>JAQLOL010000020.1:7808349-7821688 GCA_029783665.1 Naso thynnoides | reverse complement strand
GTAAAGTTTATTTACACTGCAGACACAGTTCATGTATGTACAGCATTTATACAGAGGCAGTTGGGCAATAAAAAGTAAATGAAAACAAATGCCAAATTTAATCACTTATCTTGTTTATAGAAGACCAAAAAAAGGCTAGCAATTCAAGGCGGTTCAAACAAATGGCTTTGGAATTTATAGAATGCCATTTTCCATGTGAATACTGGTAGCTTGTTGTCAGGCTGTTTTTTGAGACATAATTTTTTAACTTGACCAGATACAATTTTCTCTCATAACTTGCTCAGCACTGGGAGAAGACTAATAGGAAGACTGTTTTGACCAGTGAGTGCAGATCTGCTATCGGCAAAACCTTTCCTAATCTCCAGGCACACACCATGCTCTAAACTCATATTAAATATATGACATAATGGAGTATGGAGTGTATATTTGTCCGTTATTCTGAGTGATTTGCAATGCAGGTTATCTGTGCCAGGAGATTTGTTCAGACAAAAGTTGGGTGAAGCATTTCAACATACTCTTTTCATGTTGTGTGGAACCCAAATATGCACATTTTTTCTCATTATAAAGTCTTTAAAGCAACAATATGTAACTTTTTTACCTTTGAGCAGCTGCCCGTGGCACTGAAAACGATCAACTCTATTATACAAAACAGCAATTTTAGTGAAACAACACGACATGTAACATAGCAAGCAGCTACTTACTATTCAACAGCAACCAGACCAGCAATTTCTTTAAAAAAAATTGAGGAATACTTGAAAATATTTCATTTTTAGGTCCTTAACAGTTATTGTAATAAAACAATATGAAAGGTTTGAGGAGAAAATCACTCTTTAGTTAAACTGCTTACATATCATAGATGTAAACAACCTTTGTGCCTTGTCCAGACTAGATCAACTTCCTGAAGGCCAAACGCTGCTAATCTACAGGTATACCCTCGTAGCCTGTTGCGGAACTGTATTATGAAATGCTGTATTTAAAAATATTAAAGCTGAAGATAACAGATAAAAAATTAGAAATGATTTTTACCAGAAATGCACCTTAAAAAGTTGTGATCATTGTAGCCTATTAGCCTCTTTTTGCACCTGCTAAAATATTACTTTGCACTTCTAACTGTGAATAACGCATGTGTCTCTCCTCTCAGTGCCCTTTTTAAATGGGATTGATAAGAGAAAAAAACAGCCTGACTCTCAAAGTGAGGGCTTCAGTTTGTCATCACCTTGACTAGAGTTTTCTGGCGCTCTTATGGCTGAATAGGGTCAAGGCGCTGACTATGACCTGTAACATCTTGATTTAAGTCCATGTGGGAGCTTTTATTGCATGTTGTTTCCCATCTTTCTCTCCTTGCATTCCCCATCATATCGTGACTGTCAGTTTGTCAATACAAATCAGTCTGACCTGTCGCATTTGATGGCAAGAATGGAAAAAATACCTGTTTACAAGAAGCAAGCCAAGAAATTTATGAGTTTGTTTGCGCTACAGGACTGTGACACCACTGATGTCAAGGAGCATTATACTCAAACAAGCCACTTAAAAACACATAGGTACAAAGTTAGGAATTTCAAACCTTTAGCCTAATATGGTTTGACGGCTTAACTGTCAGCTTGTACCTACGGTTTGTCGCAACTTTTGCTAAAATGCCATGCTTTTAGCAGCCTATAAGAGCTTGATTGCCATTCTAAGCCATGGAATAGTCCTCTGGTTAATCTGTATCGTAGATGATTATTCATACACACCTTGTCTCATCAGCAGCATCTATAATTAAGCAGATTAGAGTCCGGGTTTACACTGCAGTCATTCAGATTGGGTATGGCAAGGCGCAGCACAGCACAGCACAGCACAGCACCACTGAGATTGAGTGCAGCGCAGTGTTTGCTTGTCAACTTTATTACTGTGTGTATGTGTCTCTCTGTCAGTCACACCAAGCTGAATATTGAGAGAGAAAGGTTTGAGGCTGTAGGAGGAGGGAGACGTATTCAGACAACCCATTGGTCCCTCTGGACGTCTCTTGTCCTCAGTCGTCTCTCCTTCCCTTGCTTTCTGTTGGCCACCTTTGTGAAAGTGATACGGGGGCGGTTGAAGAGAGAGGAGGGGTGAATTATTAGCCCAGTGTTGTTCTTGTGGAAGTGAGATTTCCTTGAGACATATTTAAAGGGCTCAGATAGTGAAACAGGTTTCACTGTTTTTTATTTTCCTTAATCACGTTTTTTTTTACTCTTGGGAATATCAATCAAATTAACAGTGTTTTTTCATTTTGAGCTTTTGTTCTTTTACCCGTTTCTGCAAATGAACTTGTACTTTTTCTGTCCTGATCTCGGATGCCTCTTCACCTGTGCGCGCATCATAACCATGATTGGCACATCTCACATAGCTTTGATTTCAAGGCAGAGCAGAATCCAGGTTCCCCTGATGCATCCTGTCATGCCCAATGGCTGGGAAATTTGCATAGTAAGGAGGTTAAAAATAGACCAAAACATACAGTGTCGGCTAAACAGTACAGGAGTAGCATTTGAGTTCATATTGCTCTGTACAGACATGCTAAATACGTATTTCATATTATGGAATTGTCCAACATTTTAGAAAAAATAATCCATCTCTTGCTGAAAGTTAGAATCCATAAAATATAAAGCTATAACACAAAGCCACTGCTAGGAGTTGATTAGCTTAGCTTAGCATTAAGATTAGAAAGAGCTGAAAACAGCTAGCCTGACTCTATGGAAGGCAACAAAATCTGCCGTCAGACCTCATTTTGACAAACAAGATATAACATGTTCATTAGTGAGCTTTACAGCTTTTAAAGTGCTGGTAAGTGGATTTTGTTACCTTTGAAAAGGGACTGGATATCCATTTACCCCCGTCTTTCTTTGCTAAGCTAAGCTAACCAGCTCCTGGCTTTAGCTTCACATTAGTGCACAGACATGAGAGTAATTGATCTTCTAATCTAGTATTCAGCAATAACAGCAAAAATGTGTAGAAATATTCCTTTAGGTGAAGATTAAATGGAAACTGTATGGCATTAGCCCAGGATACAAGCATCAAATTAAATGATTTCGAAGTTAATTCAGTCAGCAGCAGAGCTAACAGAGTTATCTTGAGTTAGGCAGCTCAGCCTTTGCTGTGTTTGTCCTCTCTTTCTTTTACTCTAAACAGCTGTTGACAGTTGGTGACACTGTTGTACAAATAAATAAAGATGAAATGACTGGAGCACACACAGAGAATTCGCCTCTAAAAGCTGAGTGCAGTACATCAAGATATAGGCCTATATTATAACAATTAAAAAAAAAAAAGATCTGCTGTCAGCAAGGTTTAAAGGTACAGACGTGATAATGTCAGTGGTGCAGCGCTCTTTTTTTTTTTCATATTTGGTTTCAAAGCTTGTGCTTAAATGTAAATTTTCCCACAACACAAATTTTAGTTTTAAGATACTAATTACAGGTAAAGAAATTTTATAAACTTTTAAAGATCAAGGTGTAGGAACACATTGCAACTATTGTGCTTATTATGAACATGATGGGTGTGACGACGGACCATGTTCTGCTGTTCCAATGTGGGGCGGTTCCTTGTGAAAGTAGAGGGTAGTGAATAGGTAGAGCAGTCGATCAGAGGTGGTATCTTTTTAAAAAATGACTGTATCTGACACTTGACTCGGGTTGTCTTCCTGTACCATGCCCTGAGGGAGACCCTCCTTGGGGTGAAACCAGCATTCCTGTTTTATTGGTATGCGCTGATGAATTACAGGCTTTTTATCTACATCCTTGACTCTGTGTGAGCAGCACCTGAAGTAAGCCAGTGGCTTTCTGTTTTTTGAATAAGGCAGTTAGTACTGACAGTCGGCCAGTAATATCATTCTCATTTTCAGTCTTCAGATCCAGTTGTTCTTGTAGGGATTTTTACATGTTCGATATTTGCATCCGACGTTGATGACAGAAACTGTCCCTTTTTTCTTCCTATTTTGGCCTTTTTAGTGCGTATTTCAGGGTATGCAAACAGTGCAAGCTGCCAGTGGCTGCACACTTGTTTTGGTAAAAGAAAATGCTTGCATGACAGTAGGCTTTCTTGCTTGAGATTTGCAGCGTCTACAGGCAGAACATCAGTTGTGGCTGATCAGTCGCTCAACTTGTTATGTAGTGCATTTGTGACTCCTTCCTGACTGTCAGTGACTAAAAGATCTGCAGTCTTTGTAGGTTTCAGGTAGTCTTCAGGTTTTTCCCAAGCTATAAATTTCTCTCTTTTGAATTACTTGTTTTCTCAGTGTGAAATATTTTAATTCCAGGGGTTTCCTATCACACTTTCATTTTGTTTGGTAAATGCTAATTTCTTTTAAACTCTACAACCCAAATTAATATAGAAGAGATAACCCTGGTAACATCTCTAATTGTTTTGAGGTATTTTGTTCAACTTGTTTTAATGCAGCAATAACAACACTTCAGTGTGCTTGCCTGTTCAGTTAAAAAAAAAAAATCTGATTTGGTTGATTAAACGGATGCAGCATTTGTTTTGATTGCCGCAGGCAAAGTTCTGTTTGAGTTTTGGAAATTTCTGTAGATCATATGCCGTATGTGTGCAACAAGCAGGAGCTTTATTCTCCAGAAAAATAAATCCCTGTCACATATTTTAGGGCCTGTGCAGTTGGAAATGAGAAGTCTAAAAATGGAATTTAGTCAAGAATCATCAGGGAGGAGGAGGACAGGATGGAGTGAACCAGACAGGAAAGGAGGGATCTACGTAGACGAGTGATGGTTCTGACAGAGTAAAGGGAGAGAGAAGTGAATGAGATTAAAGCAGTAACTGTTTATGAATAATCAGGGAATTTTGTCTGAGCAGCTGGCACTTCCCTCTAGATTTCCTCAGAGACAGTCTTTGTAATGTTTTTGTAAGTGCGTGTGCAAGTTTGAAAATCTGCTGGTAAAATCAATGAATAGTGGTCCCCTCTAATGTTACCAAGCTCTAGATATCTATCTATCTATCTATCGTTGAAGATAAGCACCGTATGTGAGGAAGTGCTAAGTATGGCATGACACTGTACCCAGCCTGAGCTTGACCTAACATTATAATTTCAATAGAAAACTCCTCTGGAATTTGCCAATATGTAACTCACAGGTGTATTCAGAATAAGGCACAGTGGCCAACCAGCATAAATCAGAAGTGATCTGTAATAGCCAATTTTCAATTTCTTTAAAAATATAAAAAAAAAACAGGCATGAAACGGCTCCATCTCATCAAAATGACTCATCTGCCTCATGCTTATATCTTGTTTACCGTTACCCACTTCTCCCAGTGTTGGCTGGATGAACATGGCTGATACAGTCAGAACTTTTTTTCTCCCAGTGGAACTTAAACATTAACAGTAATAAATCCAGAGCAGATGATGGAAATTATCTTCTGTTATACGAGGTTAATGATATCACAATTAAGAAGTCTTTCTCTGGAGGAAATTTTAGGAAGCTTCCTTTTTTGCAAGGTTTTGCTTAATTTACAAGACTGATTATGAACCTCATTTGAAGCTGTGCCTTAAGAAGTTACAGTGTAGCTAAAAAGCCTGCACATGTAGCTGTAAAGTATGCCACATAGATACTGTGGTCAGATTAGGCTGCTTGTGCTCTCTCCGTAAGGTTTTTCTGTATAATGTAATTAAATAGGGCCCAACCAATACATCAGTTTGCCGATATTATGTGTCGATTTTGGCAGATAAGATGATCTGCGGCATCTGTGTATACGTTTTCTGATGTGTGCCCATATTAAAACTGTTTTTTGATGCTGGAGTAAATGCTTGGACTTGTGATTTAAAATGGTGTAATTACGCAGTTTGTCCAGCAGAAGGTGAGCTATCATTTTTTAAGTAATGTGTGAAATTTTTGCTGTTCAATGCACTGATGTTTGGAATAAAGTTTATTTAACTGTAAAATATTCTGCTTCCATTACATATCTTTGTCACAAGTATTTGATAACCTCATTCAGCCAATATTATATACTTTTAATATTGGCTGATTCATCAGAAATTGTAATTTCTATGTTGCTCTCAGCAGGTGAAATCTAACCCTGATTTGATAATCTCTGCTCATCGTAAATTTAGCTTTAGCTTTCCAGGCTAATGCAAACATCTATACTAAGTTCTCCATGTGTCTTTATATTTTCTTTTTTGGCACTGAATGTCCTACTTTCACTCAGACCCCAACCCCATAAAATAGCACACAAATGAAATATATGTTTACAGACAGACAGTGCATATGTTATATTTT
Source organism: Naso thynnoides (assembly GCA_029783665.1). Lineage (NCBI taxonomy): Eukaryota > Metazoa > Chordata > Actinopteri > Acanthuriformes > Acanthuridae > Naso > Naso thynnoides. Next base: position 7,815,452 of record JAQLOL010000020.1, on the reverse strand, counting down.
AAAAACGAGCACACCCTGTCTCGAGACAAATCTCTTTCTAACTAAACTGTCGAATCTGAAGCGTGATATTTTTTCAGGGCCTACTGTCACCAGGTAGACAGACTCTCAAGGGCCTGACTACATTAACAACTGAGAGCCACTTGACACTTGTCAGATGATGAGCTGGAGCACAGAGTGATTGATACTTGGTTTCTCTGTGAGTGGTTTTTCTGTGGACAAGAGTACAAGAAGTTTTTGATGCACCCAGGTGCTCACAGGGACTTGCTGGATGAGCTGAAAAATCTCTTTAGTCTGTGGATTTGTCAGCGCTGCCAACTTACATCTCATGTGGTGCTACTGTGTTGCTATGTGTGGATACATGAAGAGAAGAGAAAGACAAAGATTGAGAGAAAGAGAGAGAGAGAGAGAGTGGGGGGGGATCTTAGATCAACAGAGGGGTGCTGACTAAGATGCGACACTTGATTCTGCACCAACACCTGCTTACTCTTTACAGTGCACACACACACACACACACACACACACACAGAAATACACATCTCCAGATGGTATGTATTTTATTGTCTCTAGTCTCCTGTGTCCTTGTCCATCATTTCTTTACACCTACACACGTTTTTACTCGGTGCGCTGTCCAGTGATTCACATGTTGATTACTAAAATCAAATGAAAACCTCTTAACTCTAGTTTGGAATGAAAAGATCATGTTTATTAAATAGACATTCTGTAAAAATATCATCTGCATAGAAAATCTGGACTAACAGAGGCGGTCTCTGTAAATTTACTTTGACTTGTGCCTTTCTGGTGCCATTCCTCATTGTGTATTCTGTATTTGTTTCCCTCTGAACTGTTGATTGGTCTCTGTCCTCAGATATGGATGCCAGTTATGGGGGAGGACTGTTGGATATGGTGAAGGGAGGCGCCGGCAAGTTCTTCAGCAACTTCAAGGACAACTTGAAGGACACGCTGAAAGACACCTCCACCAAGGTCATGCATCAGGTTGCCACGTAAGTTGCCACTGCATTCATAAGTATGATGTGCTGGATTGTATATAACATCCACTCTAAGTGCATAATTGGTTGTGCTACAGCTACAATATTGACTGCTAGTTTTCTTTTTAACATATCATCACTTTTAGTTTGAATGACAGCGCTTTGGAGAATTTTTTTGCATAATATGGAATAACCAAGCCATATGTGTGCTCTGGCTTTCTGTACGTTTAAACCTAATGTTTTCACCAACTGTGACAAGTTTTTCAGTAGCATCAGTAACTCCAGACAGACTCTGCTCTTCTGTTCCTCGCTATGTTTGGCGTACACAACATGCACTGTTGCATTGTGCGCAGAGTCATGTTTGTAGCTGTGATGTAACATTTCTTGAGGGATCTAATTTAGGGATAACTAGCTGTTAAAAAGGTTAAAGCTGTGAACAAATGGTAACATGTTTCTCGTACAAGCGCCTAGAAAAACACACTTTGTCAACCTTAATTGCATCCTCTTTAGATTTTTTTTCTCTTTCATTTTTTCATGCAGCTTCTGCCGAAGGTATAAATTATAATGGAAAAACAAAGTCTGGTCACAAGCTTCATCCTTTCATCGTTTCTTTTCTCAAGTAATTAGGGCAGTCTGAAAGGACAAGGGACACAGGTTGCAAAATTGCTTCATGTGCAGTTCTAAACCTTTGCTAATATCACCTGCGTGTTGCTTGACTATATAGCACAAGCTGGATCCACATGTGCAAATCTCACCAGAGACACAACTCTGCATCTGGATGATATTTGTTGTGCCTGGTTTTGACTTCTTGATAACAATGATGCTGTTATTTATGAGACAAAATCCTTCAAAAGCCTCTTCACACTGCGTGATTGTGGGCTGTCTCACTGAGTGTGAGAGAAATATTGTGGAATCTTTGCTTGTCAGTTGGAAAGGGTGATCTCTGATGGCTGTGCGATTGTACTGTGAGACGTGCACACCCACTTTATATTTTGAGCTTCGACCACCAAAGAAAGCCTGTGTTTACACCCTGATAGTGTCAGAAATGGAGGACCAAAACACAAAACACATCTACGAACTCATCAGACTTTGACACGAAATGACCAGAAAACAACAATGAGCCAACTAAAGGTTCTGCTGAACAACATATGTACCCCAGAGTTAGGTGCATAATTGGCCACACTCTCCTCCTCCTTTCCTCTCCCTCTAAGGGTTTTCATGCCTGCACTACGGCCAAATCTGCTACTTTTGCAGAATACATATGTGCCGATGGATGACATTAGTCGGTGTCTCTGCTTTCTACTGTTTTTTGTTTGCATTGTGGATTAGCAGACATACAATGTCTGTTAAATGTCTTAATACTAATGTTGTCTGATATGAATTGCAGAGACTATTTGGAGCTATTTCGCAACATGTGACATTAGATCAGACTGTAAAATTTGTTTTTTCACACTATTTGTGTCATGTGACAAATAAAATTATAGACTCAGGAGTAACTTTCAAAGTCATGCAAAACAGTTTGATGACAACATGTAACTTTTCATGCTGCACCGACCTGGTCACTCCCTGCACTGCGTATTTCAGCACCTTATTTTAAGGATCCCGAACACGAGATTACAGTAATGACTAATAATCATAAAGATAAACAATTAATGCTATTTAGAAACTTTTGTTTATACTTACTTTGGTTTAATAGTTTGAGTCTGCTTTAGAAGTGAAACAGAGCAGTGTGGGTGGAGGGAGCAAAGAGGGAGGCAGCAGAGTCTGGCACGGCTCGGTCGTCCCAGTGTGTTTGCGCACAGGCATCTGCACAGGGCAGCACAAAGGGGCCTCTGTATTGTCAGAAACACAGACACACATACACACACTTGCAGCTCCTCTCTCACTATTGACTCAGCAAGTTTGATCCTGATTATTCTCCTGTGCCTCCTCTTCTCTGCTATTCCCATCTTGCCACACTCGCACTTCTGCTGTCCTGTGGTCCCCTCATGTTTACAGCCACCTCTCCTCTCTCAACTCGGCTCCACCTTCCCTCCTTCTCTTCTCTCTACTCTCCTCTCTTTGCCGTCTATCGCTGCTCTTCTGGCTAAATTATTCATGGCAGTTCATTGTGCCAAATGGCTAATGTGCTGCTGATACAGTAGGATTCATTTCATTAGAAACCTGTGTGTGTTGGTGTGTGTTTTTGTGGACTGTGTATGTGTGATAGTGTGCGGTTGGGATAATGGGGCAGTGGGAGGCAGGCTGCAGTGGCAACTGGCTGAAAGCCTCGGAGAAGAAAAGGAGATGGGCTGTGTTAGAGTAGCATGCCACAGTTTAGTACAGCACTCTGTAAAACAGCTCAGACGGGTTTGTTTGATGATTTTGTGACATACAGAAGATTTGATTGTGCTGCTGAATGTATAACAGTTAATAGACTTTTTAGAAAGTGAAGCACAGAAAAGATAACTATGAAAATAGTGGCAATTTACCAAGGTTAGGCTGGGAACTCTATGGTTTAATGCTGTTTTAAATAAATAAACAACTTCCTAATAGAAGTATATGACTGTCTATTTGATATAGAACATTTAAAAAGCAGTTTCAAGCATGATGGGTTGTTCCTATCTGCACGTTCTCAATCGTAGGTTATCAAATATCAACACTTTGTCATGTACCTTGGTGTCATTCACACACAAACTAGTAGTTTTGGTGCCTAAACCTACAGTGACCTTTGCACAAAGTGGCAATGTGTTTTATGCAGGGATGCTTACGGTTACGTTGTGCTTCTTAATGAGACACTGAGGTGTGTTATGAAGTGGTGTTGATACTTATGACATGGGTTTATTGTAAATGATGTTTTTCCGATCCTATTGATTGTCATTGGTTCAGAGAGATATATTCAAGAGCTGTGGGATCTTCATGATGTTTTCCTCAGCTTGTCTCTCTCACTCTGCAAAAAAAAGCAATTTAACCAAGCCATAAAATCCTATTTTAGGATGATAAAAACATACTCTTATCCAAGATTGATAATCTTTTCAAGCACCATTTGCTTTAGACCATTAAATCCTTTTTTTTTTCAAGGTAACTGCTTCTGATTTTTCTTATTAAGATATTTAATCTTTTTCATCAAGATCGTTTGTCCTTTTAGATGACCTACCCACAATGCACCCACCCCCCATAGCTCTACGCCACATATTAATAGAAACTACAAGGATGTAAAAATAGTTTTAGTTTTTAGTTCACAGCAAAACAAACAACAAAAAACATCCAAATTCCAAAAATGTCAAAAGTAAATATCCTATCACAATAAATATCAAGTTCAACATTGAGAGAGAGAGAGTATGACTGAGTGAGTGTATGTGTTTGTGTGTGTATCTGAAATGCCTCTCAGAATGAATGTACCAGTGTAAGGGTTTCCCCTTTGTGCCTCCACAGCTTGTTTGCGTTTAGCATAGTTAGCATGTTCGATGATGTTTTTCCTACGGTGCTCTTTGCTAAAGTCATATAGGCTATATCTGACAAAATGCATGGTTTAGGTGTTTTGTTGTGGCCTGATTTTCGGTCCAATTTTAATTATTTCTCTGCAGATTTTGTTTTCCTCGTTGGCAGAAATTTTTCAGCCTGCATATAGGGTATTTTACTGAGAGTTTTTCGAGGAGAATTTCTGCAGAAGGTGGAGCATGTATGACTTCTCCTTTCCAGTTTCTGCACTGTTTTGACACTGTACTAAACTTTTCCCCGAACATGCTTGATATGAATTAAAAGCTGCCAGCCCTCGATCAACACATCCAGTTCAAGATTGTATCCTCTCTGCTTCTGTCTAAATATTCAAGCCAATAGGCTGTTGGTGAATTATTCAAAGCAGCCTGCTTGTTTGTTTACCTGGCAAACGAATTTGCGAATTTTTGCAGGCAAACCTGGTGGCAACAACAATCAGCTGTGTACTCCTCTGTCTGTGAGAAACACAACAGCAATGGAGTCTGGGTGGCTGATCTGGGTTTGTGAAAGGCACAGTGTCCTTGTTCTCCACCCAGACTGCCCCCCTCCCCTCCATCCCCAACCAGACACACATTCATCTCCCCCTTTCTGCTCAGTCTGTCTCACTTTGACTGGTTTTCATCCTCTCACTTGTTTTCATTTTTGTGTTTCTCTTTTCCTCATTTCATGAGCAGTCAAGTCCGCTTACATCAACTCTCTTAGTCTCTTTTTACCTGTTTTTCTTTGTTTTTCCAGTGGTCAAAATATATAAATCAAAACATTTAAGCATCTCTTGCTATATCGAGATGATTCAGGTGAAAGAAGCCAAGAGAAACTAAGATGAAATGAATCAGAATCAACTAGAAAATGATCTGGTGGTGCATTGAGTTTTAGCACCTTTTTTCTTTCTTTTTCTTTTTTTTGGTGGGGCAGATGATGTTGAATCAGACCCTGTGGTCAGTGGGCTGCAGTGTACCCCTTACACAGGCTGTCATTCTATACTGTACCTATTAAGAGGCAGATGTGCGATGATGGTGTGAACAAGTCAAGCCAGTTTTTTTTTGATATAGCACAAAATCACAACAAAGTTGTCTCAAAACACTTTACATATAGCGTGGGTCTAGACCACACTCAAAAATTAAATTGTATTAAATGAGGATAGGGGTTGGGTCAAGGAGGGGAAGGGTAGAGAAAGAGAAGGATAGAGAGAAGGGGAGGGGGTGAGTGTGAAACAAGAGTGAGACAGAGAAGAAGAGCAAGACAGGGATGGGAGGCGAGGAGGGAGAGAGACAGAGAAAAAGCAACAGCAAAAAACAAAAACTAAAAACATTAAAAATATATGTAGGGAACAGTGATGGTACATAATAATATGCAAGTCATATGTAAGTATACTTAAATGCTAATACCAGTTAATAATAATAACAATAATAATAATAGTAATAATAGTTTGTCTAATAATGCTAAGACAAAAGTATTGTAAAGAAAAAACTTCGGAGAGAAATGTGGACAAGCCGAATCTGATATAAGTCGGGGTCTAACCCACTTTCACCGTGTTTGCTTGCGTGTGTGTGTCTGTGTGTGTAGAGTCATTGGAGAGTCAGTTTGAGTACCTCTATACTAATATGATCTGGATTAAAATGGCTATTGTGTTCCAGATGTTTACTCCACAGTAAGAAACATAAACAACAGTTGCTGTGGTGCTGGTGCCTGTGGGTTTGTGTGTGTGTGTCTGTGGCTGTTTGTTGTCATTTGTCTGCCCTCACTCTTTGTTTAAGTACACAGCAATTCAGCCAACTAAACACGCTTTCAGTAGAAGCTGAAGAAAAGGAGTTAGATTTACAAGTTTTTACTGTAAACAATTATGAAACAGTGGAAACAGCATTGGACAACATATTAAATTATAGTGATTCATTCAGGTGATGTATTGTCAGAAAACTGGTATGTTAATGACAAAGAATTACTTGGTGTACTATCGGCAGCAAGTAAAACAAACCAAAACAAACATCACAAGAAAATGGTTAAAAGTGGATCCACCCACTATTGAGGAATGGATTGATATTGTGCCAAGGTCTACATTATGGAAAAGTTGTCTTTTTCCCTCAGAGTGCAAAATGAAGTTTATCAGATTTTGACTATTTGACTGAGTATGTGAAACCAGAAGGATCGGATTTTACTTGAGTCTATTTGTAATTTGTAACAACCTGACCTCTCCATCTATTTTTTTCCGTCTTTCTCTTTCTGTTTTGCATGACATCTGGACGATCATAAGAAGTAAGCTCCTCATGTCTGTTGTCCACATGTTGTTATAAATAATAAAATAATTCTTAATAATATTTTAAATAATAATAAATTATTTAAAGAATGAAAATTCGTGGAAAAGCAATATGGACAACAACACTCAGACATTCCGCAACCATCTTTCTTAATTCCCAGTGGAAATGGAGTCAAATGATGGACAAATAACTTAACCGGGATTAAGTCAAGTTTGTAATGTTGTAAAGGTGATACGCAATGGAAATAGCAATAACTTGGTTTTTAGAATAAAAAGAAAATTTTGTGAAAAAAAAAATAAAGTGATTCAATGAGAAGAAGATGAGATGCTAGGAATAGTTGGACTAAAGGTAATGAAAAATTAATTTGCACATAAGAGAACTAGATACA
>JAQLOL010000020.1:7780777-7803438 GCA_029783665.1 Naso thynnoides | reverse complement strand
AAAATGTTGTGCATGTAAAAAAAAAGAGATTTGGCCCAAAAACTACGCAATGGCAAAACAATGCCCTGCACACCATATTATGTAACAGCACAGAGGTTCTGTCCTTTGAATGAGACAGCAACTGTGTGCTTCACACAGCACAGTCAGCTGCATCCTCTGACATGATCAGTCCTTCCGTTTGTAACCTTCAGTACAAAAGCATCACATCTACACATGGTTCCAGTGTTTTACTATAGAGAACTGAACCCACTCAGAGGAATGGCAAAATTATCGTACAATCTGCCTTTTCTGGTGTTACTGATGGTACATCGTTTGAAGGGCAGAGTTATACAAATAATTTATAATGCAATTATACAAATAACATTATACAAATAATTTACAGTACAATAATATTATACAAGTACGATAGGTATTGTGCATCTGGCACCAGGTCCAGCCTGAATGATGGCTTCTTTTTCCAGTGATGACTTACCCAGCAGAGTCAGCACAAATTGGCTACCAGAACCATGTAGAGGACATTCGCTCCTTCCTGGACAGTCGCCATGCCGACCACTACACTGTCTTCAATCTATCACAGCGCAACTACCGGGGCGCCAAATTCTCCAACAGGGTGAGTGTGATACTGCGCCATGAAGCTACGGATGAAGCTGTTACAGAATTATTGCTATGTAAACAGTTGTTATTAGTAGTTGCTGCTCCAGTTTTTACTCCCTAGATTTTAACAATGCTAGAACGAGTTGTTAGGACTTATTTACAGTTTCCTGCCCATTTTTGGACTGCCAGCGTTTTAAGTGGGGACTGTAGCCACAAATGCTCATAAACAGTGGAAGCACCCCGAGTGAATCCTCTAATTAAATTTACTCTAATGGGTCTATCATTGCTCGCCCCTCCTCTGTCGTTAAAGCTACATTAAGTTCTTTTTTTGTCCACTGAGAGAAGGTCGTTGTTTTAGCATCTCTAGATTGTTCTGGTTTTACGGCCTGCAACTTTAGTTTTGGTTCTCCCTCACTGCTTTCATCAGTGTAGCTTCCAGTCGCAGAGGGCAGCTACTTCAGCTGCTCTGATAAAGCTAAGATAAACCCGCTCAACATTACATCCAAGTAATAATATGATAATATCCAATAACAAACAGCAAAATGAAGCTAGCGTCTAGCTTTGGATGTAATGGAGCATTAAAACATTTATTGTCATATTTGTAGAAAGTGTCTTAACAGCCTGACGGCAATCGAAATATTAAATTTTCTGAGAAGAAAAGACAAAAAGTCCATTGTCTGTTTCTACAGCAAGACCATAATACGTCCATCCAATCAATTCAAACAGTCAGAATTCGCTAGATGCCTACCTGTTTACTTTGCTTTAGCACACACTGTGCCCGTGCAATGCCCTTGACCAGAGTACGCTACTGCATGGTGGAAAGCTTCGGCTGGGCGAGCCACTCATACGGAGAAATGACAGAGAATGCAGCCACATGACCAGCTGTATCTGCAGCAGCTTCTACTGCTAAAGAAAGCAGAAAGAGAAAACAGAACTGAAAAACCAGAGTTAACCTCGGTGTGGTTTTTCTACCATGGTGAAGGCCGAGTGTGTTGGCCTGAAAAGTGGTGCCATGGTTGTTGTCTTTCTGATGCCAGATTTGTCAAGCGGTAGTTAAGACCAAAACAGAGCTCTGAGTTGATGCTGATGTGTTGCGTTCACAGCTTGTTTCTGCTACTGTTTATTCCTGTCAGTGTTTGTCAGATATAGTACTGGCCTTTCCTGCATGAAAGATACACGCAGGGATTTTCTAATAGAGCAGCGCAACATCTCCAGTCAACTGGGAGTCACTGAACTGAGTTTGTGCATGAAACGTAAGCTGGAAGGATATTTTGAGATTTGCGAATGCCCTTTAGTGATGTAGCAACATTAGGGAGAATGAGTTTTCAGAAATGAGAAGTTCTCTTCCACTGTTTTTAATGTCCAGAAAAGGCAGCACAACAGTCATTTAATATGCAGATGATTTTTAACATTCTTAGAATATCTCTCAATAAAAAAAATAAATGCTGATTTGTGACTAATCCAGTTTTCCCAGCTGAATTACCTCTCAAAAACTAGAATTAATTCAGATGTGAATTCAAGTGAAGGTAGCGGTGGGACCTCTGTAAATAAAATACTGCCACCCTCTGGCAGAAACATCCAAGAAAGTTGAGGAGTCTAGCTGTGGCAAGATGGCTCCCTGTCTGCTTTAGGAAGTTGCTCTCCAGCAGATGACTCATAATGGCAGCTGGTGTGTTGTGTTGCTCTGTTGCTGCAGTGCTGTTGCTAACCTCCACCTCTCCTTTCTACTCTCCTGCTGATTGTATGTCTGTTCTTTTGTTTTCAAATCTTCCTCTGTTTCTCAAAACTTTTCTCTCCTCTGCTTACATCTGTCTCTGTGTCTCCCCCTGTTCTCCTCATTCTCCCTCCCTCTGTTGTTTCTTGTGCCAACTCCTTTCCAGGTTTCGGAGTGTAATTGGCCTTCTCGCCAGGCTCCCAGCCTTCACAACTTGTTTGCTGTGTGTAAGAACATGCACAACTGGCTCAAACAGAATCCAAAGAATGTGTGTGTCATCACCTGCTCGGTAAGAGGACGCTCACCTAAGGCACCTTCTTCATATTCAGCCTTATCCTCAGTTTATTTTTCATATTATTTGTTTGGATTATTGGTCATTAAAGCACTGCCAAAACCAATTAAGTTTTATAGGCAGCTCACAGAGAATGTCCTTGCTTTTGCACTGATGGCATCATACAACTATCCCAAAATTTTTGGAATTGCTTTTTATTTTCTAATTTTATACACAGCACTTCAGATTTGCTGCCAAGGTGTCATTGAAGCATGCATAAAGTCCCCTCTCACACAGAGACACTTGAGTCAGCACACAGTCATTTACTTTATTCACTTTTTATTGCTAACACAAGTGCTTTTGAGAAACTTTAACAAAAGGTTTGAATAGTATTTTTATAAAATGAATAATGTTTTTTTTATGTTTAAAAATGTAATTTTAATAAACTGCAACCTTGTTTTGCTCCTGTAAATACAAAATTTACTGTTTTCATTATATGAAGACCATAATACCACACAGACGAGGGATCTTACCAAAGAAAACAAGACAACTTAAGCCTTTCTCCCATTTCTCTGCTCTCTCTCTGTCCTCTAACTGCTGCAAGCACTCAATATTGTCATGTAAATCGGCCTTGTTCATAACACCGTACAATCAAATATTGTAAAACGCAGCTTGAAGCTTGTCAAACTGCTTTCATTGTTTCATGGTTTTGTTGAATTCTTATCAGTTCTGAAAATGTCTCTACCTCAGAGGTTTGTGTTTGTATTGAAAAGAGAATTTAGTGCCCTACAAGGTAAAAGAGTGAAGACAGAAAGAATGATTTTAGTCGAGTTGGCCTTGGAGGTTCAAATTCAGTAAAGTGTGGATGTGAGTCATGTTCTAGTCGAGTGCCAAATCAGTTTTCCCAATGGTGAGTCAATCCCCATGGAGCATCCTACTAAAATATTACACTTTACAGCAGAAATAAAGATGTTTATGGCCTCTAATAAAAATGGTTTTGGTCTCTATCACTAATTTCACACTTCATGGCAACTGTACAGGGTTTAAGTTCTCATACTACTCACTCTTTTAAATTATGTTAAGGTTAAAAGTTCTGCATAATTATGGGGTGTTTGCTTTGAGTAGCAGCAAGCTGCTAGGCATCACCACAGCTAATTCAAGTAAATGGAACTTAACATCTTGACTGTATTTTTGGTGTCAGTGCATTTTGCAAAATTATTCAAGCAAATATCAGACAAAAAACATGGCATGCCGTGCAGCTGATTGTACCAACAGATCGCACAAGATGCCCGTGCTACATCCAAGCTTTCTCCAATATTTTTGATTAGCAAGATTGCAAGGGCTGCCACCACACTGGGTGACGTCATGATAGTCGATGTATTTTAATATCCACTGACAGCAATACTGTACACGGCATGTAGTAGAGCATGTTATTGCTAAGTCACTGTGGTTTGGCTGTGGCTTTTAATATTGCTGTGTCCTGTGTAAAAGCTAAAGAATATTTTTGTCTCTCTGCGACCTGAAGTGAACTCAAAGGACATTTTTGACATGAATTAAAACCTTGAGTGAATAAAAAACTTTTCTGACATTTCAAGCAGTGTTGGCCTTTAGAGAGCAATGATTTTAACAGACACATCCTTAAATCTAAGTTGTGTGAACTTCTTTAAACTATGACTTGTAGCAAGTCAAGTATGGTAGCTTGTGGCTACCTTGCAGCCCCCCTTGGAGCTGGAGTTGCAATGCAGATTCACAGCAAGCAGTTTGAGTCCCTGTGTTCTGTAGTGTCCTGTTACATTCACACATGATACCGTCAGTGCTGCCAAGCTAAGATGTAAATGAAGGCATAACGGGTTAACATGCATGGCAAACACCATCACAAAGACAATGGTGAAGCTTCGAAACTGCTTACCATTTCATTTCTCATTATGTCCATTGTCGTGTGTTTCAGGATGGTCGTGCTCCCTCGGGTGTTCTGGTTTGTGCCATGTTTTGCTTCTGCCACCTCTTCAACAACCCAGTTCCTGCCATGCAGCTTCTCAGCGCCAAAAGACCAGGTTCTGGCCTCTGGCCCTCACATCGCAGGTTTGCATCTCTGTGTGCATGTGGGTGTGTCACACTGGCAGTGTGAACAGTGTGTGTGATTGCTGAATGTACTGTATTTCATTTCAGGGCCCATGTTAACAGACAAGAGCAGCTACACAGTGCATGTGAGACACGCAGCTCGCACAAAGCTCAGTAATTCAGCAGTGTGTCATCTAGAGTTTCAGTATTATCCTATTTTTGGGTGACTGACACTTGCAGTTCTCAAGAAAAAGCAAATTGAAAATGGTCTGTTGATAGCTATGTGGACATTGTATCTGCAATATTACACCTGTAACTACATTTTTAATGTCTATATCTGTACACAGACATGTAAAAATATAAGCATCAGGTGAAGGGCAGATTTTTTCCAGTACAATGTCTCTCTCTCCATGTCTAAATGTAAATGTGTGGACACCACAAGTGTGTGACCCACAACAGTTCATGCAACCAGTTTGTTTACAGATAAAGAGAAGAGGGGGAGTAAGAGACAAACACAGGACGGCAGACTGGCATCTTTACTTGACGTTTGATCTACAGTTTTGTTTGAGACATGTTTATAAGAGCTCTTACACATTTTTCTTCCTGTGATTTATCAGCTGTAAAATTCCAGAGTTCCCCCATCTACTAAAGGTGATGGGATTAAGATAAGAATAAAGTTAAAGTGATGCAGAATTCAAGAGGCAAGTGATTTGATAAGCATCAAAAGCAAAATGAAGTAGAGCTATTACATAAGATTCACAGTGAGGTTATACTAAAAGCGGTTTATGTGTGTTGTGAGCAGACATGAAGGATTGATCAAGAAGAAACAGATGTGATATTACTCAGCTGCTGTAACAACAAAACAGAGCTGCTAATAAATTGACCGTTAGGGCTATATCAGTTAATTAAGCCTCTTAATGCTGTTGTCTGTACATATCACAGAGACTTCCAGCTTTCAGAAAAGCAGTGATTTGATGAGGTTGGAAACACATTTGGATCATCATCCTTGTTAATTCTTTTATCTGGTCCTTTAGAAAGCGATGCATGCTTTTAGATTCTAGCAAAATAAAAATGCCAGACTTTTTTAGGTGTGGCTGATCAAAATAAATTAAAGACATGTGAGGAAGCCAAAAAAGCTTGCAGCATGCCTCAGTTTCTTCAGCCTAAGCACAAATCTTAGGCTGCAGTGTTGGCAGACCCTCAAGGATTGACTTTTTTTTTTTTTTATCCCGTCAGACTGTAGTGTAGTATTTATGAGTCTATGCACAAGCAAGCTCTCTGTTATGAGTCAGAGTTTTACCGCTAGTTGACTGACAGGTTATGGAAATGGCAGCAATTACATAATTCTGGACACAGTATTTAAATTGATTTGCCGTCACTTATCAGTGTGACTGTGCTTCTGCTTGTCAATACAACAACTAAACATGAGGGATGCGTTGGACATTGTGAAATAAAACAGGGTAAAAATGAAAAAATACGTATAAATCTTTCCTTCTCTCCATGCAGATATATAGGCTATGTGTGCAGCATGGTATCAGAGAAGCCCAGTCTACCCCACTCCAAGCCCCTGGTGATCAAAGCCCTCACCATGAGTCCTGTCCCCTGCTTCAACAAGCAGCGTAGTGGCTGTCGGCCCTTCTGCGACGTCCTCATCGGAGAGACAAAGATCTTCACAACTGCACAGGAGTACGAGAGAATGAGGTAGGATGAGGACATTTAAATCGCTCAGCTGTAGTGAAATGAACAATTGCATACAAACATTTTCCTACCAACTAAGTTAACTGTTTACGTGGCACAGCTAAAATAACATCCATGTTTCTCCCTCCTGCAAACTCTGCATGTGCAGAGAGCACAGAGTCCAAGAGGGTAAGGTAGTTTTCTCGCTGGGTGTGAGTGTGCAAGGAGACGTCGTCGTTTCAGTCTACCACATGAGGTCAACCATTGGAGGGCGTCTGCAGGCCAAGGTGAACTTCTGTGACCTACAAAGTCTTTTTATTGTAGGAGGCAGCAACTGTTGAAGGACCAAACTACAAACCATGACCAGAACTGATAAATTTAATCACTTATGCTATACTGTGTTGTATTGTTGAAAAAATCTCACTGGCACAAGATCACACTGAGCTGTCAGCCATCAACCAGTCTCAGGATGTCGTTGCAGCTCATTTGATAATTTTAGCATCTTGAGTCCAAAAGCAAAACCCACAAAATGTCAAGAGGAAAGGAGAAGCAGTGACACATGACGTGTTTTTAATTTCCTGACATGCTCCGTTTATGGGAATTTGTGGCTCTATCCCAAGAGCAATTATGGGAGTCAGTAGACATTTTATAGAAATTTAAATGGCAAATGTTTAATGTGGCAAATATGTGTTTAAAATGTTCAATGTTCAAAACAACAGAATTTGAAAACGTAACAGTTCAGATTTTTATGTCAAAGACTTTAATGTATTGTGTTACAGAGAAAACTAACATTTCTGGAATTAGCATGCTAACCAGCTAGCCTCCTCATGTCCTGCCTCGAGCTTAATTGCCTTGATAACTTAACACAAAACATACACAAACTATAAAAACTATAAAGAAAAAAAAATCATCAAAAGCTTCTTGGTTTTTTGTACCATTTTTATACAATAAACAAGTCTGGATTGGTCACTGTTAGCAAAACTAAGAAAACATGCGTGTATCATGTCAAAGTAACAAGCAATTTTTGTGCAAATGAACATCATATAGTCCAACAGTTAGGATAGTTATGCAGCTTGAGACTGTAGTTTGCTTTACTACTGATGTAATTTTGTATAATGTGCTTATCATGTGGTTCAAATTTACATTTGTTCTTCTGTTAGGTGTCCAACACTCAGATCTTCCAGATCCAGTTTCACACTGGTTTCATTGCTCCTGGTACCACCATGTTAAAGTTTAACAAGTAAGGACGTGTCCTTTGTTTAATCACTTGTGAGAGTACAACAGAAAAACCTTAATCATTATTTTCAGAGATACTTATTTTAAAAATATCCTGATAATTCTGATCTGTTCTTCCTCTCTCTTCCTATCACCATAACATACGTACAATCCTTCCTCTCAGACCAGAGCTGGATGCATGTGACTCTCCTGAGAAGTATCCGCAGCTTTTCCATGTGATACTGGATGTGGAGGTGGAAGGGGTGGACAAGCAGAAAGACCTGACGCCGCCGTGGGAGCAGTTTCCCTGTAAAGACCTCAGTCCCAACGTGCTCTTCTCCTGTCACCAGGAGCATCAGGATGCACTGGCTATTGCAGGTACTGAATACAAACTGCCTCTGCTAATGTGGGCTAACGCATATTTTATTCATATCACACTGTATGTCACACTTGGGCTCATTAACATAGCTTCTAAACCATCAGCTTCTCTGTACTTCTCCACCACCATACTGACAACAAAACACTTGTCATTCAAAGATAAAACAGTGATTAGCCTATATTGTTGATTTTCAATGACAGTAAGGCTGAATCCCAATTCACCACTTAGTCCTACCCCTTCGTTTTGCACGTTCATGTTAAGGGGTAAGGGTGCCCCAATTCATGTTGAGGCAGAGAGGAAGGGGTAAGTAGTAGGGCTATCTGGCCCTTCAAACAGAGATTTTTCAGGGGGACACTACAAACGGAGGGGTAGGAGGAATGACGGCGATTGTTCATAACAAATGTAACAAAAATCGCTAGTTGTGTTCGTGTGCCTGCTCATGTCTAGTGCTAGCTAATTAGCTATGTTAGCATTGTGCACTACAGTGCGGCATTTTAACATATTTACATGATAATATTTGCCCTTGATGTTATATAAGGCACCTGGAAAAAAAAAACCAAGTTGTTGTATGTATTTACCATGCCAGCGACGACTTCTGATGAGGTATCAGAGCCTCAAAGGGCTGTCCCATTTCATAGGGGAATATTTTAGCCCCTACCCCTTGCGACTCCGTTTCAAGGGGCGAGCAGTAGGGGAAGGGGTGAAAATAAGAATTGGGATTTGGCATAACTCTCATGACTTTGCGAAAGCCTCGTAGGAGCTGTATTTGTTTAAAGGTTCCAACTTTCTAATTAAAAATGACAAAGATATCAATATGAACCACTAAGAACTGCATTAGCAGCAGTTGTAGTTAAACTACAAATATAGTCAGAAAAGCCCTGTAAGTTTCAGCACACAACGTCAATGAAAAAATACAACAACAAGAGAACAGCTTTTTAACACTAGAAAGTACTTTAGTACTTAGTATACTTTATAAGCTAGTTGGATGCATTTTAAAAGCTTATAAGCTAGCTTGCTACTAGCAAGGTACTCGGCTCTGTTCGGCCTGTGTACCTGAAAGTTTTTGGATTGACAGTGTTTTTAAAACAGCTTCAATGTATCATTTTGAAATGCATTTTGAAAACATAAGGATATTTTCTAGGGTCTCCCTGAGCGGATGCAATGTAAATTTAAGTGGCTAATTGTTAACTGTTGTTTGTTACAATAACAGCTAACTAGTTAATTTTTAAAAACTTATCTTAAACCAAAAGTAACTCTAAGTCCAAGTCCCTAACCTAAAAGTAAATTAATAAAAAATAAAATAAATAGCTAAAATAACTTGCAAACAGTTGTCATTCTGAAAATCTAAAATTCAAATTTGTTCTCACAGGATAAAAACATCTGAACATTAGTGATAGAAGTTTTTTCAGTCACCTAGCAACTGTCTACAAATACTCCATCAAAAGTATATCAACTGTAAAAGTACACATTATGCAGAATGCTCCCATTAGTGCTGAATTGTTGGATCATCAATGATGATTAATTTGTAAGTGATAGAAATAGAGAAATGTTTTTAATTTGTTCAGTGAGCTAATTTGAACAACTTCCCTGTTGTCAGCAAATGTACTTAGTAACTTTCCACCACTGAAGATGGTGCACAGCTTAAACAAATAATTCTTAGGTAGATTCATGCAATGTTTGTAAAACACATTAACATCCATTTGCGTGCAGACACATGATCAAACTAATGAACTAACTCTCATTTTCATCCCTACAAGACGAGATGGAGGGATTGGATCTGGAGGGTAAGACAGTAGAATAACAGATCATAGGTCTGTTAGAGAAACTGCTCAGTACTTTGATGTTAGTTAACCAGAGTTTGCTTCAGTTCAATCACATTCATTGACCTTGTTGATGAATAAATCTTCTTTTATTGGGAAATAGCCCAACTGTTTCCATTCAGTGTCTGTATTGACTGAACTGAAATGAACCTTATCCTTCTTATGCAATGAAATATTAGTTCAGTGGGCAATTTTCAAACTGTCTATAGCATAAATACAAATAATCTTTGACCCTGAATAAACGTGTAGTGTGCGTAAATAATCCCATAGACCAATGTGTTTTTTTTCTGTGTATCAAAAGAATATTTTTGAGAAATCTTCATGAATATGGGAAACTAGCAATAAAACATTCCATTGATAAAAGCTACAGGAAACAGAGTGCAGCTTTGTCATGTTGTTATAGAAATGATCCCCCCTCGATCACTGTAGTTCAAAGCAGCTTTCAAACTGTAAAGTGCATCATAGCACACGATGCACATTATCATGAGAGTAGGTGATGCTTGTTGCAAAGACGACCTACGTAGTTTTCCATTATTACCTTCTTTAGTCTTGTTCTTTTTTCTCTTAGCCTACTCTTGTATTTCTTGCTCGATTTATTTCCTGCTTTGTTATTTCTTCCATGCTCTACTTTCTCCCATTTGAATGCATTTTTCATCCTTCCCTTTCCTTTTCTTCCTCTTCATTTCTATTTCTGTCTCATCCTGCCGCAGAACCAAGCCGCCCCCATGGAGGTCCAGAGGGTCGGGGCCACGGCGAGGAGAGTGAGCCCTCCGATGATGAGATGCTCTCTCTCTCCAGTCAGCGAAGCAACACCAGCACGGTCCCCCAGAAGCCCGACCCCCCTGCTGCGATGCCTGCTGTCCACGCACCTGCCGAGGAAGCAGATCTTCTTGGCCTTGATGGGGAGGAGATCAGCCACCCACGTCCCTCATCTCAGCCCCCGTCTACTGCATCCGCAACCACTGACCTCTTGGGGGACTTGTTCGGGGGGCCACCCCAGCCAACCAGTGGGCCGTCATCTGCCCATTCCACACCACATAAAGTAGTTCCAAACACTGCCTCACCGTGTCCCTCTCCTGCGCCACCAGGTGACCCTAAATGCTAAAACCAATGTTCCAATATGATGTTGCACAAAGTGCATGTGATTCATCAGCAATTACAGCAAGTAACTAAATAGTGTTTTTTAAAAAAAGCTAAGCAATATTATCTTAACATCTTAAAGTAGATTATATTTTTGAATGTGGAAAACTAGTTGGGTTATTTGAAAATGTGCAAATAAAAAAAACTGCAAAAACTGACAAAATGAAATGAAACAGGGAAGACAATAACCATGTTGGGTGTGTTTGTATTCCTCAGCGTTTGATCCTTTTGGTTCAGTTCCCATGCCGAAACCTCAGGACATGATGGGTTCATTCCTTGGTCCAGGTAACGTTGGGCAGTCAGACCCCTTCCTGCATGCTGCTCGCTCTCCATCACCCACCCTGCAGCCTACGAGCTTGGGTAAGGCATACTCCCACTGCTCCGCTTCATACTTTCAGCATTTTGGATGTTATAAAGCCTTTTAATGGGTCCACATCAGGGTAAAGCGTGTTAAACTGTACAGTCTGCAAGTCTGCTGCCTCACCTTAACCCATAAACATGCGTTTCGTTTCCATTCATTTATTTTCCAAAGATTCTAGACTGCTCTGTATTTTTTAATGGATTTTTCCTTTTTTCTCAGCTTTGCCCTACGTAATGTTCACTCATGCTGCTTTGCAAGAGCAAGTCATTTTTATATTGCTGCTGTACGTTTGGCAATGAGTGAGTTTGCATGATGTACGTACGAGTATTTGCAGCTTGTCTAATTTGTGCACAGGCTTGATATTTCACCTCCAGCTTGAATTGTTCCTCATCAACTAACATCATTTTCAGCCTTAAGTCCTCCCAAAGCTACTGTTGTAACATTAATTGGCAATTCTGCTAATGTGATTTTTGTGAAACAGATCCAAATTTTACTTGGAAAAATTATCCATGCTCTGTGCAGTTTGCTTTGACACTTCTTGGGTGCCTTTTATGTGAGGAAATATCTGTGAGAGTAAAGGTTCAAGAACTAATAGCTAGATCCATTCAGGCATTCAACAGCCTCCCTAACGCCTCTCATAAGACTCGACCATATCAGTATTTTCTGTCTGTGTGGGCTCAGGCTGCTCAGTTTCTATTCACTGTGTGCTCAGTCTGTGACAAACCTTTATGTACTTGAATAGGCCGGAGTTCACCCGTCCCACCAACCACCCCAACTGTCAACATTCAGCAGCAAAACGCCATGGGAGGATGGGACTGGAACAAACCTGCTACCACAAGTACAGGTGGAAACAAGTTACCCAACAACATACACACTTACATAAACATGAACATTTCCCGAATTAAGTTTTTCTGGTAGAACTCAATGTTAAAAATTAATAACTGAAATGCAAGTGGTTCTTCTCATGCTGTTCTTGTTTGTTGTGTTATCCTCGAGCAGGCTTTGGGATGGGCAGTCGGTCAGCCACTACAAGCCCTACAGGCTCAGTCCACAGCACCCCCACCCATCAAACCAAGCCGAACACCTTGGACCCGTTTGCTGATATAGGCAACCTCGGGGGAAGCTTTGGAGGTCGGTCACTAGAGCTTGTCTGAAGTACATGAATTGTATCTTTGTTGTTTCTGCCACCAAGTCTTAAGACTTAGTTTTTTGACCCTTTCCTCCAGCAGGTTCTGGCTTCTCCAGCAAACCTACCACTCCGACTGGAACTACTCCTTCCATCCCCCCCATGGGATCCCCATCGCGGCCTCCTCCATCTCCCCAACACGCTGGAGCCGGCTTCCCCTCGTGGCAGCCAGGTGCAGGAGTAGGTGGTGGATGGCATACACAAGGACAGGGCCATGCCCCACAGCCAAAGCCCAGCCCCAGCCACACTGCCATGCCTCACACATCACCCCAGAACCGGCCCAACTACAACGTCAGCTTCTCTGCAATGGGAGGGGGCTCACCCAGCGCAGGGGGCAAAGCACAGGCTGGCATTGGTGAGCAGTACATGTGGAATTAGATTGTTTTCTGTTATGACGCAATGATTGTGGACACTTTGCATGAATATAATTCTTCTATTCATTACATAGGTCACAAAAATTAACTCGATTCTGTAAAAACACACTCAGATGACACTTAACTCTTTGAGTTATTATGAAATTGACTGGCACTGGATGTTGTACTCGAGCACCGGCCTCTTTTAGCAAAACACATGCTTGTCTCGTTTACTGAAAAAAGTTGGAATAACAAGATAGCAGCACCTGAACAAACACACTGCTCTACTGTCAAAGCAGGCTGTGCTGATCAAATATAGATTAAGATTCTCTTCCTGCATTGCCTGTTTCTCACCTCAGATCTTTTCAGAAACATATTTTATTCTGCTCTTTAGCTGTAATGTGACAATGTTTGTGACCCCGATGCCACCTATTTTTAGATTGCAAATAGTTTTTGCAGCTCTGTTAATGTTCAAAATTCAGAAATATTTATAGTCTTTCATAAAATATTTATAACCTTTCATCATGAATTTAAATGGCTGTGGTCATTCGTCTAATTAACATTAAATTTTCAAAATGTATTTATTTATAATACCTTAATTTTCCATGAATTCATGTATTTCTTTGATGCCGATTAAATAAAATTTTTTTTGGTCTTATATCTTGATCCTCAGGTGGAACCTAATGGGGATCAGAATAAAGAATACGGAATATAAACATTTATTTAAAATATAGTAAGAGGATAAGAGGACTAGATGGTTAGTGATGCTGTCTGCACTGTTGTGTCTTTTTGTTTTGGGTTTTTTTTTTGTGTTGATGCCGTTTTTAAAAGTCTGCTCATCTGTCACAACCTGAGGAAAGTATGATTGTATCATGCTGCTGTGAAAATCAAAACTAGAAAAAAAAATAATTTGATATTTAACTAAATAAAAACATAAAAAATAAATTACTTTCAAAATGCATTCCAGGTTTTTAAGACATGATGACTGAATTTTTGTTACATTAACATTTTGATGCTGTATACGTTCAACCTTAACGTTACCCAGTCAGTTAATCACAGTACATTGTATCTGACAGTGCAGTAAGATAGGTGGCTGAGTAGCTTTAACAAATGTTTTCTCTCTTTTTGCTGCCAGGTTCGAAGCCCAAAGCCTCGGATGCCAACTTTGATGACCTGCTGTCCGGTCAAGGCTTTGCAGGGACCAAAGAGAAGAAAGGGCCCAGGACTATAGCAGAGATGAGGAAGGAGGAAATGGCCAAAGAGATGGACCCTGAGAAACTAAAGGCAGGAGATTTTTACTTTAATGGCATATTGAGCAAAATCTGTGTACTAATGAAAAATAAGAAGTAGTTTGGTTTTAAATTTCTGTGAAAAACACCCAAAAGTCCCATGACTCTTGCATCACTACATCTGAGTAGAATTACAGTTTGACGTCAGTTTATTGAGGTTTTGTCATCTATTCATTCAGTGAAGCACAATAGAAACGATTCAGTGATTCCCAAAAGTAGGATAGTGTACTCAAAAACCTTTGGCTGTTAAAGCCTCTCTGTTTATTCCAGAATTAATGAAGCGACCAATGTAGGTCTCCCATGACCAAACTTCAGTTCCTCTAATTACTCCTTTAAAAATATCTCACCAGAGCCAAAATCACAGGGAGCATTTCTGCTAATTATTGTTCCAAAATCTGGTCGTCACTGGCTGATGGCTCCCCTTCTCTCCCTCTCCTGTTTGTGACACAGATTCTGGACTGGATCGAGGGGAAGGAGCGTAACATCCGTGCTCTGCTGTCCACCATGCATACTGTGCTGTGGGAGGGAGAGACGCGCTGGAAGCCTGTGGGCATGGCTGACCTGGTTACTCCAGAGCAGGTCAAGAAGGTCTACCGCAAAGCAGTCCTGGTTGTTCACCCAGATAAGGTGAGAACGACAAAAACTGGTGGACTGGAAATAAAGATCTCTACCGTTATACATGCTGGACGAGAAGACATGACCTCTTTGTCTCAGTGCCACACAACTTCTCTCAAACCAGCCCTCGCATTTTGTTGACATTGGCTTTGTTTTCTCATTTTTTGACTCCAAAAAATGTGGAAATAAAGTTTCTTAATAATGTATATGTAGAACCCAGTTTCCACCCATTTTTTTCTGTCATATACTGTTTATTTTTCCTTTATTTAAAATTACAGAACAGGTCTTTGAATAATACACAAAGGGCTAACCCCTCTCTTTGGCACACTGTGCTTACATCTTTGATAAATGTGACAAATTACCAAACGACCATAAAGCTGCATTATTACATAAAAAAAGGATATATTCTATGTGTATATGCACTCTGCAGCCTATTTGTTTGCCAGACAGCCATTCATTCATAAAGAAGTGTGCAATTTTTTTTCCTTCATGATGACAATACTATAAATTTCTTGAGAGCTCAGCTCAGCCCAACCCAAGAAAACACTTGAAAATAGACAAAACACAAGGAAGTTACAAAAAAATTGACCAAAAACTGTTTCCAGGGAACTCATATAAATGATGAACAGGTCAGGGACACCTTATATGTCTATGAGGAACACACTGAACTGTTTTCTGAACCACCTTCTGCATACTACTTACTATGTACTGCATACTGTTTGTACTACACTGCACATACTGCATATTAAATGAAAGATCAGTATGCCATCTGTTCACACCGCAGTACACAAGCAAATTATTCAGAATGCATTTCACCAAACCAGTAGCCATTAAACTTTATCAACAAATGCCCCACCAAGTTTTGGTTGTGATGTTGCCATGCATTGCGCTGTGCGAGACAGCTGCTGAGGTAGACTGGTTGTATGCATCCTGGGAATTTACTTCAAAAGTATATATTTAAGAATTTTTGGCATACTGTAGATTTTGCTTGTAGTTACATAGAGCATTCTACATACTATCTTTTGGCCAATCAGTACGCACAGCTAGTATAGTATGCAGTTTTGAAAACAGCCTTGTTGTTGCCATTTCCTTCTGTGTGCCTTGCATAAAATTTTCAGTTTAAATGTCATGAAGTTTTTAAGCTTACAAAACAGTGTGACTGACAATGTTCTATGAAGTACATGATTTCAGTTTTCCCTTTAATCTTAGATACAAAAACCATCTGTGGATCAATAATTTTGAAGTTAACAGTTAAAAATAAACTTTTTGACACATGAAACAAACAAAGATAATAACACAATGAAAACAACCACAACAAACATCACTTTAACAACAGGATAACCCAGAGATTGGAAGGTTTTACTCAGCCAGTCAGTTAAAGAACTACTGTCCTGATGAATGGAGTTAGCAGTATAATGAAGGTGATTAATTATATCACTAATCGTGGCATTATATTCAGGCACAAAGGTACAACATTCAGATCCAACTACAGCACAAGTTCCTCCCTGGGCTGCCAAAAGAAAATCCAAAGCTGCCCTGTTTTGTAAAGCTAGGAGTCGAACAGAGGCGAGCTCACTCGATATTAGCATGAGAGCCTTTCCAGTTTCATTAGCTATAACTTCGATCGCATGCGACAGATCAGCAATTTGATCTAATGCTGACATCACTCCGTAAAAAGGAAGAAGAGGACCCAGTACATTCTTTAAAGGTGATTGATGATGAGTGCCAAACATATCTGAAGCTCCACGCCGTACTCGTTTAAGAAGAGGTTTCTTGGGCAACGAGTGAGCCACTCTCATAGCTGGGACGATGTATGCCAACCCACAGCGTCCTTTGTAATCCACAGGAAGGTGAGGATATGCAAGGTTTCCGCATACCCAGTACATTCCTACAGGAGAGGAGATGGAGCAGTGAGCAGTGCGGTGAGCTAAAGCGCTGAGGCGAGCCTGGCCCGCTGCCTCCAGGCAGTGCTGAGGTGCTGATTTTAGAGACTTAAAATCCACACTGATGTGCTGTGGGTCCCATTTGAATGTGCGCAGGCAGTCAGATTGTCCCACAGGGGTCCTGCCGTCATTCTCAAGACACCAAGGGAACGGCTGAGGAATGAGCATTATGGGAACAGGTTTTGGGGTTTTGAGACACCTGTTGCAGTTTGCGTGTCCTCCCGAGCAGTTAAGCGGCCGCATTTTGGAGATTCTGGTACAATCAGGATGAGAATAAGACTGAGACAAGGGAATATGCATGAGGTGGCAGGTGTCACAGTCAGAGGCAGGTAAAGCCATCAGAGGTAAACCCTCTCCAGCTGTGTAGGGCATGAGGCCGCAGACGTAACAGCTGGAATTAGGGCGCAAGTGGTTGGCTACTTGCCATGCCATAGTAAGAAAAATGTTGATGTCATCTACTTGCACATCTGGTGCTTTCTTAGCATGCGGAGCTCCCATGGTGGACCCCACTAACATCAGTAGTAGGAGATGTAGGATCAGAGGCATTCTTGCAGTGGGATTCAAAACCTGGCTCTGTTTCTTAACAATTTGCATGTATGCTTTTGTCTTGTCTGGAAGGCAGTTTGTTAGTTTGCACCTGTGAAATGAACACAATACACAGAGAATGACTCACAGCAGCACGGTGACCACAGCTTCCTCACTGTCCTTGCAAATTGCAAGGAAGAGGCAATCATGACAGCAGTGGAGAAAAAATCCTTACCCATGGTGTCAGTCTCCAGCCGTTTCCTTTTTTAGGTGATGGTACTAAGATTTGTTGCGAGTTTGTGGCAGGAGGACCTCCCCAGAATGCATGCAAGGACATCCTGCCCCTATATTCATCCTCCTTTTATCAGAGAAAGAGTGTAGACACAACTCAAAACGCACACTATCACAGAGGTCCAGTGAGTGAATCACAAGATCAAAACCCACTGATGAATTGTTAGCAGACGAGAGGGTTTCTGTCGTCACAACGGAGCAGACTCGGTGGCAGCTTTATGTCACGTAAGATTCAGTTGCATAATCCCACAACATCATGAGCTCCTTTATTTAGGACAACAAAAAGTAAATGAAAATTTTGTACTTCTGGAATTATGGAAGCAGTAGATGCACAAACACACAGAGATGCATGATTATTGTTAAAAAAGGAAATATAGGACATATAATCATGTTCATGCAATGGACTTTAAAAGTCATCAGTAGCTGCACAATAAAAGACAAAGGCATCATGTTAAATAGAGACACAATATATAAATAATAAGTAAATCATAAAAAAATGAAAAACAAAGTGACTAAGAGCTTACGTCCACATGGTGAGCACTGGCAGAGTGCTCAGGAGTGCTGTGATGACGTGCATGTGTCAGATCTTTTTTTTCCCATTAGCATCAGATGGACGATCTTTTCACTTATACTTTGTATGGATGATGAACTTGATGATGATAATGGCCATGCTATCGCGGATCCGGCGATCAGAGACGAAGCAACAAGGATGTCAGTATGATTGGCTGGAAGAAAAAAGTGTCGGTAATGTCACCAGAGCCTTTCTGACAAGTTGAGAAATTTTCAAGTGGAAGTGCTCAGAGAGGCCACACAGAAAAGGTGGAGCACTCAGAAATTTAAGAAAAAAAAAGAAAAAAAAAACATCAGATGGACACAGGCCCTTATGTATTTTCTTAGTTTACGAACAGAACTGTGCCCATTTGGAGGATGAACTTTTCTTTCTTGTGCTTAAGTCTTAAGTTGCTTTGAAGAATATCTTTTGCATTTTGAGTTTGAGTTTCAATTTTCTGAACACTGTTGAAACTCTTTTTTGCAGTTGTGTTAGTTCTTTTTTTGCCCTTTTTAAGGTCGTTTGCATTAAACCACAATTTGTTTGTAACCTGACTGTTTCTCCAGTGGTTCCTCTGCTGTGTGTGAATGCATGAATATTGGACATGTGCGTGTGTGAATTTCATTTTAAGGAGTTATTCGAGACTGAATAACCGGTGGTTTGATAGTGCAGCTCTTGAGTTTGAAATATCTGACCACAATCCAGTCTGTCATGGAAAAGCGGGTGTTTGTTTTATATCCAGGTGTTTTGCTGGAGGTGAAATGCCTTTACATGTTTAAAGTGATTCTTTGTGGGTTTGACTCTATCTGCTTTGTCTCTGTGTGTTTGTCTTCCCTCCCAGGCGACAGGACAGCCCTATGAACAATATGCCAAGATGATTTTCATGGAACTAAATGACGCCTGGTCAGAATTTGAAAGCCAAGGACAAAAACCCCTCTACTGAATAATGAGTGAAAGGAAGTAAGCAAGGAGAGGACTTCTCTGCTGTATACTGTCATTTAATCCTAAAACTGTGTCACCACCTCTGGTCAGCATACTACAGCCACACCCTACAACATCTGCCTTTATACCTATGCTTTGACCCGTGCTTCTCTTCTCACCACACACACACACACACACACACACACACACACACACACACACACACACACACACAGAACACAGAACATCCAGTTGTTCTGTGAAGACGACAAAAGTCTACAGAACTCCAGTGTGCAGACTGACAGTGTAACTGAATTAACTACTCCCTGTAGCTGAAATGTACCTACTGTATGTATGTGGTGCAACATTGTCCTTCCCTGTTGAGTGTTCTTAGCTCTAAACCAACCCACCAATCTAAGCAGATGTCCCCAGAATGTCTGGGAAAACAGAGAAATGCTTAATTTAGAGGTGTCAGATCAAAAGAGAGCAAGATAAGAGAAAAACACATCAGGGAGTAAACTGAACAAGCATTTCACAGACTGCTCTATGTAAGAGATTTAGAGCACCAGAAAGTCTGTAAGGCACAAAAAGCATTTAACAGCAATCAAGCCATTTAAAACATCCTGTTGGGAAAATAGATTTTGCTTTGTACTTTGTGTGAAAAAAGGATCCATATGGAACACACAGTCCTTCATATCATTGAATGTTCCTAGAAATACAAAAAAGAATAGCAGCAACAAATAACTTTACTTTTTCTACTGATTGAAGTGAAAATAAAATAAAGAGAAACTTGTTTTTAGTCGTAAGTGCAGGAGGTGCTGTGCAAGAAAATGAAAGCGAACTACTATTACGGCTTCTGAGAGTACAGGTCAGTTTCCATCTCACAATAAAAACACAGATCTGAAGGCTGCACTTTAAATTCCTGACTTAATATTCATGTGACAAATTAAAAAATATGATGTACTGTAAGAGAGCTACTTATCATTGGTGTGTCTAATGAAATCAAGCCTTATGTGCTTCCTTACCGAATCAGACAAAGTAGCCTTGCATATCCAAAAAAACAGGTAAGACAGGTGCTGGATCAAACAATAGCTACAAAGAAAATTAAAATCTGCACACTGTAGCTAAGACGTAGTCTGAGGAAGAGCATTGCACTCCAAATGTCACTCATTCTGGAGGATGTGCCAATAAATGCACATAAAGGGAGCTACAGCGTGCAGATTTTTCTTGACTTTGTCGTCCACACTGTATCAGCACATGTACCATTCCATACATGAAGCACCTTTGGGCCTCATGCTTACTCACTCATATTGTAACGTGTTTTTGCAAGGGAGCACAGTGAAAGCACAAAAAACTGCAAACTTTTCTGGTGCAGCTTTGAAGGAAAACCATTGTTATTAATTTATTAGTTCATTTTGTGCATCTTTTTGTTGTTTTATGTATCAGATCTATTGCATTTTGGTTTAAACGAACTGCACATGTCATCAGCATGTGCATGTAAAAGACACGCTTCGGGCTTTGGGGCTATTAACTCATCAACCGGCTGACAAAACTAGGGAATAATTTGTCAGCCTTCACCACAATTATCATGTGTATAGCCCTTTATAATCATCTTTTTTGTTTCCAATTTACTGAAACTACATTTAGATGCTTTAACACGGCAGTGCTGCTCATCTGGTGTTTCTTTTGGCCAAACAAATTCTCTTTAGTGCTTAAAGGGCTGTGAGATGATTTTGCCGAGAAATTCTTTCCACAAGATGACGTGTAAACTTTAAGACTGATGAGTGAATTCATGTGCTACATACTATGTATGGCTCTACTGCTCTCACATCTTCATATCACAAATTCCTAGTTTCAGTCAGATCGTATATGTTTTCTGTCATTTCAGCACTTTGATTACAACATTGATTTGCAGCTTTTTCCCACCACTTAATGTAATTTCTTTCTGTCGTATCACTGACAATTTTTTAAAAAAATATCATAGAACACTTTGTCTGGTTTAGTTATACTGAATATATTTCACAGTAACAGTGAGGTACAACAAACATGGCTCAAAGTATAAACCTTTTGTTTCTAATAGTTTGATTCCAGAACGGATGTCTTGCCCTGAAAGTTAAAGTGAAAAAAAAAAAAAAAAACGAAAAGAAAAGAAAAAAATATATAAAAATATATATATAAAAAATATCTTTGTTAGCCTCATTTTTGTGTTTGTTTTTGTCATACACATTTCGGCCACCAGATGGTGAGGTGCACCACTATTCTGCACATGGGAGAATTTTGCCTTTCTGGCAGAAATCTTTCTTTACACTATGAAAGGGTCTGTTTAAACCTAGATCATGATCCTTTTCCAATCCTATTTTAGTAGTTCTGATGCCTATACCTGACCAAATTGCATCTGAATACTGAAAATTAAATAAAGAAAATAATAGGTACCTCCTTTTTCACCTGTTCTCAAGTCATAAAACAGGGAAAAAACAATTCATATCAGATTTCACTGGATTTTTTTTTTACCTCCCTTTCAGGGCTTCCATAGCTGTCACTTTTCTCTATTTGATTTCACTAATATGCTGACTGTTGTGACTGTCCCTTTGTATGATGGAAATTAACATCTGACATTGTCATCTTGTGGATAAAGTATAGTCCTGGGATGAATTCCAGGGGCCAACGACAAACATACCCAACAACAAAATAATGTATTTAATCATTAGCGAACACTATTTTCACAGGACACTAATAATATAATATTCTGACCTTCCACCTCTGTGTCATGGACAGAGCTTTACTGTGAGGGCTGTCTTACTCTGATATCAGAAATCTGTTATCAGTTCAAATGAGTCTTCAAAATCAGTTTTAACACTCAAATCGAGCAGATTATTTGCTTTCACGTGATCACGAGCTGTTAAAGTTCTCTAAATTGTTACTGTTTCATGCTCTCTCTCTGTTTTACATGAACGATTAGATGATTTTTGTCGTCTTTAATCCTCATTAGCCATCATGTTTTCTCCCTTAGTTGGGATTCATTCTTGCCTTGGATTCTCTATTTGTTTGTCTACTTGGAGGACTGAATACTGATCAGTGGAGAAGAATACATTTTCTGCTGTCAGCTGGTTTGGGATCCAGAACGGATCAAATCCCTGAACGTGACACTGAGTCTGATAATGTTGAACTCTGATCTAGAGGCTACTGCTTTCTTTGGTGACTTAACAGACACAGGAGGTGTGTAGTGACTTCTCTATTTACACTGAGGACATACATGTGAAATAATCTTCATTAGCTCCCTTGCTGACTGAATTCTCTATCTGCAATCTTACAGCTATTTTAAAAAAGCTAACCTCTATATTGTAGTCAATGGATGTGTGTCGTTTGAAGTCGTGGTATGTATGGAAGTGGTCACATCTGAAAACAGGCTACTGTTGTTATATGTTTGCCTGTCTGCTGTTTAAGTATTACTAAATTGTGTACAATTTCTGTTCATGTGCTCCTTTTCACTTCTGTTTACCGTTACAGGATGTACATAATGATCAAGTGCAGTGCACAAAAATAAATAGTAAACAGGAAACAGGAGAGGTGAGCGACATTAATCAGTGTGTCTCTTGATGTTTCTCCTTTTGATCAACAGAGGGCAGCAGAGTCCAACATATGAGCTACACTATTGTTCGCAGTCTTAACTGAAGTGTGCAGTGTGTTTACTGTTGCGCAATTACTCATAATATTTACTTAAAGGTTTCTGTTAAAAAAAATTAAATTACATTATAT
>JAQLOL010000020.1:7733614-7780677 GCA_029783665.1 Naso thynnoides | reverse complement strand
CACACACACACACACACACACACACACACACACACACACACACACAAAACAGTGGGTGGGGTTGGTCTATGATGTCATAAGTACACACTTGACCTTGTCTCAGCTCCAGTTGTGTTGCGAAATGCAAGGCAAACCTCCAAAACAGGGAAAAAGGGACACGTGAGAGTAAGCAGTAAATCAGAGGTGCAACTTATGATTGATTTTAATATTAATTAATTTTTCAGTTGTTTTTATCAGTAAATTTAAAATGCTTAACAGTCCCCAAAGATATTCAATTTACAATAACTAAACTAAAACAACTAAACAATTTATCCACTATTCTTTCAAAAGGAGAACTGTGAATGCAAAGATAAGGCAAACTGAGTGTTTAACTTTTCCTGTTAACACACACACACACAAAAAGAGAAAAAAATCATCAGTAAATTTGGACAGTTTAAATGCTTTTTGAAAAATGGCAGTTTGGGCACTTATTTCCTTGACTCATTCTTTTTTTTTTTTCCGTCTGTCTCTTCTCTCACGGGATCTGATATTTGGCAGGTGCTGCGTCTCCAGTGAGGCTCAACTATTGTGCGTAGCTTCCCTTAATTCAATAAACAGTTACTGAACAATGGAAAAGTACCATATTTACCATTTTTCCATTCTTTCCATAAAATGACAAAATAGGTTGAACTCAAGAAACTGGTGTTGGTTCAGTGTCACTGCTCTTGTTGTGTTATTTTAACCACAAGACATTTGATTTTCCAATGAAAAAGCATAGATGGAGTCAACAGCTGGTAAACACAGTAAAGCATTTAGCTGCTGAAGAGGCAGATATGTCCCTCAGGAGTTAATAGAGACCAAAAGTAGAAATAATGGAGAGTGAATATTGAATTAGATATTTTTAGGTCACCAGAAACATGACCGTAAAGGAAAACTAGTGTTGCTGTGTAACTGCTGGTTGCGGCCACAAGATGCTAATGCACTAAAACTTGAGGAGCAACTGGGAAACACCAATTTCTATCATTAAATGCAGAATTAAAAAGAAAAATGTTTGATGGAACCTCAGCCAGTCACTGGGCTCTTACAGTTAAACTAGTCTGAATTTGTATGCAGTAAGAACATAAAACAGTACAGAGATGGATATAAGTATGCTAAGACATACGCTTTCTTGCTTGAATAAGAGAATGAGAAAGAAACAAGAGCTTAAATTCACTGAAATAATCCCATCAGAAACCTGTCAATGCCCAGAATGTTATGTGGCCACATGACCTGAAGGTGGAGCTGTGTCCAGTTTGTTCTTTCATTTTAACTGCTTTGTTTATACTTGTGTCATGAAATATGAAAGAGACCATTCAGTTTTTAAATGTTGTTGCCCAGTAAAATAGTGGTGCATGAAGAAGTGGGTATACTCTTAATTTATGCCCCCAGTATTTTATAAAGTGTCCTGCCCAGCAAAGGATAAGTGCCCCTTTTACACAGTGACGCATGTGAGACTGCTCTTGCATATTTAGTTCATTAACAAACGAGACAGTAGTAGAGCCTCTTTGCACATTGTCACTTGACTTCTGCTGCTTGACTTCAGGGAGTGAGGAGGATCATTATGAAATCAACATTGGTCACAGAAGAGGTGAAGATTGTGCACAGCACTGGCCCACAGTCGGACTATGGGGTGATACAACTACATAATTAGGTGTTTACTGAACTATTCCTTGTAACTTAGTCCATCCACACATAAAAAACCTTGCAAGTAGTTCATGGGCCAGTTGCTTGATTTGTTAACAGTCTCTTGGCTGATTTGCAACAGACAGGATCAGAGGGGATTCAGAGGGCAGGTATCCACAAAGCAGACTGAAAAAATAAGTGAGTATGCTCTGTATAGCTGCATATATACTGCACTACACTGCTGCTGTTGCCTCTTGTCAGTTTGTCAAATCACAGACATCAGCAAGTTTTATTATTCTGGCCAATTGGTCCAAACTTTTGGTCTGTTTTGATTATAAGATATCTTCTGCATTAACCAGATCTCTTGAAAAATAACAGGTCAGCTTGTATTTCAGCTGTTGTAGCTTTGGAAGAGACATGATACATCTGTGCTCTGGAAAGGACATCATGCTCAAACTTTGTCAGCACACACCACTGCTTACATAATGATGAAGTCAGTGCACAACCTTCTCAAGCAGACTGAAGCTGCTGGGATTTTTTTTTTGTCTTTTAAATAGTGAAGTTGAAGCTCTTAGTTCAGTTTCTTGTTTGTTTGTTTGGTCCACTTCTATGATTCCCACCGCTCAGCATAGTGGCCGGTGCATCTTGGAGATATTTTCAGTGTGACCCACGGCACAATGTCGATGGGAAGAAGGACGTCAAGTACATGGACTTTGCAAAAAATAAAGCCACAGAGCAAGATAGCTCAATCTGGCTGTAAACAGGAAACATAATCAGGAAAAAAAAAGAAAAAGAAAAAAAATCTGTTACAGATACAAACTGAAAATATCACAGCAACACGAGATGTGGAAAATATTTCTGTAAACATGAGCTGAAAGTCTCTGCAGTGAATTGTAACAGAACTTGAAGAGTGCACAGCTAGTTTTGAGTCAGTGTCTCACCTGTTAATGAGTTGACCTACGACTTGTACAGTAAAATTTAAGGGAAAAGAGTTTTCAGATCATTCAGAGATATATGCAGGCCAGTTGGGTCTAAAAGTTATTTTTCATACCTCAACATCAGATTTTGCCTTTGCATTAAAACTGACAAACTTTTTTAAATCAATGTTTTTAGTTTTGTGCTCCAATATAACAAAATACTAGAATTTAGTTATCAGAAAGTCTAAAAGTCTCCTAAGAACTGTACCTGTAGGCTGTATCCTTGAGGAGGGTCAAGCGAGGAGTGGTGCTCCTCTTGCTCTCCGCTCTTCATGCATTCCTTCCAGAGGAAAATGAGCACCACAAGGATGACCTACTTTCAGTTTTCAGACATCAACCGATCAGTGAGCTCTCTAGCAGATGGTTGGACTTCTTAGTGACACTGAAGAATAAGAGAACTTTCTCTGTAAGTGGACTGTATATGTTATAGGATCTGTAAGTAGTGACAGAGATGAGAGCTGGATTTATTGTTTGTTCAAGCGGAAAGATTTTGTCACAAGTACAGCAAACTTTATTCTAAAAGCATATTGTAAAATCCTGAAACTTTCACAACAGTTTGAATTTTGGGGAAATACACTCATTGGCTGTCATACCAACAGTACTTTTAGAAGATAAATATTTCTGATACCTGTGAACACAATCGAAACAGGAAGCCGAATTTAGATTATAAGATCTAGGATTAGATCAAGATTTCACTTTTACTGGGAGAGTGAAATAAGAACATCATTATGAGTCTCATGTCTCTTTAGTAAATTATTAATACAGAATTAGAAAAATATGCGTATTAGCTTTATGACAATGTAAAGCTACAACCAAGAAACTTTTAGCATAACTAAAAGCAAAAACACGGGTAATTGCTAGACGGACTCTTTTGGGAGACAAAAACAAAACAAGACAATTCACCCATTAGCTGCTCTTAAACTTCCTGGAGGCTTGTCATCAACTTGCCGTTACCAGGCAACCAGTGGAGATTTGAAGTCAACTGAAAACTGTGGCACAAACCATATCATATTGTTTTTATGTAGGCTACACTGTGGTTTTTGTACTTACAATGTGTTATTCAGTGAGTTGTAGCAGTGCTGTTATATTGATGTTGTTTCTTTCTTGACAGTGCAAA
Organism: Naso thynnoides; assembly: GCA_029783665.1. Taxonomy (NCBI): domain Eukaryota; kingdom Metazoa; phylum Chordata; class Actinopteri; order Acanthuriformes; family Acanthuridae; genus Naso; species Naso thynnoides. The sequence continues at coordinate 7,776,942 of JAQLOL010000020.1, read as the reverse complement.
GTTAGCAGCATCCCTGCGTTCTCAGTCCTTATGCTAAGCTAGCAGACTGTTGGCTGTAGCTTCATATTTATCACACAAACGTTACTGTTATCGTCTAAACATCTGATCTAACGCTCATCAAAGATGGAAATAAGCAACTTTCCTAATATTCCTTTGAAATAACCTAACTCTAAGACAACCCCAATACCATTCCCACAGCCTCTGAGGTAATTCCTGCACAGCATGCTCTCTAACAATGGCCCTTCCTCTGACCTTATTTCCCACCTCATTGCCTCCCTTTCACAGAGGTGCGTGAAGAAGATTGAAAGATGTGAGATTCACAGCTTATTATGTAAAGAGAGGTTTAATCTTCATATTATACAGGAGAATCTCACTGCAGCAGAGTCATATATCTATTTAAGATAAAGGGATTACATCAGTCCTTGGGTGACATCAGCTGAAATGGTCTGAAAGTATGACATCATCCTCTTGGCATGTGATCCCCCCGGTGAAGATTTTTCTCTCTCATGTGCAGAATCCGATTAATTATACATGAACGGCTTCCCTGTTTTAGGTGCAGACACATGTGTTCACCACGGGCTGAAATCATAACGTTGTTGTGTTAAAAGCTTAACTCATCTACTGCAGTGATGATACTGCAACTCTGCTGTCAAATCATCCCCCTAAGCAATGATGACATGGGAATAATGATGATAAATTGATGTCATGTTGATCCAACACTTAGATGCTCTAATGGTGACAGAATTATTTAAGTCAGTGCTATCTGAACCTGGGTGATATTTAAAAATGTTTTTCATGGTACAGCTGGATAGATATTATTTGTCAAATGTGATTTTAAAAAAGAATCAAACTCAGCAGGTAAGTATGCTGATTTTACACTAGGCATTTGACTATAGTTGTCAGTCACTCTCAAGCTGCTTATACATGGAATAAACAAACTAACTGAACTCTGAACTCTATTAATTAAAAATAACAGCAATGATTGTAGTAGACAAGTGAGAAAAAACATAAATAAATGAAAGGTTACAGCCAGGAAAAAATGTACATATTAGATAACAAGTTACAGTAACATTCTAAAAATCAAACATATGACTGCAACCTACCAAAACAGTCCTAACTGACATAACTGATATGGTGATCAGATACACGTAGCAGCAGTTGTTGCCCTTTATTATCGTTCTTTTTCTACAGTTCTTATCAAAATATACAATCAACAGAGAAAAACAGGATTTCTTGCACTAATCAAACAAGAGTTAAATCATGGACACTTTAGCACATTTTTGAATAATTTATTTACTTGTTTGTCTATTTTTTTCTCCAAGTATCTTTACTCGAGGGTAAGATGCAAAGAAGATGATGTCATTCTTGCACACCGGTTGGGATGATGTCATTGGAGGGAATGATGTCATCTCTTCATTTTAAATGCATACTGTAGGTGGGGCTGCTGCGACAGTGTCTCCCCTGCTCATGCTCTCCTGCACATTTACTGATCAGTGAACCTTACATTTTAACCCAGTTTCATGTCAATGTCATGTTCCTGAATCGCTTTAGTGCTGTAGTGGAAGGAATGGAAAATATTTTTAGCAGGAGTTCAGAGCAGATGAAGTTATTTTTAGAGATTGTGTTGCACAAATAACTTCATAAGTGATTAGCTTTGGTTGCATGTTTGTTCTTTTTTAAATCTTTTGTGATAATCCTGTGATGATCTCATGTCATCTGTATGTATGAAAACCAGAAGACTGTCTTCATTTTTTTCGCTACTCCATTCAAAAAGTATTTCAAGTCGGGTTCAATAGAGATGCAGATTTTTGTGCTTAAACCTGTCCAGACTTGACCATGGATTGAGAGCGTGTTCTTTACACACTTTAGCGTGTAATCGGGTTGCAGTTTGTTACTTGTTCACCCACTTCACTGTTATTACAGAAAGCAGCTGACAGTGGCAGATGTTTGTAATCATACATTAATTGCAGTTGGCAAAAATAAGAGAAAAATGTGAGAACAGAAAAAAAACATATTACTTTCATCTGCCGTCTTCTTTACTCACACTCTGCTCCTTCGAATGGATTTTGGATGTGCATGAAAGCAGATGCTTCTAATCCCCAGCAGCCAGTTGCAGTGCTGCCAGGTATCTGACAATAATGAACAAAATCTATCTCTGTAAAGAGCAGTGGGTTGTAAACAATGATGCGCCACCTTCATGACGCAGATCAGGGAAATCTATTTGCAAATGAACTGCCTCCCTGTCAGGTTGGCAAATTTATGCAAGGACACAATGACGCATCCTTTCTACGTCATAAAGTTTGATAGTGGCTGCAGGCAGTTTCTTACTCTGCTGCTCAAACACACACACAAAAGCCTTCACTTGTTAGAACATTGTATTGCATTAATTCCCTGAAGACTCATTTGAGCCTTGATCACAACTACTCGACGCCTTACTGTAACCTGCAGTCTGGCCATAATTCCGACCAGGACAGCAGAATGATTTTTTGGTTAACACAACCTCTGCCCAGCATCTGCTGATCAGCTGTGATCTCTCTGGACTTTGTATGTTTTCTTCATGTGTGCCTAAGCATCCACCAGGTGCCTCAGGCTCCTCCACAGTCCTCCAGAAGCTGGAAACTCTCATACTATGTAAGAATTTCCAACATGTATGAGTCAAATGTGAATGCAATCATTAATGTCTTTATACAATAGGACTCTTGCAGACTTGTAATTTTTCCAGAGTGCTCCTTTTTTGCTGTGCAGGGTTTAAATCAGATGGATGGTGCCTCTAACCTTGACTCTAAAGTCAAGTCTAGCCTTTGAATAAATTGTTCATAAACGGAGGAGAAATAAGGAAAAGCCATTCACATTCAACCAAGCACATACATCCACAGTGGCCCTTAACAACCATCAAGTCCTGCACAACTCCTGCAGTATGGCTCGTCCAATGACAGCATAACAATAAAGCAGAAAGTATGGTCGAAGTGTACGACTGTAAATTAACACCTAAACTTAAATGGGATTCACATCTACCAACAGATCAGCTATTTGTTTGTCATCATGGGATTCACACACTCAAATAGTCACAGTTACTTACACTATCAAATGACATTTCCCATAATTCCACATAGTGTAAATATAATGACATCCCTCCGTTCATTCTGGCAAGTGATTCACAGTTGTAAAACCTGTATATGAAACAGTGTATAATATTACATATTTTTGTAAGAGTAGTAAGACACCTGGTAGAGCATGCAAACCACTGCTAGACAAACAGTGATTAACAAGCATTTGTGAATGTAATTATTTTTCCGTGATAAACAACTGCATAGATGTGCTTTGATCAAACTGCAGCACTGCCAATGTTGTACAATTTTTTTTCAAACAGCATGTTAATTTATTTTAAAAAAACTTTATCACACTGACACTATCTGTTACTGTGTTGTTCAGTGACATGAACAATCTTTTTCTGCCTCTGTCACCACTTTTTCCTTTTGGCTGCATATGCTAAACATCTCAAAATTAAGGGTTTAAGGTGGAGGACAACGTTGGAGAAATATATAGAAACCAGACAGCACAGCAGTAATAAACTACAGAATATTCTATATTTTTTTTAAGGAAATTGAAAGTTCTGGGAAACATGGACATAAGTATAAATATGTGACAAAAATATCAGGTCTCATCACCAGACAACTAAATCATTCACTGGTCACTCCCCCATGTGGAATTCCCTGTATATTCCCAGTGTAGGTAAAAATGACACAGACATACTTTCCACTTAAAAAGATCATTGACTGGACCTTCTGTTTGAATTTGGAAAAGTAGGTTGACTTAGAGGTGTGGCCAATCTGGACAGAGAATTTTTCCAGGAATAAAACAGTGGACTTCTTAGGAGTATTTAAGAAAAGAAAGTTGAGACTTAGCAGAAGCCTGCAACTTTGCACCCTTGTTTGTGTAACATTTCCCTGCAGGTTGACTCCCATTCAATACAAATACAAAATGTGTTTTTAGCTGTGACAGACATGTGAAGGCCTAAGTGGTTTTAAGACAGTGGACAGTGGCTTCTCTTCAGTTTCCTAGAATTCTGTTGTTATACAAAGGAAGAGATAAGAGGACAGGAAACAGACGGGAGTGATAAACAGAGGAAGACAGAAATGTGAAAGCAATTAGTATCATGATGATCTTCATGTTGCCAGCAGTCTAACCTTAGGCTGCTCACGAGATGGAAGGAGTGACATATTCTAACCTCAACCTTAAAACAAAGTTTAAAGTTTAAACTTAGCCTTAAGTTGAAGTGATCCAGAAATGCATGCCTGCACAAAACAAACAAACAAACAAACAAACAAACAAGGGCTACCAGCCTAATAATCGTGTAAATTCAAAGAATAGACAATTTCACGAATGATAGCCAAAGTTAACAGCAATGCTGGTATTTTTAAAAGCTTATTTGCTAAAATTCGCTACATGAATTTTAATTAGTGATGCATTCAAGTGTAAATGTTACAAATGCGGCTGCTGCAGATGATTTCAACAATTCTATATAACAAAGTTTGTGCAGATGATTTCAACAATTCTGTGTAAGCCTACTGCTGGATATCATGATTAATAGCAATGAATAATAATTTATTAGTTGATTTAAATGTTGTAGCCTATATCAATCTAAAAAGTAAATGGTAGGTTAGATGTCCAATAAATGTAGCGAAGTGAAAAGCACGCTCACAATTTTGGCTTCCAAAAATGTAGCCTTGTTAAGTAGGACTAGGCCTATGATGGAAATACCCAAGTACAAGTACCTCATATTTGTACCGAAGTGCAGTAGCCTATGAATTAAATAAGATATCTAGGAGTTATTGTTGTGGCTACATCGGGAGCGGTTGAGGATTTCCGGAGGTGTCGGTGAACGCCTCACGGTGGGCTGGACGCTGCCGTGTCTGTCAGCGCCTTTTTCTCCGTCTCAGCTCCGGTGTGTGCAGTCTCGCTCCTTGTTGAAGGCGGCCGGTCTCAGCGACGGCCGTGTGTGTTAGTCTGTGTGTGTGTGTGTGTGAGAGAGAGAGAGAGAGAGAGAGAGTGAAAACGATTCAGCTTGAGGCATCAGATCAGACTCAACTCAGACGCACTCAGCCATGGACAGCGGACTCTGACAGTGAGCGCTTAACTCACCTGGATGAACTCTGTCGCGGGCAGAAGGAAACCTGCACACCAAGTCAGAAGACATTTCCCCGAGCGACGTAAGGGAGCCTCTCATCATGACTAATTCTCACTTTTAACGTCTGTGATGATCGTTGGTGGTGTGTTGTTGTTTTTTTTTTCCTGGTCGCACCCGCTCTTGTGACCTTTCACATTCCCTCTCTTTCACGCAGAGGTGGGAGAACACTCGCCCACGTCTCAAACTGACAGCTTGAGTGTTTTCCAATAAGTAGTGGTTTTCCTTTCATTACTACATTTAGGCTTCACTTATAGCACTATAGAGACGTGTTACAGGCGCATCCTCTGACTTCTAGATAGATGGGAACTATGGAAAAATGCAGTGTATGGTCTGTTGGTGAGTTATCATCACCCTTTCTGAACTTTTCATTCTCTTTTCACGCAGTGGTATGTTGCTGTAATTACGCTGCAGTGTTCTTTCTGTCGGTGATGCACTTTTTTATCCTTTCAGGAGGACAATAGCCACCGTTCGTGCCCGTTAATTAAACGGCACGTGTTACATGTAGGCTGTCTAGCTGAAGGCAGAGAGGTGAAGAACTTGTCAGGAATACGCTGCTGCCGCTGCTGGAGCTTGTGATGAAACAAGCCCCGGCGCGCCTCCGTGCAGAGCAGCTTGAGACTGGCAGCCGGTGAGTCAGACCGGGATGAATAGTTCTTGAGGTGGAGTCTCAGACAGGAGGACACGGCTCAGAGGGCCAGAGCTTCCTCTACATGTGGAAAATAGTTTTAAATGGTTGACTTGATCGAGCCCAATTGTTTCCAAAGAGAATAAGGAAGCTGGAGCAAAGAGGGCAGCCACCCATGGCAGCAGCAGCAAGCACCGTGCAGTGATGGAGACTCCTCCCATCTTATTGTAACGATGCACTATGGGATGGGAGGGACATCCATCCCTGCATGGTTCTTTAGTGAGCAGTTATACTTGTGCATTCAGCAGCTTAGAGACAATGAGCATCAATAGTTGAAAGTCTCAGCTGTCAGAAGGGATGTCTGTTTTTTATAGCACCAGCACCACAAAATCAACAAGTTTTACCAAATATTTACAACATCTTTATAACTGAATGATCGGCTATGTGGTGGACTGATCACTGAATGTCTGGATGCTGTTACTTTCCTCTTCCTCTGTGTAGATTTGTGTTGAGAGCTTCCACTGGCTTACTCATGACAGTCTTATGACCTGTGAGCTCAGCATTGTATGCACAGTGAGACTACAGCCACTACGCCTGTTGTGCAGTGATTATACTCAAATGTGAGTGTGTGGTTCTGCACCAGCAACATAACACAGTATGTGGTTAACCAGCAGGTGACTCTTGTTAAGCTTTATATCCTAACACAACCTTGTTGTTATCACAGGGCTGCAAAAGTCAATAATTATCATATTTTTTTAGTCTTATTGGCTTTGAGATTTTGATGGCTCCGTGCTGAGCGTGGGCGGTGTGATGATGTGTATTATAACACAGTTCGTAATTGTTTTTCAGATTTTGTGGTTCTGTTTATGCCGTGACAGCAATCCTATTGACATCTCTGGTTAGATTAAGCATTTGTTGGCAGCGGTGCAATAAGCAGGATTGCTTTCTGGCATTCTTGGATATTTGTGGGATATTTTGTATCACTGTGCAAATGTACAGGGTTGAATTCATGGAAAACAGATGTCTATTCCAGGTTATGTAACGCATGGAATTTTTCTCAATAAGTTTGAAAATGTGATATGTCTCTATCATGATCTAAAATCTCTATGCACAGTATCAGTTATTCTCATCAAAACATGATAACTGATCACTAGCCGCGTCTCATTGCTAGTGCAATAACATAATCTGTCATTTCACATTTTGTGTTTTCAAAATGAGTTCATAGCTTTCAGTTTATGCACACTCAAGGGTAAGAAAGGCAAAAATGAATAATTCAGTATTCTCTGGCAGTGACTAACCAAATCTAACTGAATCGCCATTACAACAAAATCAAACAATTTTAGCTCTTTAAGTCTTTTAGTTCTTCTTTTGTCTTTGGAAAATACAACAAAAGACTTTAAAAATAAATTTGGCTTCTATAGACCACTATGCATAGGAATTCAAATTAAATGCTTTTACATCATCTGCCCAGTCATACTCAATACAAAATTAAAGTCTTTTGTAGACCTAAAGCCTGTGGCTGCTTAGGCTGCAGATGAAACACAATGGCGAATCTCATATAGTACTTTAACGTTTAAGAAGTACATAAAAAAATGTTCGCAGGACAGCCATGCTAAGTTTGGAGTATACGCTTATGAAAGCAGTTCGGTTTTGCTGTGTTCATTGGCTATGATCTAATTATCAGAAAGAAAAATAAATATCACATTTATTTTGATGGGGGACTTTACTCATTTTGCCCCAACTCCCACCCCCACCCCACCCCAGCATAAGAGCAACTTCACCCCCCCAACCCCCAATAATTATATAGAAAATGAATGAGTAAACATTCTTTATTTTATCAAAATAAATAAACATTGAAACAAACAACAACAAAACACTTGGGCTGATGCAGGGATGCCTGTGGCCTTGATCAGTACTTGCTTTTAATCATGGCAAAGCAGAAAGTCCTCATTCACACAGGTCGCTGGAGGTGAAGGGGCTTAACGCTTGTACAGCCATTTTGGAGAGATCGCTGTCATACTTCCTCTCGCTGTATGCATTACAAATTGATCCATTCCCCTCATGTGGGTGAGTTAGCTTACATGCAAGTTATTTGCAGGTTGTTGTTTTTTGGTTTTTTATTCTCATCCCATGCCTCCTGAAATGCTCTGGCGCCCCCCAGGGGAGGCCCACCTTACACTTTGAAAACCGCTGGGTTAGACAAAAGTTCTTTTGCAAGCAGTGATCAGGATGCTGCTTCTTTCTCTCCTTCATGCAAATGAAAAGAGAGTTTGAAACCTTCCACCACAAGCTGCTGGTATTGAAGTTACTGCCTTCAAGACAGCAAGGAGCAAAACTTGGACACTTATAAAAATCAGTAATGTGTTAAAGTGGAAAATGTAACTGTTTTTCATCTGAAGGAAATCAAATAAAACAGCAACAGTAACATGCTCAAAGCTTAGAGCTCTGAAAATAGAGATGGTGTTTCATTATTTTGCAATAGTTCCTCATAAGCAAAAATAAAAGGTTCTGTTTCATTTAACAAGGAAAACATTTTTGCCTGTCAGTATATATATAGATAAGCAAAAACACAGAGCACTGTCACGCGTCTTTGCACACGTAGAGCTGCTGATGCTGAGGCTTTGTTTTGAACAGCTGAGGTGACGACAGGTGTGTCCTGCTGCTAGTTGTGCTGGGAACAGATGTGCTTAAATACATGAGATGTTATCCCAATAACCCATCCCGCCATTAAATAATCAAGTTCACATTATATTTGTTTATTTGGATCGTGCAGTCTCGCCTTTGTGCCGGTCTGTTCTTTTTTCCAGTGGATCATATGCACATGTGCACATAAACAGCAGACACACAAACACACACACACACACACACACACACACACACACACACACACACACACACACACACACACACACACAACATTTTAGAGGATTTAATTACATTTTTATGGTCAAAGATGTCCAGAAGAGAATTGAAAGTTCAAGTTTCAAGCTGAGAGACAATGAATCAAATACAGTATCATTGTGATTTAACTGGTGTTGTTTTTCTAGGAAATGATACTGACACATTTTGCTGACCTCTAGGGAAAGCACAGATGTTCACCACAAGAGTTTACTGTGCCAGAATTAGCTTTTCTCAAGAATAGACGGCCGTTCAGAAGTGTTTTCTGTGAAGGCTGGACGGGGACGGTGGAGGGTTCTCCTATCGGTGAGAGCTGTCTCTGAAAAGGACATGCCGCAGAAAGTCTTTTAATTCAGCCGATAGAAAAACTGCCACTGCAATCTGTCTGGTTCTGCCTCTGCCAAGAATTTTAAGTACTTTTGTTTAAGTTCACGTGTTACTCCAATTTATTCCAATCTTGACACAAGTCTTCTTCTGTCTGGAGTAAAAATTGACTTTCTTGCAGCAGTGCTTCAGATCCTTGTGTTACCGTTTAAAGAAGCCTCTGAAACTTTCTCTTTCTCTCCTCAGTGAGATTCATTCCAGCCGAAGCCCAGCAAGGCCATGCTCAAGCTCTGACCGCCACCATGTAAGTAATGCAGTGATCAGCTATACTGTACTTTACAACTTGTGTAGCCCAGTAAAGTGAAAATATGTCTGTTATGTGTGAGTAAGGCTAAGTATCGTTAAGAAAAATTCAATATCGGTACAGTTTCAATGTGTTGGCTTCAATACCGGTTCCTGAACGACATGTTTTTCTTTACTAATGTTATCTAATCTGTTTTAACAAAAGATTATGTTTCACATACTTATAGTCAGCCCTGTCTCTGGATGTAATCTGGTGTTTTTCCTGCAAAACACAAGAGTACAGCCAGTCAAAAGTACTATTAGATCTTGGCACAACAAGTGTGCTGCATGTGTATTGGCTCACTGATGCTGGTGAGATTAAGTCCTTCGGTCATTCGATGCCAAATTTTGACGCCTGACATTTTTCGATACTCAATAGTATTGAGGCAGTTTTGTTAGTGCCATAAAAGTATTGAAATTCGATACCCAGTCCTGTGCGTGGGCTTTTGGGTAAAACATTTTAGACATAGCATGTAAGCTTTGTTTTGTAGTCTATACATGTCGCAAAATCTGCAGGATCTTCTGGGCTTGCGCTGCGTTCCTTTTGAACTGAGAAGTGGAAATTTCAGAGTTCCACCAACAATGAATAGCCCGGCTTAAGCAGATCCCACCTCCCACATCCGGAGAAACCTTAGTTTTCTTGTACTGGAATGCGAACATCCCGACTTCTGAAGTAAATAGAGCATAGAATTATTTCTTGCAAAACCTGAATGACACTGATGAAAGAAACGGTTGAGAGAGACTTGCATGCTTACAACAGTTCATACATAGATTTACTTGTGAGACACTAAATGTGGCGGATTCACTCTGTCCTACATTACCGAATTTTCTTTTACTGTGGACCAGTAATTCCTAACCAGGGGTGTATGAAGCCCTGAGGCTGCTTTTGAAATTTGAAATAAATCTAAGTTAAGCAAATTAAATGATTTTAATATATTTGCAGATTTGTGGTAGGAGAAAGACAAACACACAGTTAGATATTTAGTATGTTTATTGTGACAGTACACAATAACATACCAGCTTTAGTTGCTCAGTTTTAGTGGCTGAACAGCACAAAGTGTGAATAAGAGAGAGAGAAGCTTGATATGCGAGCGTGTGGCAAAGTAACAAATAAATGGCTGAAACATCCAGCTTCAGTGACTCCATATAGGAAGATGAATTCTAACTTGATTAAAACTGCTACACCAGTGGACAACACACTGCACTGGGAGCTGTGATAGTAAAATGCCTTTAATGGAGCTACTGACCAGTGTTGTTTGTCGCAATGCCTTACAGCAGAGAGTTAATGTCAGATGAGTCATTACGCCTGCGGAGAAGTTGGTCCACCCGTTCTACCAGTGTGCTGTGCAGCCGCGTCAAACGCAAATGTCCTGGCACTCTGCCTTTCACAAGCGACATCTCCCACTGCTCTGCTGTGTCACCAGTTATTTTGCAATCGTTTTCAGATCTGGAGATAGTATGTCATTACGGTTTTGTTGTCATTCCTTTATATGATGCATTACCTGCAGGGCTTGCTCCCAGCTAATGAAAATGTGCCATTATTTCCATGCATTTGCTGGATCACATGGCCCCAATTTTCTTATTATTGCGACTGCATCAGGTAGAATTTGCATGTTTTTAAGGATATTGCTCAAACCTTAACCTTCACCCCCTAACACCTATAGTGTGCAGAAATGCCGCATCAGCTACTTCCATTAATACCTGACTCCTCAGTTTCTCTCTTTATCTTCGTTTCTTTTATCGCTCACATAGATCCATTAATTAGGCTCTTTTCGCTGCTGCATTCTCAATGTTTTTACTTCTCTCTGTCCATCCCTACATGTCTTATCTCCTCTCCGTCTCCCCACAGGGTTCAGTCTGTAATGTTGACAGTCCTGATGCATGTGTTCCTGCTGTCCTATGGTGAGTTCCACCTCTAACACAAAAGTTGTCACCTCTCAGCTTGAAGGATGTCATCCTCTGCCTTGTGCGAGTTTTCATTATGTATTCGTGAGACAGCACAGGTATATTTCTAGCGATGTCTGAAACTGAAAGGGTTAACAGTCGTCACTCTGGATGTCAATAGTGTGTATGGGTGTGCAGAGAAAGATGGTAGTCAGTAAATCCTGAAATCCCTATTTTTTTTCAATTATTGGCAGTAATTTTAGTGTAATCTGAGCTAAGAACTGACATTTCTATTTCAATGACAGTCAGGTTTTGAAGAAGTAACGCTGGTCATGATCTGTAAAGCTACATAATCTCCAGATACACACGACACAGCGCCTCGGGTCAGTGTTGACACTTGACTCCCTGAGATATATTGTGCTGCGGTGGACATATTATTTCCCAGGTGCAGCTCGTGTGGTCAAAATCAAAAAAACACTGTGCTCTACTTTGACGAGCAGTTGTCAAACCTACATGATGATTTTCACCAGGTCTAAATCAATAGCATGTCAGGTGTGCACGAACAAGGTCTCTGTGACACAAACAGGTGTAAAAGCCGTGGGCTATGCCTCGCTTTAAAATACAAAACTACAGGGAAGACGTCTCAGAACAAGGCGCTGGTATTGCAAATCTCAAAGGTGTCTTAAAATGAAATTCACCCCAACCTAAAATTGTGTTCTTTCCCACCATTGCTGCCGTTTAGTCCTTTTACTCTGTGAAAACCTGGAGGTAATGAGTTGTGTTTGATAAATGACAGAAAACTTGATGTGCTATATGAAGATATTTTTTAATCAGAATTACTATTTAGATATACAAGATATACATTTTTATTTAACAAACAAAAAATTCTGACATATATTTCATCCCCCCCAAAAAAGTCATCCAATGCTCATTGTAGTCTTAGTTTATGATTACTAATAAGGGAATTCATTGTACTGTATACACTGAATACCATGTTTCGTTAAGTTTTAGATCATAAGCTTATGTTTTATACTGTGTATATTTACAAGAAGAAGAAATTAGGACTGAATCATTCTGCCTCTTACGAAAATACAAAGCAGCTGCCTGTTGTTTAAACAAGAAATTGAAAAATAAGTTGTCTTTATGTCTATGAATATTCTCATTCATCCAGGTCATTGTTCTCTCTGGACAAATTGAATCGTAGGCAACTGGACACACAAATACAAGTCCAATTGCCTACAATTCAATTTGCCCAGAGAGGTAAATTGTTTTTAGTATAGATATAAAAGACTACTCAACATAATGTAATATTTTCCTTACCTCTCTGTGAGCAGGTGCTCAGTGTGTGGAGCCTGATGACGGAGCCTCCCTCCTCTCAGGTACCCTGGACCTCCCATGGCAGGATGAGCTGTGCTGTGACTCACCTTCAGCCCACCTCTCTGTGGAGGGAGGCGTCGCACACATACCTAAGACAAACCGCTCTGAATCAAACCTCCCACACCGTCCCCTCTGCCACTTCAGGAGCTCAACAACGGAGTCACTTCCTCATGACCTCTCTGGTGGTAAGAGTTTTTTCAACACAGTCACTAAAGCAGTGATGAGACAGATGAATTCACAGGGAGTGATGTAATTCAGACCATGTTTGTATTTTCATAAACTGAAATCAAACATGAGCCCATTTTAACTCGGCTTGCGTGGTTTTCCAACTCTTATAAACAGCTTAACACTTCTCTTGAAATTACACAGGGTGAGGTTGCAGGTCAGTGAGAGCAACATGCAGCAAAAGGCTCAAAACCTTTTGCTCATAAGTTCAAAGACTTTTGTGTTTTTGTAAGAAGACTTTGCAATGATGGATGATGTTAATAACCATTCCCAAAATAAATACAATGGCAGATGGGTCAGAAGTTTGAAAAGGTGTCATGGGTTTATCATTCATGGACTTGGTCACATGTTCAGAATGTCGCAGAATTCGATCCATCATGGAACTCTTGATAAATAAGTATAAAAAAAATTTTTCTCCCTTTAGGAGTGTATTCAAAAAGAATATTTACAGACACATATTCAGCTTTTCACAACCCTGTCAGCAGACAATAAAATTCATGTTTTGTAATCCTGAAAAACCCTAGATTACACTCAATTATAATTTGGAGGGCTTTGATATTAGTTAGGCAACTAAAACACCTAGTTAAAGACAAGTTGGACTCGCTACAAGCTCATCCACCATCTTGGTCTTCATGCTTTTTACTCCTACTGTCTTGAATTAAGGGGGCCCTACTTGTTGGATTGGCACTGACCGTTGTCAGTGGAATCATACAACACCAGCATAATTTCTAGGATACTGGGCTGGCTTTACATGGAGAAAAATTAAGGTAAGTGGTTTCATGACTATGCTGTGAAACCACAAGCAATGTTTTAATGTATGAGCCTCCATACTTAGTTTTTGCTGTACTAGTGTGAGCCTGCATAAGAGACATGCCGTGTCTCCCTGCTGTGCTGATGAATCACACTGTTCCATGGCTGAATGCAGACAGAATGTACAGGACAGACTACAGTCTCTATATGAGGGAGCATGACCATGACAGTGTTTGTTTACAAAACAACACTCAGGGCAGGAGGGTAGCTGTGTGGGGAGGCTCCTGCTCATCAGAACAAACAGCAGTTCACTCTTCCTGCCGCAGTGTCACTTGTCACTGATAGAGATGCCTCCAAAGATCAGTCTGACAGGCTCATTACCCTCTAATGACTTTTCAGTGAGACACCCCCCCCCAGCTGCCCCCGCCTCTTGTCAGACTGAGGGACCTTGTGACGCTTGTGCTGTAATCCATTCACAAGGATTCCCTTTCATCAGTTAGAAACAAATGAGCTGTTTGATATCTCTTCTGCTTATCTAGGAAATTGTTCAGCATCTTATTTTCTAGGAAGAAAAGAAAACATAATGGTTGTTCAAGTGAGTCACAATCATAACACGCTCTCTTGATATTACCGGTGTGGAGGTGAAGACGGAGGTGAGGCAATATAGAGACAGTGAGGGGGTGAGGAGGATTTGTTTGTTTGGATTGATCCACGAGGCACTGTGACGCGTCCAAATCAATGACGATGAGCAAAGACCTCCCAGCTTTGTGTGTGAGCCACGATAATTAAAAAAGTTAAACGCCTGCGCTGTGCCTCTTGACGGCTTTAAGAGGCCTTTTCACAGTCACTGTGATACAGCTCGAAGGACCATGGACATTTTGCTTCTTTGTCAGACTTATTCTATTCACAAATTTTGTTGCATCTAGAAGGGCTGTGACTCAATGACTGCAGATGTTCCAGTGTAAGGAGATCCGACCTGGAGGAGATAATGAGTATAACATGCACAAATGTCTGATAAACAGGCCGCTAAACTTTCTTTTTAAAAAAATATTAGAGCCCGAATGATATGGGATTTCTTTAGTTAGTGCTGATACAGATATTGCGGAGCAAGAAAATTCTGTTATCTGATATGTTGGTCAATAATATATGTGGTTGTCAAGTATTTGTGACAAATGTATGTAAGGGAGGCAATTTATTTTACATTTTAACATCAATTAAACATCAATGCACTGTACAGTCAACACTTCACTTATTAGATACTACATAATGGATCACCCTCTGCTGAACAAACTGTGTAATTTACACCATTATAAATTACTAGTCCAAGCATTTTTTCCAGCCTTAAAAAGCAATTTTAAAATCAGCGAATATTGAAGAACATGCCAATACCGATATATCTGTGATAGGCCAATATCGGCCTACAATATCAGCAAACAGATATTGAGATACAGATACGAATAAATATGACATTAATTAATTCATCCAACACTTTAGTTTATGAATAAATACCTGCAAACCTGCTGAAACTTCCAGTAGGAGTTATTAGCAAATAGTGGCACGCTAAGACGCTAAAGAGAGATTGTGAACATGGTAATCATACCTGCTCAACATCAGCATGTTTTTCCAGAATGCCTTCTCAAATCTTACTTTTTAACTTCTTTTAAAATATATATATATAAAAATTGTTAACCTAACCATGAATGGTTAAACCTGAAAGAATCTAAGCAAAATTAAAGTTTACGCATTATGACTAAATTGCCAGACCAGAGCCCTATCACCATATTGCATCTTCCAGCTGTAATATTTCACTCAGTCCCGTCTCATAGCAGAGACTCAGTTCTCAGAATATTAAGCAAGGTCGTTTTCCCAGAAGCCTTCATTAAGAGGTCACAGTCAGTGTTGTGTATATCATCTGGAGATGGCACTGACCATGCTGCTTACATGCAAATGTGATTTCTTGTCAGGCACCTGCTTGGACATGCTGTGCAGAATTGATGAAAACTGGGAAAATTTCACATGTGAGCTGCAGTCTCGCGGTCCGCCATCGACCACGCTGCATGCTGGTCTCATGGCAGTGAGCTTAAAGCGTCTGCTGTGAGTATGAAGCTGCACCATTTTAGAATTTTCTGTTGTTTCTTTCATTCCCTGTGCGAATGGGTCTGTGTCTGTGAGTGTGTTTGTGTCTCTGTGTGTGTGTCTCTGATCTGAATCTTTCCCAGCTGCTCACTGGGGGGTTAAGTATGTGTGTTTGCTTTGATCAGCAGAGGGGAAGCTGTGTGATATCGAACTGGCTCCAGGCTTTTAATGTGAGAGGCCGAGTCACCACTGATCTAACACACACTTGATAAGAAATGCCAGATGCTGTTTCCATTTTATTTATGAATGCTTTTAAACTTCTTGTCCACACCAATAAAGACATGGTCATAGCTAATAAATAGCCATTAGTATACGATTGTTTTGTCAGTTGTTGTTTTCAAAAATAGAAAAAAAAGGTTTGAAACAGTTAAACTTCTTGGTATAAATCCTTGTGGAAAAGCATTTTCACAAAAGTAAACAAGTCTAGATATGCTGAGATAGTGAGATTAACGTATTTCTAGTTGGTCTGTGTTCACCCACTAAAGTGTTTTTTTTTTTTGTAATGTTCTTTTTCCAGGTCCCAGAAACAACACACCGACATAAACAATGAAAACACTGAACTTGATAACTCTGTTGTCTGTGAAGCGGAGGATTCCTTCATGTGCTCAGTT
Organism: Naso thynnoides; assembly: GCA_029783665.1. Classification (NCBI taxonomy): domain Eukaryota; kingdom Metazoa; phylum Chordata; class Actinopteri; order Acanthuriformes; family Acanthuridae; genus Naso; species Naso thynnoides. The sequence goes on along the minus strand of JAQLOL010000020.1, from coordinate 7,760,582 downwards.
GTCCTTGACACAACGACAAGCTTTGTCACCGTGGTAACTGTCAGCATCTCTGATGCTGTAGCTCCGCCAGTCCTCCTCAGAATTCCTGCCCGACCTGGTGAGAACAGGATTGTGTTTGTATGCCAGAAACACAGTTTGCTTTCCCACAGTCAAAGTTAAAAATGGGTTTGTAGCTAATGGAAGTTATAAAAACTAAAAGTCTGACGCAATGAAAAAGCAAAGAGTTTCTCTCTACATTCTCATTTTTGAACCAGCTAAAAGAACAGGCAGCTTGGGCGGAGGCACACATACCAGTATCCTCTACAGACTTTGCAGCACTGTAATACAGCCCTTAGGAATATTGTGCTACTCCCGCTTTACTTAACTGAAAAATGGCTGGTCTGTAGGGGCTGCAAACAACAGTGCGTTAGTAAGTCACTGACTTCCTGAGAAATGGGCTTTACTTTCAGCAAGTTTTATATCGGAAGTTAATATGTAAGTGTGAACTAATGGCAATTTTATCAACAATACTTGGCAACATACAACACTTCTATATCAGTTTAACATTGTGAATCATTGCTAAATGATTACTTAAAATTAAAATAAGCAGGAAACCTATTTCAAAGCCCTTTGGGATTCAAAGCTTTTAAATGGCAACAAACGTTCTGGTATTTCAAGTGTTTGAAGACATAATAAGATTTGTTGGATGTGATTTGTAAACACAACAGTCAAAGTTGGCCCCTCCTCTCCTGCTCAGCGCCAGTACAGCCCAGTGTACCATCTGCAGTCCCCACATCCTGTGTGCATTATTGTTTCGGTGCTACACACCCACCTCCCCAGTTACTGGCTTCCTAAAAATGACCCAAAAACTGCAAAATAAGGGGGGAAAAAAAGGCAGAGGGCAGGTCTTTGTAGATCCAGACATCTCTAGTGGGTCATAAGTGATGATTAAGATGGGAGGGAAAGGTCTGGCTGCACCAATTATCATTCTGCTAAAAGGGGAAAAACACTCTGGCTTGTGTGTATTTCTTTGAGCCAATCACAGTTGTGTCAGGCAGCACTGAGCCCAGAATGCAGCAACATGGATAGTCAGACCTACAGTCTACAACCGATGAGTCAGACTAAATGAGTCTATACATTGTTTTTTTTGGAAAATCCTACTCATTCTGCTTTGAAGTTTGACGTCACTTATATTAAACTTAGTTGCTGAACTCTTTTGAGTGCATTACAGTAACTTGAAAAGAAAAAAAAAGAAGTTCCTGACATTCAGCTCTTTTTCAAAGTCACTAACTTACTGGTATTACAGTCTCAAGAATAAATTCAGCAATGTATGATGATGATGCAGAGCCTCTCCATGTTTAAAACACCTGCATTTCCCTGCCTCACTCGATGAATCTGGACAGATAAGGAGAAAGAGTCTTATTTGGTCGTGATTAGCAGACGTGACCAGAATAGCTGAAGGCAGCTGAGCCATGGCCCTGTGTGTGTGTGTGTGTGTGTCTTTGTGTAAATGTGTGTTTTTGTATGTGTGCAACCACGTCACCACATGTGAGATCTCCACAGTGATAGACAAGGACTTTCCATGCTGTGTTTGTTCAGCCAGACCTTTTTGTAAACTGTCAGAGCAGAAGAGAAACTTAGTAAGTGAATGTTGTCCAGACTTTTTTCGCTCTCCATTTTTAGCGCCCCCCAGAGTCCTTAGTAAAGCCTTCAGCCTTCTAACTCTTCTTTCTTTGCTCTACTTTCATAACAGTGGAATAAGTAGTTTAAGTTGTTCACTTGCGGGTTTTTAACATATGCTAAATATCTGTATATAAATGGATACAGGAGTAACTACAAATGTTTATCAGTGAAACTGAAAATGATGTCAATGTTTGACGTCTTTTTTTTTAAAAAAAAAAAGGTTCCAATGTTTTCATCTCATTTACATTATTTTAAATTCAAGGCTCCCTTTAGCAAGAAGTCGTGTCCTGGCACTCAGTCTAAACTGTCATTTGTTGCTATTTAAAGAAAGAGCTCATGCCTCTTCTTAAGTTACACGTTCAAATGATGCATTTAGAAGAGAAAGCCCTTCTTTTCTCTGACTGGAACAGAGTCTGGACAAGAAATTGTTGAGCTTTTACTCATAATGTTGAGTAATCACTTTTTCTCCCAGTAGGTATCTTTGTGGTTTTATAAGACTTAATTATCTCTTCATGCTTTTGTCATAATTAAATGATGAACTGGGACATTGTTATCTGTGCTGCTTTGCTTCATCTCACGTCACTGGATGGCAGCATATTGTATTCATATATGGCATGATCTATGTCATCAGAACATAGATATATTCTGTTTATATTATTTTTATTAACTCTTAACTCAGGATGTGATAGATTCACTTCTTTAATACTGATAATCCTGACCTACGGATTAGATAAGCATTGATCTTCATTGACTGAATAGAAGAATAATTACAGCAGATGCCACCTTCGACTGTTACCTCATATTTTCCCAGAGAAAACAAATAACAACCCCTGCTGTAAATAAGAAGAACTAACATGTAATAGGGAATATTAAATGACCTCAAGGCAAGGCAGCACAGTGGATCTTTAAATCCCTTACAGATGCAAACTCAGGCATTGTAATTTTTCCATATTGCAAAACTGACCTTCTAACATCATGTCAAGTAATTATAATGATTTATAGGGTTGTGAGTAATTTGTGAGATGTCTATTGATTCCGCTTTGTATTTGTCTCATTTTCTTTTTCTGCAGTGAAACCAAGTCCTCCAGTCAACCTGTCACATATTCAGACCATCGAGGCAGAACTGATCGTACGCTGGGACAACCCGCCAGACTTTGGCCCCAGTCTGCTGAGATACGAGGTCCGATACTCTTCAAACACCACTCATCCAGCCTGGCAGGTAATGCATAACGCATAATGTTACCTAAGTGATGCCTTAGAATTTGTTGCTGCATCCACTGGTCAATAAATATCTGTCCCACTTTATAATAAGTTTCTACTGTAAAGTGTTCATGTGCACTCTGATTAATGGGTTTAATCGTGGTAGAAAAAACATCTGGATTTCCAGGTTGTGAAGAAATTCCTCTGACCAGCATTTATTCTTTCTATTTGCTAATGACGTTGTTAAACTGTACAGATCAAGAAACCATCAATAAATGCTTTCAAGTTTCTCATTGTCTAAAAAGTCATCTAGTTTGCAGGTATAAACTTAGTAAGCTGTTAATAAATGGAGTCAAATTACTTCTCAAACTATCAACTCAAATGTTTCTCTTAATAATGGCTAATAGATACTGCTATTGTTTTCAGTTTTTGATGAACGGCAATTATTAGCTGCAGATGGCAAAGAAACCAAACTACACACACATACACACAAACACACACTCTTACTATATTTGCCTCTTACTGCAGCAGTCTACTGAGAGGAGCTCATGTTTATTTGGGCGTGACTTGCTCACTGTCAGCTGGACTTTTAACAGCCTCACCGTGTGTTTAACATTCTGGAGTGGAACAGAAGCTCCGTGATTCATCCAGGGGCGACACTGTCGACCTACTGTTTAAGAATCCTAAAGATGCAACAGTAAAAGACTGTTTCAGTGATCCTGTTAATATCTTTTCCTAGAGTTTGGATGTATTGGAATAAACGCCACCCAATGTCAGAACCACAAATATGCCTCAGGAGGCTTAACAAACAACAGGACTCTATCCGTAGACCCTTGATTTACAGAGGAAAAAAACTTCTCCCCAAAAACCCTATAATGGGGAAACAACTGAAGAACATTTTCCTCTCCAAGGACGTTAATGAAATAGATTTAATATGTACAGAATAGACTAAAATAGAAACACAGCACGGACAATCAGATAAAAATGACATAAATACAGAAAGATTATAAGCATACAGGATATGAAGAATATGGACCTGGGAGGATTTCCAACAACTTCAGACCATGTAACCTCTGCTCCACCGTGTACATTTGGGCTTTTGTATAAAATAGTCATATGATAAAAGTTCAATCTGTTTTTATGACTTCGTGAAGACACATATCAAATCATCTCCTCCTAAATTCATGTTATGTGACCATAGAAACTTTCACAGGAAATTGCCAGAGGTTGCAGGTGTCTACACACACCACCCAGTTCTTGCTCTAGTCTCTGTGTTTTGGTTACAGTTGATGGGACATCAAACATTAACCACAACCATGTTGCAATCATCAATTTACTTAAGTCTTCATTCTCATGTTGGAACATGTGTAAATATGTGCGGGTGTTTGCTAATTTCCTCTCTGCTGCCTCCAGGTGGTTTCTGCACACGAGGAGCGCAGGTTGTCTCTGGATCTCAAGCCCAGACTCAACTACACCATCCAGGTTCGCTGCTCCAGCCTGGAAACGCCTCCAATGTGGAGTGACTGGAGCGAACCCCGCCACATCTACCTGGACAGTAAGAGCGATTCCCTTCCAGCTGTTTACGCAGAGACAGATAAATACAAGATGATATTCTTGTTCTATTTAAACACAAATTCGCTGAAGGTTTTTTATTTTTTTTCCGTCTGTAATTTGAATGTGTCACTCAGTACAATCCTGCTCTGTTTTTAAGCTTTTGAGGAATTTAGATTGTTTGGAAATCCTTGTAAAGCCACCAAAGTCAGCAGGGGCTCTGTGATTTCCTGGTCATTCTTGGAACAGCTGCCAGGGTTCATTGAATTAAGCAGAACGTTTTGTGTTTTTGCGCTTCCAGAGATGTCTCAGTCGGTAGGTCTACCACTTTGGTAGGTGATGAGATAAAATTCGCAACCTGCAGTTTTTGAGCATGGTTGAACATGTCGACATAAAATAACCTTTGGAAATATTAGAGAACCATACTAGATCAAAGATCCAACTTTCAAGGTGTCTGATTAAATTTAGAACTTTTTGCTCTCCTTTTTTATGCCACAACAGTAGTTTAGCGATTGCATTTTAGAGTATGCTGATTAGATTTATGCAAATGTTATCGAAAATGTTTTCAGAAAAACTAATCTTTTTGTTCTGTTATTGGTTGCTCTCTCTCAGTTCTGAAATACTGCACGCCGGCTCCTCAGTTTGCTTGCAGTGATTTTGTTTCTGAATGTTCAAACTGGCAAAACATCCAGCTGGAATGTTCGTTCAATTTTGTTGAATAAAATAAGAATGCCTCAGAAACCCAGAAACAATTTAAAAAGAAAATACTCTCAAATCACTGCCGAAGTTTTAAAACTTGAATTGTGTTGTTTCAGACATGAAAAAGCTGAACTGAGTGGTAATTTAGGTATTTGATGGCCTCAAAATTATTACGTGAAATTGTTGTAATTTCTCTTTTTTGCAATGAACCTGTAAGCTAACAGTTCAAAGGTTTCCTGGTGGCTGCCATGTAACTCTGATTTTCTTTGAGGAGGAGTCCTCGCTGTCTGCGTTAGATGACTTCAATTATCTCATTGGCAGATTTATGTCGATGCTAAACTATTAAAATGAGTGCAGCTCATTAGCCTGAGCTCTTATTGAAGAGCTCATTCCTGGATGGTCAGCATCAATAGGCTCTGAATCAGAGGGCGTTCACAAGGTTGGGTTAGTGACCTGCTGTGAATAATACGGCACCATGGCCTGAAAAAAGTGTCTCAAGCATTAAGTATGTCATAAAGCTGAACATGAAGCAGTCATCCGTGTGCAGACTTATTTAAAATGATGAAACTGAGAGCTGAAAAATGATAGTGAGAATTTGTTTGCAGCATTGTTCTTTTAACAGCATCAGAAATGTGAAGATGTCCATGTCTGCTTGTTGGTAGTTTGTGCTCTAGAGTATCAAACTGTTAATTAAAATGTGAACATGAGCCTAAGCCGGCGTCTGCTGTACATTTGTGTGCATTCCTGCTTTCGTTTTAGTTTTAAACAAGTTAATATAGAGGCACATACATGTGTGCGTCTTAGTGTTTGGAGAGCGTTGCTCCTCTACTCTGTCTCACATGAGGGAGCTTAACCCTGATGGAAAAACCTGTCTGTGTGTCATAGGGTTAAAATTTGTGAGACTCAACACCTCTGAGTCATCTTACCGAAATAAGCCACTTAAACTTTTGTGATGATGGGAAACTTTTCAGAAACAGAAAAATTTGTGAAATTTATTTTAATAACAGTTGTAAAGTTTCTCAGCATAAGCAGAAGAACACAGCAAAAAAGAGGCCATTCAAAGAAACATCCTCTACCAAAACTTAAGTATTCATTAAGTTTAAACAATAATGAGTCACAAAACTTTTTCAGTTCATTTGAAACTTTTCTTTTGTTGACTCGTTCACCTGCAAATGAGTCACATGTCTTTTGTTTTTGCTGGCAAAGCAATCGACTCCACACAGATGTTTTGGTGACTGTATCGAAGCAGGAGGTCATGTTAGATAAAGGCCCTGACACTCAACCCATTTCAGACGTGTGTTATATAATAAAAGAAACAATATGCCTAAAAAGTTTTGTTTCTTCATGAAAATCTACATGGAAACTTTGAGTGAATAAGAATGAGTCAGGCGTTCGTTCAACAGATCTTTGTTTTCTCATTTATTGCTTGTGACGTTTGTTTTCCCTGCGCTTTTCTAATGTGTCCTCATACTTTCAAAGTGCTTTGTAACAAAGTCTGGTGCTTGTGTGTGTGTGTGTGCGCGTGTGTGTGTGTGTGTGTGTGTGTGCGTGCTCAGCTGTGAGCTACATTCCTAAAAAAGTGGTGGCGAGACCGGGGGACAATGTGACAGTGTATTGTGTGTTCAACGACCACAACATCAACGCCAGCACGGCCACGTGGATGCTCAACTTCCAACAGCGGCTTCATCATAGCCAGTACCAACCCGTCAACCAATGGGTGCGCTACAACTCTTGATGTATCTCTGGAAATATTTCTGAAAAGATAAAAGACTTTCCTGTGCAGTCTATTTAAATGTCTTCATAGAAATGACTTTTCCCAAAACAGGTCAGCCGGATCACAGTGCGTCCTTCAGACACTCGGTTGTACGACCTGCTGCAGTGCACTCAGGAGTGGACCATCCCGTACAGCCAGATCTATGTAGAAGGTGAGCTTCGTTGTGAGATCTCCTCTAGGACATGCCAAATAAATGCATGCAGTGAAAGTGAGAGTCACTGAGAGTCCTCGTCCCATTCTGCGACAGTTTTCCACCGTGGTGGGCAAAGACAGGAAACAGAGTGACGCAATGTGACAGCACAACAATGTGAACCAAAATAATCCCAGAGCACAGAGGTGACCTCAGGTGAAGGTTGTTATTGTTACTCAGATATTGAGCATTTCTCTCTGCATGTTTCAGGAGCTTCTATCGATATAAGATGTGAAACCAACAGTGATATCGAGGCGATGGAGTGCAGCTGGAAGAACACACAGTGGACCAAACCCAAGTTCAGATACAGGTAAAGCAGCACGTTACGTTTTACAGTAGCTGTCTCCTTTAAGTGTAGTCTGTGCAGATGTTTGTCCAAGCACTGTTAAATAAAAATCTCAGAACTCTGTGTGCTGAAGGACCTGGAAGTTTGTGAACACAGTGCACCAGAAGGCACATGTCGTGAACACACCCTGTAAATAGTTGTGTGAAGTGATACCAGGAAGTTTTTTATAAATCAGTGTCATTTGTACTTCTGATCTCAGAACAATAGAAAACTTGACCCGTAAAAGAACGATAACAAAACTGCATTCATACAGTCTGATGTAATGTTTTTGTTTAATGCTCTTGTGACTCACTGTTCTACTGCAGAGGCCTTTTGTCCAGTGCTGTTTTTTACTTTGTAGTTCACTTTCTGTGCTCCTTTTCTCACTCTCTCTCCTACTTTACCTCTAATTCTCCAACATACTGTATTGTTTGTATGCAACAGTAAAGAATCTTCTTCTAGTTGTTAGTTTAAGCATAATTTCGGTTTATTTCAGATAATATTAAAAGTACAAAAAGGCGTCAAAAGCAGCTTAATATGCTAAAAGTATCTATTTTGGAGAATGAGTCCCACATCAGAATAATGGAGGAGGATATAGTGGGAAAAGACATAAATCTAAAAGGAACGACACGACAAAATCTTTAAGGTTCTCATTTATGGTTTTTGTTGTTTTCACGGCAGGTGGGCTGACCTGTCATGTGATGAGATGGAGGAGAAGGAGAGAGCCGGTGAGACAGTTGGAGAGATGGGACCCGCCTGCCTGCAAGTGCGACCCAGGCAGAAAAGCTGCATCATCCAGCCTGTGAGGATGAACTGCTACAAGCTGTGGCTGGAAGTGTCATCCCAGCTGGGTCCTATAAGGTCGAAGCCCATCTACCTGTCCCCCATAGATCATGGTGAGCAAGGAGGTTTGGTTTTAAAAATCCCTCCGGTGTTGAATCAGTGAAATAATCTAAAATGACACTCCTTTCAGTTCATTGCTTTTAAATGATTTTATGCACTCAGTTTCTGTTTAAGCACAGACTAACTCACAACAGAATGTTATCATGATACATTCTCTGCAATAGCGACGTTATCTTGATACATTTCACAAAAATTTATGCAATGTATGTCAGTGATCTATGATGACATCACAATATCTGTGTAACCAGAGAAGAAAAAAATCCCCTAAAAATGCAAAAAACAGGAATTGTGTAATTCTTCACTATATTGTGGAGTCAATTTCATTGAATCTGACAAATTAGATAGAACAATTTAAAATAATTAGTGTCATTTAAACACGCATGCACACACACACTAACTGTAACTTGTCTATGTCCACTTGTGGGATAACCAATTGGCATATTCTGATACTTGTATTTTTCATAATAAAACAGCATTTCTAAGGCTAATTGAAAATGAACTTCAAAGGAGAGCATTGTTGGAAAAAAAATTCTATGTTTTATTACTGAGGTTGAACTAGTGATTGCTCTTGATCACAGATCTTTAACGATACAATCAGCTTTACATAAGATTGTTGTTGAGACTGTTTTCATTAGCACTGGCCTTGTTTATGAGATGCTCTCTCTGCTGTAGGAGACAAACTCACTCTTCTTTCTCCTGCAGTGAAACCCCACACACCCACTAATGTAAAGGCAGTGACCCAGGGTAGTGGGGTCCTGAGGGTCACATGGGAGCCCCCGTCTCTGCCTGTCCAGGGTTTCCAGTATCAGTTTCGGTACCACTCACCATCTGCTGTGAGAGCCCAGCCGGAGTGGAAGGTGAGCTTGTCTGTTTTTTAACCTCTTACTTTGATAGAAAATTTGGCTGAGAGGCACTATGGATGACATTTCTTCAAGCTTTATTATTGTGAGAAGTAAATAGATCATGATATTATATTCTGTTCTTCTACATGTAAGAAATGTTTATCTATCAAGGACAAACTTAATAGACCAGGACTCTGCTTCTAAATACGTGTCATATCTCCATAAATGATGCAGGAAGTTTTGACATGGACTCAGCTGGTCACTTTGACATGATCTCACATGAGACAGGATCGCTGGCCTCTGATTAAAAAAATTCTCTCCGAAATTGGATGCCCAAAATGATGAGAGAGATGTTCCTTAAGAAAGTGGATAGATAGGTGAAACATATGTGCACTCCACATATCAGATGTTTTTTTTCTTCTGTAATTTTCTTTTCCTACATCTAAAATGAGCATGGAGTAATTGAGAGAAATGTCATGGCTGCAGGTCCAGATGCCAGTAGGCGTCCGGTGGGCGGAGGTCGCAGTGTCGGACATGTGCCTGGAGTACGTGGTGCAGGTACGCTGCATGCACACCAATGGCACTGGCTTCTGGAGCGACTGGAGCGAATCCGTCTACTCTACGCCTCAAAACAGCAGAGGTGCAGTACGACACTGTTAATTTCACTCTCTCAAATAATACCAGCCTTTTAGGATAATGACAGATGCATCATAAATTATATTTGACCTTTTGGTTTGAGCTCTAATAGAATTACATAATGCACTTCACACCATCAGCTCCATCTGTAACAGAGAGGTAAAAGCTGTCATTTGATGTAATTGGTTTCTCCCCTCAGCTCCTGAGCGTGGCCCTGATTTCTGGAGAATTCTCCAAGATGATCCATACAGAAACCTGACTAATGTCACTCTTCTTTTTGAGGTACACAAGTTAAAATCAAAACATATTCCAGGCTTATAATCAAGACATGTCATTAACAACTTTTCTGCCGCCCCCCCAGCAACTCCAGATATCAGGGCAATCCTACTGTGTGGATGGGCTTATTGTCCAGCACAAGACCGCGAGTGGCTCTGTGATCAGGGAACAGATTGAGCTGGCGTCATCCTACAGCTTTGAGTGGAACCAGATGCTGCAGACTGTGACGGTGGAGGCCTACAATAGTCTGGGTAGCTCCACTAACAACTTTAAAATGATGCTGGAGAAACCGCCCAAACGTGAGTGATCTTGGAATTTCAACAAATGCTTGGAAAATATTTATTTTTCTTTTGAGCTAGTAAAAGGGAGTATTAACCACATTCTCTATTACGAATAAACTATGACTGTAGATGGTAAATCTTAAGGACTGTGACCCATTCACACTGGAATCTGATATTGACCACATTTAAAAATAATGTAAACAGCCAAGCAAAAAATTAAATCTGAGCAATAAATTAGAATTGAGCACTGAGGCTTGCAATATGAGCTTAGCCTAATGCATCAATGGAGCAAACAACAAAAATAGTTTCTTGCGCAGTGATTTAAATTCTGTAACATGCTGTTATGTTCCAGTAAGGAAGACGAGACTGTAGCTAAGATCAAAGGATCTTGCACTTTAATTGCATTGTGAAAAAAAAGTGCAGGTCCACAGAAGTGAGGTCGAGATCAATGTGATCCATGGTCAGGGCTTGGAGCCAGAGACACTGGTGCTCATGTACTGGCAAGAAAACAACAAGGTCCACTTGAATCACAACTGCTGGAAAAAATGCTCAGTGTTCCAGTAATATTTTTTCTTTCTTTCTAAACTGTGACAGATTCTCAGCAATATATTTCTGGGGTAATGCTGAGAAACTGGCATGCCTTAGACCCGTTTTTAGCCTTTTAATGGATCTCTCTTGTCTGTTAAATAGCTGCTATGACCAGTATATGACTGAAAAATGTCCGTCAAAGCTGGGGACATTAACAGCCATCGGCATGATGTTCAAAAAGCTCATAGCGACTCTGACTGAAGTTCTGGTGACATTAGTTTTAGTGTAATGAGTATTATTAACAGCCCTCCAACATAGGCACTGAGTTTCTCATTTGAAACACGAGTTTTCCGTCTAATACAGTGGGATGTTTGTATGTGTGTGACTGTTGTTTGTCTCTTTTCCATTGCTCATTATTCAGAGAAAAGTATATTTAGTTATTGGCAAAAACAAAATAGTTTCCCAGACGATATTTATTAGACTTCTTTTCCAGATACGTAATCTGAGAGAAAATGTGTTTACAAGTGTTATTAGCGGCTGAACTAGCAGCAGGATAACAAATGATGTTATTGTTGCCCTCCGCCAGCATCAAAATAGCAAATTAATGACTATTCTGTAGCTAGTTAGTCATGACATAGAGGCACAGTCACCTAAAAGCATTGTTTTTTTTTTTTCCTGCACTCTAGGTCGCTGTGTGCGTTCTTTCAGTGTGTCGGTCATCAACAGCACCTGTGTGTCTCTGTCCTGGAATCTGTTGGACAACGACTCTGTGCCGCTGTTCATGGTGGTCCAGTGGTCTCCACAGAGGCAGCAGGACAGAAGCCAGAATGGAGAAACATGGGCCAGACTTCCCTACACTAACCACCCCGTAGATCTAAAAGGTGAAATGATCTCTTCTCTGTTTATCAAACTGTTGAAAGTGTGTGTTACTGAACATTATTTGAATAAATCGTTTCAGTTGATTTCTGTGGCTCTGAGGAGTGTGGCTTCTTCTTGTACCCTGTGTTTGCTGATGGAGAAGGGGAGCCAATGTACGCCACAGGTACGCACCAGTTTTCTGGCTGTTGTATGAGCGTCATATTCAACATGAAAACGACTAATGATGACACAATGTCAGCACTTTTATTGTGTTATTAACTAGAATTCTGATGTGTTTTCCAACTGTTACAGCCACCAGAGGAGACCCTGCAGCCTACATGATGCTTGTGATCATCTCCTTCCTCTCCGTTGTCCTGTTTGTCACCCTGCTCCTCTCCCAAAACCAGTAAGAGCTCCTGTTCAGCAAAAAGACTCATCCGTGATGTTTTTACAGCAGCTACGCTCAAGAATTATGTTCAGTCACAAAACTTGCTGCACCAAGAAAGTCGCTGTTGAAAATATCTAATTTTAGATGAAAAGCCATGCAATGACGCTCAAATCTTGCAAATTTTATTTTTAATTTTTTTTTTCATATTTATTCCTGTAGCAGGTTTGGTACCAAAGGTATATGCAAGCCTCTGTGCATTTCAAGTTAGATTTTTTACCCAGTTACCTGTAGGAAATGACAAAATGATGTATCTCTGTTAGGTGCAGTCTAATTTAGAGAGTAGTGACACTGACTATGACAGAATAGTGTGACATTTAACAGGTCGCGTGGGTGTAATTACGCTGGGTGTTAGCTGTCTGGAGGTGGGGTGAGGGAGGGAGGGAGTAAAACAAGCCTTTAAGCAGAGAGATGAAACCTAAGTATCTGCTGCATTTCTTTCCAGGATGAAGAAGTTTGTGTGGAGGGATGTGCCCAACCCAAACAAGTGCTCCTGGGCCAAAGGGCTCGACTTTGAAAAGGTAAAAATGGACACAAATCTATGACGAAATGCATTCAAAAACTTGTTTTATATGGTTATTGCCCCTGAATCATTTATACAATAGTGTTACAACATTTGGCATTTTTTATTAGACGTAGAGTCATTAAAAAAACGACATACACAAAATACAAAATACAATACAAAATATAAAAACACAAAATTTAATGAATTCCAAACTCTCCGCACAATCACACAGAGCTGAACTACAGGTGCATGTAGTTAGAACAGTTTAATTTATCTCCTTCTACCTAGGATAGGAACTTAGAAACCACACTTTGTACGCCTTTTCACAAAATTCTGTTTTTTAACACTTGATATTACTTATTATTGACGGTCCTGTAGCATCAAAGTATCCTTCTTTGGTTTTTATCTATTGTTTTAATAAATAAACTTTAAAAAATTTCCCCTTTGCATACACATTTAATCTGTTGTGTGTATGAGCTCTGTCTCTTTGCTTCTGTGTATATGTGTTTTAATCATTTTTATTGTAACTGCAGTCTCTGCATCATATTCTGTATTTATGTTTTTTTATATACATTGCCTCATTTTCTGAAAATGAATCATTGTGCCATATGTCTGTTTTCGCATGTCTTTTTAGGCTGAAACCATTGATCACCTGTTCCAACCTCCAGAAGGGCTCCCAGCCTGGCCGCTGCTTCTGCCCTCTGAAAACATTTCCAAAGTCATCATAGTGGACAAGGTTGATCTTTCAGTGCTGACTACAGCTGTGGTCCAAACCCCACTCGTGTCCCTAACTCCCGACCCAGCCACCGCCTTATCTATGTCCCCTCCTCCAGGCTTTGACTCTGATGTTAATCAAACCCAAACCACGGAAGGTGAGGTGCCTTTAGGTGGAAGTCCTTCCTTTGTACTCAATCTGGAATCTTCACCCAGTTTAAGCCCAAGATCAGATCAGATTCAGCTGGTTGTGCCTCCTGCAGAAGAGCCCCTAGGCAGCACTGAAAGCTCTGCCCAGTCTTCAGTCACATACGCCACTGTGCTGCTCTCTGATACAAAGCAGGAGCATCAGCCCATTCATCACCGCTACAAGGATGGCAGTGGAAGCAGCTCCAGCGATGAGGGCAACTTCTCCGCCAACAACTCCGATATTTCTGGATCTTTCCCCGGTGCCCTGTGGGAGCTTGAGGACCCACGACGTTCCTGCTCTTACAACTCTGTAGAGGAGCTTTCAGAAACATCAGAGCAAGAACATGAAGAGGAGGCAAGAGAAGAGATGGACTTGTACTATCTGGGAATGGACTATCAAGGGGAACATGAGGAAAGCGAGGAAGACGAGGATCGGAGAGAAGAGGAGACAAAAACTGTGCTGCTTAAAAATGTCGTTTTGAACAGAGAGGACTGTTCTGCTGAGTCGCACCCTTTGCTCGGTCACGAGGACCTGGGCAAGCTGCTGTCACCATCACCATGTGACTTCTCTTCACTGTACCTGCCTCAGTTCAGAACTGCTCCGTGCACGAGGCAACTTGCAGCTCAAGCACAAGACAACCCGGGCATGACCCTCACATAAACTGCATTGAAATGAAAATGTGCGCCTTTAAATCCGTGTCATGGACTGCATCATGATTCAGCATTTACCAAAGCTGATTTGCAAATGCTCCGTCCGACATGGTGAGGTGTGAAGCTGGAAAATGTAAAAATACCTCGATTTATGTATGATTGCAAATTGACATTCATCAATGCTGCTATTGTGTTGTATTGAAAAAGATGTCAGGAGGGCACAAGCCTCATTTAAAGGCATTTATTTCTTTCTTTATGGGGATTTACAACCCAGATTCTGCTGTGCCAGACTGCTTCTCTGCAATCGGTCACTGATGTTGGAGCAACTGCTGAGAACATTAACTCACATATTTTCAGTGGAGGTTAGATTAGTGGTATAACGTACAGCAACTGCTCAAAGAATGCAGCAGGAAGACTGTACAAGCAGAATATTGGTCACCAGGTGAAGAGTGATGGAGGGAGGCCGCTGTGGTCTCATAATTCACAGGTGATACCTTTAGATGCAGACAAAATAAAAGATGGATGTGGTGTTACATTAACTCATCTGCTAATGTGTTTCATTCTCTGCTGAATTACATCTGCTGCATTTTAAGTGAAACATCAAAGATGTTCAAAGAGAATAAATGAACCCACAGAAAGGGCGAGAGAGAAAAGGCACATGATCTGCACAGTTTTGGTTTGCCCAAAGCACATTAGACTGTGAAGACGGGCAAACCTTGGACGTCACTCCAGAGCTCTTGGTGTGACTAAATGAATCCAGGTAATGGTGAAAACAGATGTAGTCTGTGAGTAACTGCAGGTGATTTATAGACACAGACTTCACTGCATTTGTGCCAGCTTGAGCAACAACATCTGCATGAACTTACTCACCCACCAACCCAAAGAATGTCTTTTTGTACTTTGTGCTGTAATGTATTTGAGACTCTGTTCCAGTTTGTGAGAAATGTGATCTCTATTTTTTTGTGTGTGTTTGACCAATTACATGAACACCTGCTGACTGGTGTAAATAATAACCTAAAGAATTTTTATTTGGAACCAGAGTAAGATGGAAATGAAAAATTGGGAAACTGTTGAAATGTGTTTGTCAAAAATAGTCACTGTACATTAAAATTTATGTCTATTTTTCATCGTGGAAATAAAGTGATTATTGTGATCATGTCTAGTTTGTGTAATATGGATTGGTAATAACACCAGTTGACTGTTTGAAGTTTTAATTTTAAAAAAAGAAAAACTTTACTGGTTTCATAGCTAGTTAAAAACTTATACTTACACAAAAAGGCCATGAGATGGCGCTGTTCTCCACCTAATTTATGCCGTCTGGACTGGTCGTGTCTCTCAAATATTCATCATTCTAATGACACTGGTGTCATGTATCACTGCTTTTTTAAGTGACAGACATTCTTATCGTCAGCCAAGAAGATCATTTAGATTTTTTAACCCTGTTATTCTGTCAGAGGAATTCATTTGACAAATTCACTGGCAAAACTGATCAGTGTGGCTGCACCATTAATTGGCAACTAAACCATTTGTCTCTGCCACTAACAACAGTTCTGTTTATTATTGCCAGTGTTGGGGAGTAACTAGTTACATGTAATGAAATCAAATAATTACAAAATAAATGTAACTGTAATCACTTGCTGTCACTGAGAAAGAATGTGTAATTAAATCAGAGTTACTTAAGAAAATGTTAATGATTATAAAGGGGATTACATCTAAATATTTTCTATAAAAAGATTAGGCTTTATGTTGAATAAAAATCATTTTGTTGCTTTAAATATTTTGAGGAGCACAATGTCTCCTTTTGCCATTTCCAGTCAAGGTTGTTTTGTAAAGTTTGATGCTACTCTGATACTTTTGATTAATTGTCTTGTTTGAATTTGCAGTGTCCCACGTCTGCCATTAACACTGCCTGATTTAAGCATTTAAAAATGGTAACTACTGAAAACATTCTTTTGAAATTTAGAAAACTAGTCAGAAAGTAATCAAATGTAATAAGTTACATGACTTTGATAGAGTAATTTAAATAGTTACATTATGTATAACATTTTAAATAGAGTCACTAGTAATCTGTAACTTGTTACATTTCCAAAGTAACCATCCCAACCCTGATTACTGCACAATTAATTATAATATGTGCTGATTCCTCTTACAAACAAGGAATTCAGTTAGTCTCTTATTATTCTTCCCTGCTGTCCAAAATAAATACATATTCTTAGTTTTGCATTTAAATGCTCACAGGGAAGAGAAGTGGCAATCGAAAGTACAATATTGTGAACAAGAGCATTGAAACTGAAAGAGGATACGGGGGAGTCAAAACATGTTCAGGGTTAAAAATCCCTTAAAACTGATGATAAATCCTCTGTCTCTCTTTCCTGTTCGAAGACAGACAGTGTGTCTGTCCAATCAGCAAAAATCTCTGTCCATAGAGGGTACCAACCCTTTCCAGTTCAAGTTAATGTTGTTGAGCTTTCTGCTTTTTCAGTTTTTTTTCTTTAGTTGCTGTGTTTCATATATTTGTTGTTGTGTTTTTGCTTTTTGTTGTTGTGTTTGAGATGTTGCTGTTCTCCAGCTAGTGTATGTTGTCTTGTTCTTTTCTCTGACAGATTCATCATTTTGGCAGCATTTTCCTCAAAGTTAACCAAGCGACACTGAGTGGTGTCATGTTCCTGATTTGTTGGTGACTGACAGAGAGTCTTATTGTCTGTCAGCAAAGAAAGCTCTCTCACCTGAACGGACCATGAATACTTATTTCCCCCAACCAGTTTGGGTGTTTTAATTCTAGCGATGAAGAACATCGGTCCATAGTTTGTCATAGATGTTTGGATTGTGATCGTGCGACTGTGAAGGCCAAAGCATGTTCACACTCATCAAACCATCCTGTGAGCCCTGTAGTAATTTATTCCAGTTTTTTTCATTTCATTTCCTTTTTTTTAAACCCCTTCTTCTTTAAATTAAAACTATGGAAAATATAATAAGTGATTACAAGTAATTATACTTCTATAATAATAATACTTTTACATATAAATAGTGTATTTGCAGGACTTTGAACATTTCCTATGTTTAAACAGAGAATAATAAATGTATTCATCAGTGTCACATAGATGTGGTTGCACGTTGCAGCCACACAGGGGCAGAAAATTACCATTTTATGGAGCTCAATAAGTTGGTAAAATCAAGGAAACTGTATCCTCAAAGGCCCTCTGTGCTGGTTCTCTTGTATTTGCCATAGAAGGACATGTTGGTGCAGAGAACTGCCGACAGAAAGCACAGAGGCCTGATGCCATGCTTGGGTTAGATATGGTAAGAGAGAAGGGGAAAGAGCACAGGGAGGGGGAGATGGTGTGTTTTCGGTAATGGATGTAGTTTGGAAACTCAGGATTAACTTTATTTAGACATCTTCTGTCAGGCGATGATGAATTAAAGGATTCCAACTGGAAAGCTATTACAGATGAGTGTTGCAAATTAACGTGCAGGCAAACTTACATCTCGCTCTTGATCAAAAAGATCACCTCACCATGCAAGCTTTCTAAAGTCCCACTATGTCTATTCAAGTGACTCAGAGTCTCCCAGAAGCCCCAAGCAGCAGACCTGTTACCTGCTTCCTGGTCCGCAAACAAGCAGCTAAACATGGAGGCGTGGATAAGACGGCATGCAGGGGAAAAATGCTGCACATGTGAAAGTTCTTTGGAGCTCTGCTGATCTCTTAGCTGTGACAAATTAGCATTAGCAAGGAAAGATTGAGCTTCAGTCTACAGGGTAAGAGGTGAGCAACTTCCTGAGAGGATTCAGGAATACACTTTTTTTGTATTCAAGAGAATTTGGAGGAAATACTGTATGCTCCTTTGCTATGATTTATTGGACCATATAGGAGATTTCCTGAGCTGATTAATTCTTTGAAATTTTCAAAACACTGCCAACAAACTGATGTAAACAAATTAAGTGTCTGTGAAATGCAGTAATCTCGTTCTTAGGACTGAGCTTTTGTTTGTTAAAGGCTGACTGAAAAAGAAGCTTATGCATATTATCTTAAATATTCCTTTTGATGACTGTGTGAGCTGTTGAATGTTCCTGGCACAAACGGTTTTGTTCAAAGTTAGCAAATCTCAAATCTCTCTTTTACTGTAGTGACTCTAAAATGCCAATAATTGAAGAACATGACAAAGCAATTTTTTCATGAAACACCTCATTTTTCACAAGATATTTAAAAATAAGGTTGAACACTTAGAACAAATGTGCATTATTCATTCACAAAAATGTGTCATTGTAAAATACATTATAACATGCATGACTTTACATATAAGAATTTGGTTTGGTTACATTTCATCTCCTTCATCCTCATCCCTGTCTGGATCCATCCATCTGGAAACGTCAACATAAACACTTGAACAGAAAGCTTCCTCACCTCCCAGGAAATATTTGTGTCTGGTAGAACAACTTCCTTCAAAAATGTACCAGACTGATTTATCTTTGAGCTGGATGCTGTTGTCATCTGGAAGTTATTTAATCCCCTTCTGCGTCGTGGAAAAAGGCGGAGAAAATGACTGAGGTGGAAAAAAGACTGTCTGGAAGAAAAGCAGAGAGAGGAGCAGTGGCTGAGAGGTTAAAGGTAAAACTTCTGTGGTTTTAAAGGACCATTCCAGGGGCTAAAACTTATGGTGTGGTGGCTGTGTGTTCCAGTGTTTTGTAGTGCTCGGTGCATGTTGGCCAATATGCACGTA
Source organism: Naso thynnoides (assembly GCA_029783665.1). Lineage (NCBI taxonomy): Eukaryota > Metazoa > Chordata > Actinopteri > Acanthuriformes > Acanthuridae > Naso > Naso thynnoides. The sequence continues at coordinate 7,741,635 of JAQLOL010000020.1, read as the reverse complement.
CCCTGATGTCAAAATGCTGTTTAGAAATTAAATGTATGAATGTATTAGCGTATTTAAAACAAATCATATCTCAGTCAAGCACTTTGAAAATGATGCAACTGTGTTTTAGGTATTTAGTTTCACCTTTCCTGGTATACTCTGTCTTTCGTATTGTATCAAAATGACAGAGTGACTCTGTTTTTGCTCTCCACTTTATTCAGAGGAAGGGATCTGGTCCGTAAGGCAGAAAACATGGCGGCACAACATGGCAGACTGTGGCAGAGGACGCATTCCCTCTGTAGATATAACAGCTTATTGGAAGGTTGATAAAAACACAATTTTTTTGAGGTGATTATACACTTTTAAAAACCTGTTTATGAACATAGCCGGCATTTATTTTCTGACATATTCTGCCAATAACTCCTCCCCAAGGCCCAGACAGTAAAAGTACTGAGGGTGTCTGACACATGCTTTTTTAAGTACAGCTGTTGTTTCAAATGGCTGAGTGACCAAAGCCGTTATAAAGCACTTCAAACCGCCTTGTCACTCCTACTCTGACCTTGTTTCATTGGACTGGGAAGTCAGTTGAAGACCCAACTGCAGCTGAGCATCACTCGGCGCTGCATGTTGGACACACTGCTGTGAAATCTTTCATCAGTGATGACCAAATTCAGCTCAGCAGAACTTTTCTCAATTCCCTAATGCCTAAAGTCTGTGAGGAGACAGGACGAGGAGGAGGGCCAGAGGAGTGGAACACTGGAGCCAACTTTATTGTTGATCAAGTGTGTTTTTTGTATGTTTATGTGTTTTGAGTTTGTTTGTCGTTCCCAAAATACTGCTGTTTCTTTGGTGTTGGAATTTTTAAGGAAACCTGCACTTTTTGGGGGGGTTAGCCTATCATCCACAATCCAAATGTGAGAGAAGAACTATAGAAGCTAAGCCAATGCTTTAAGCTACTGAGGTGTTTTCTACAGGAAACCTAATTGACGCGCTTTTTACCTTTTCTGTGTCGGAGTGAATGAGAGTCCAGGTGCCTTTCTACTTATGCAACAAGACTATTTATTTACATTAGATCACATTCTCACATTCTCACATACACATCCGCAACTTGCACCGCGGTCAAAACTGTTTTTTCCTCTCCGGTAGGAAACACACCTGATGCACCCACAAAGGTTCCTACCTTAAATAGACTGACACGCCCATTTACCTCAGACCATGACCCACCTAACAATAAACAAACATCAAATCCGGATTACTCTCCATTAACACAAATCTGCTCTTACACCATCACCCCATCATCATGTTATTTTTTCAGTACTTTTCCATGATAATACTTCTTGGCTTATAACCATACATACTGGCCCACAAGAATAAGATATTCTTTTTTTTCTGTACCGGGGAGGGGCGGGATCAAGAATGCCCGGCCAGCTTTCTCAGTGCCATGTGTCTAATATTATGTGTGGAGCTTAGGTACCCCCTCTGGGGGATTATGTTAGGGTTGTGGGCACATGGGTTTTTCTTTTATTTTTATTTTGTCTTTTCTTTTTTGGGGAATTCCTTCTTCTACAAAGGTGGCATTGCGGCAAGGGTACTTGGATTTTTGATCTTCTTTTGTTAATTCAATTTGTGACTATGTAATTTATACAGCAACTATGGAGAATCATTCTCTCTTTAATCACCTAGCTTTTTTATTTCCACCATAACAACTATACAGATTGCAAGCCTTAATGTCTCTTCATACTGTTCTGTCTAGTGACAGCATTTAATGTACTTTACTTCCATTACATACTGGTATTAGAACAATGCCATTCAAGTCAAACAGCTTTCTTCCTCAAGTCTCTCTGCTCAATGAGTTTTTGTTTTCCCCATCTTCTTTCATCCCTCAGAGGTGCTATGTTAAGTATAGAGTCAAATGGAGAGTTCAAGAAACTCTCCAAACTATCGAGCTGGTACACCTCACACATTGACATTTCATCTTCCCTCTTTTCTTTGACAAATGCATTTGCCATCTTCAAACAAAAAGAGGAGTCCTTGTTTTTAGTGGACACAAATGTCTGGTGGTGTAGTGATAGTGTGATGCCAACTTTGGCATTGTCCATTTCAGCTTTCCTCTTAGATAGTTGTGCAATGGGGTTTTTTGCATTCCTGACACTTCTTTTCAGTTTGTGCAGATAGCTCTCAAACTGATATGTACAGATCTCATTTAAAGAGGTTCTAAATTCCTGACTTCCTCTGCTAGATGGGCAAGACAGTACACTTTTTATGATGGGAAGATGGGGCTGTAGAGGTTTGTAGATGTCTTATAACAATACCTCAGCGGTTCTTCAGCATGGGTAGTGTATGCATTTCTTGTGTTGTCATCAGAATCAAACAGTATGGACATGGCAACAGTCAGTGGGACGAAGCAGTTGTAGTTCTCTAACAGCACCCACAGAGAACAACAGGTCCTGTGTACAGTAAAAAACTGTCTGAATTCAGTTGCTTTCCATCTATTGAGAACAGCAAGACTGTGCAGTTGTCTGGCAAATTCCCTTGGTAGTTTTCCTTGGAGAGACTCAAACTTGGTTGAAATTTCTTGAATTTGTCTTTGTGATAGACTACACTCTCTTGGACCCTGTTCAGTGAAGATTAGTATGCGTCTAATCACTCCTAGTCAGACAAGATGCATGTAGTCTAAAACAAATGATTGTATGCACTTCAAGCCAACATCTAGGAGGGGTTAGTGTCCAATTTGATGATTATCAGAGTAGGAATGCCTGCTGAATTCCTTACCTGTTCTTGGGGAAATTTCCTCTTGTGACTGATAGTTACAGGTAACCCTATGGTTCACATATTGTCCTTTGACAGTGCAATGCTCGCAACTATAATATGCATTGTGTGCCTTTGTGCATTTATAAAAAGATCTCACTGGAGCATCCCAAATAAAACAATTGACTTTCATCTTTAAATTTCCATCTTGGAAAGGAATTCCAGCTTGTTGGAGCCTATTGAGCCCTTCAAGAAAGTCTGATATGAAATCATTCACTGAGTTGGGTTTTGGGCTGCCACAAAATATGGCTACGATAAAAGGCTGAAACCTTCTCGCACTGCACAGAATTGGCTAAATCTGGAGATTTGATGACTCAAGTGCCTTTCCAACCACAGGAACCAAGAACCTTTCAAGGAACCCTGTGTGTTCTGGACAGTGGAACCAGGGTAAAAATTTAGTTCCCGGGCAATCGATTTAACCCTCAAAAAAAGTACCTGCTCAGGGGGTAGTACTTTCTAATGGCCCAGGAACTTTAGGGCCGTGGCCTGCAGTGCTGAACATTTCAGATTGGGGAGTACCCACAGCGTTTTGGTTCACCTGCCATGTTTAAAGTCTGCAGTGGAGCACTCACTATTGTTTACTTTTACATCGTGCTCCCATTGTTGTCCGTGATCGAGAATTGTTGCTTCAAGATGGAAATACAGAAGAAAACATATGACCACTGAACCGACGACGAGGTCTTAACTTTGCTCAGCATTTATGCTGAAAAAGAGATACAGAGGGAATTAGAGACAGCGACGCAGAACCAACAAGGTGTACACAAAGATTTTAGCGAAACTGGCCGAACAGAGCATTGTCCGGAACGCAAAACAAGTCAGGGAGAAGCCAAAAAAATTAAAGCAAGATCACAAAAAAATCAAGGACCATAACAGCGACAGTGGCTCAGACAGGAAGACAAGCAAGCGGTTCGAGCAGCTCCACGCACTGCCAGGACACTGGCCGGCTTTCGCCGGTACAGCAGCAACAAAGGATTCATGCCATGTGTGCTGAAACAAAGACGAACGAACAGTCAGTAGAAGGTAAATCCTGCACTATAGGAGCCAAGTTTGGCTTTCATGATGCAGTAATGTTAACCAACTCTACGCTATTGTTTACCTAGCCAAAAGCTAACAGTAGTTATATGCTAATGCTAACCGCAAATACGTATAGCCCTCTGGTTCGCAAACAAAACTTTGCAAACCAGTCATGCAAAATGGTAATGTTCTTTTCATCACAAGCCGAACCCTAACTGAACCTTCTTCTTTTCAGTATGCTTTTCTGCTGAAACAAGCCCAGCAGAGCTTGCGGCAGAGGCTACTGCAGATGCTAGCTTTTACGGCCCTGTGACCACCAGCAGCACTAGTCCGTTGGCCTGTCCTTCGTCCCACGATCTTTGAGGTAAATAACTGCACATGCCTCAAAAGACATTATTTATATATTGATGGCTTGGAACACGTGTTGCTACTTTACAATGTGCTGTTGTGTTCATTGTGGTGTTTTTGGTGTTACTTTCCACTCAGGAAAGCGGAAAAGGGAAAGGGACAGCTGCTTCCTTGATGCACTGAGGGAGATGGACGAGGCAAACCGGGTTGTTATTCAGCAGGGACACAAGCAGCAGAGACCGCTTCATGCAGCTCCTGCTGGAGGCTCAGGCCGATGACATACTGCTTAGAGGACAGGAGCTGGCCTTCCTCCAGGCAGAGGCGGTGGAGTCCAGACCCCCACTACCCCCACTGGACTGATGACCAGACAGGAAAAACTACCTTTTAGCTCTGCAAGCCATTGCACATTTTATTTTGTATTTTGCACCAAAAATGCTTCTTTCATATTTGGTTCCATGAATCGACGTGTCTTAAATGGCTACTCTTGCACTGATTTACTCTATAGGATGAGATATTTTGCAGTAGGGCAGGATTGTTATTAAGATAAGTTATTGTGAGACATTCTGAAATTTATCTTGCATCACATGGCATCCAGAGCTTGATGTAAATAAACATAACAAAAAAAATAACATTTCAGCACAACAAATACTGCAGCATTCAGACATGAAGTGGATTATGAAATCATAAAGTGGATTATAAAATTGTCATAATTTTACTGTGCCCTTACATGAGCATGTAGTGAATGGCAAGTGCTGGTTTTAATAATTCAAGACAATAGAGTTATGCAGCTTGTGCCACTTTATTAACACCAGAAAGGTAGGACTCTGTGTGACACATTTACAGACAACAATGTGCAATAAACTTACTGAACCGAAACATGTCATTGCACCACAGTGAATTCAAGAACCTGTATCCTGTTCATGTGTTTAGCCCCTCTGCCTCTGCAGTAGCTGATGGAGTCCCCTCAGGCTGGTGCAATGCATGGACACTCCATTCTTGTCTGTATTCATCCCCATCCCCATTTAGTTCACAGAGGTTATGCAGAACAAAGCACGCTAGCACCATGGATCTAACTTTGTCTATGCTGCAGTCATTTCGTTTTAGCATGCACCTCCAAACTACCCTTCAGTCTGCCAAATGCATTCTCCACAGTCACTCTTGCTCTGCTTATTTTTGTGGTTGTACACAAGTTGCTGGTGCATCAGTTGTCCATTGTCCGTGAAAGGTTTCATAAGGCAGTTTTTCAAAGGATAGGCAGCATCACCGATTATATAGTAACCAACATCCCATCCACAAATGTTCAAAGTTTGATGAGGCTGTAGCAAGCCCCTTTCCACCAAATCCCACAATCCAGCTTGGCAAAATTCACTGGCTGGCATTATGCAGGCTTCCTGGTGTACCAACAAAAACATTCCAAAAGAGTCCTCTGCCAACCACCATGGCCTACTGGACGATCGAATGCCAGCCTTTGCAGTTGAAATACTCTGTGTGGTATTGCTCTGGTCCAAGAATTGGGATGTGGGATCCATCTATTGCTCCCACACACTGTGGCAGCCCCCATCTGCGCTCAAAATACATTGCCATTTCCTTCAGCTTCTCCCTGTTTGGTAGCTGTATAACTCCAGTCATGAGTACTGCCTCCACTGCAGAGCAGAAGTCGCGTTCACAGCTTCATACCACAGAAATGTAGACTCCAAACAAATGAGAGATGCCCCTGTACCCACTTTTGGTAGCAAGTTTCCACAGTGCAATGGAGACTCTTTTTGGCACAGGTGTACAGTAGTGGTAGTTTGTGTCACTTCTTCCCAGCTCTTCTTGAAGCCTATGGCAGAGGTACTGACATGTATCCTTCGACATCTGAAAATTCTGTATCCACTGGGCCTTGGTGAAAGTCGGAACCATGGTTTACCACCACTCTGTGGCTCTATTGTGCACCCAGACGCTGGGCAAAGCAGGGTACCTTCTGTAGTACTCGCATATCAGAAACACACACAGATGCGCCAAACATAAGCTTATGTGGTCTACAGTAACATTATGCTCTTGAGTCACTTGATACATTAACTGCTTGGCATGATTACTTACCATCCATCTTTGTGCTTGATGGCGGGAGTGCGTCTCAGCCAGCTCACAGTCAATCTCTGCAATGGCTTGTAAAATCCGACTTCGTGCTTTAAGTCCAGCATTTTGAATCTGCTTTGCAGCAAGCGCTCGCCTCCTTGCCAGGGTGGATTCAATGAATCCATTTGCAATATGATAAAGCAAAATTGGCAAAAACACTGCTTGAATTTCCTCCATGCTAACAGGCGGTTGACTCGCAGAATGATGATGTCTACCGACCCTTCGCTCTTAATGGCGTCGTTATTGTTGTATAGCCTTTGTTTTCTCCTTGCTGCCACCTACCGGACTGGCGGTTTGCTGAGGTTACTTTCATTTGCTTTTCCATACGTCATTGGCCTGATTTGCATAATCTCCCCAGGACTTCTGGCCGCAGTCAAAATGCAACAAAATGCAACAAACAATGGGCCACATGGGAGTCAGGGGCACCAGCTTTTCTTGTATGCTGATGACATTTTGTTACTGTTAACAGACCCTGTCTCCTTAATCCCTCCTTTTATAGACAGTACAAAAGTTTTCTAAGCCATCAGGCTCCAGGGTCAGTCGGCATACATCAGAAACAATGCCTACATCTACAAGTTGTACATCACATATGGTTATTTTTTTCAATTTTGAATGTGTTCACAGTGGTATGAAATATCTCTGCCTATCACTAACACCAGATCCCAGCTCAACTGTAAATATAAATGAATTATCACTTCTACAGACCACTAAACAATACAAAAGAAACGGAAAGTATTAATGGAAAGGTAAGTTTATGAGGGAAAATCAATGTTGTTAAGATGACCATTGTACCTAACTTCAATTATATGTCTACGATGCTGGGCGTCATCAGCTGCTTCATCAGGGGATATGCTGAATCACCAATGATATGCATTCCCTCTGGGACCAAGGCCTCGGGATCTACCTCAAGGAGTCTTGCAACATCTGTATTGCAAAATGCCCATGCATCATGCATGCCAACTACCAGGGTGACCTGTATTAACATGGCAGAAGCGCCGTTCACTGTGACAGAATCCGGTGAGGATGATTGAGTAGAATTGTTTCCTGTTGTAATAGACTATGGGATTATTGCAATGTGGTTTGACAATGGGAATGTGGCATCCATCAACAGCACAGACTGTGTTTGGAAATCCAGCTGCTTGAAATCTTAACTGTGATGTGTGAAGTGAATCTGCTGTAGGCCATGAAATGTTAAGGGACAGATGTGTTGTGACCAGGGAGCAAAAGTGATGGAGATGTGTGGATATTGTAGATTTGGAAAAATGTTGAATCGGTCAGCCACATCCCTATAAGACTCCTAGTTTGACAGAGTCCACAGGCAAGTACACTGTTTGACAACTTTGTGTGTCGCCTATTCATATAGAATGGTCCCAGATTTGCCATGAGGTCCCAGTTAGCAAATAAGAGTAAATCATCACCGGCAAATACCAGTGATAATACTTGACATGCTTTTGATAAACCTACCTCCACCTGTCCTCTTGAAAGTCTGAAATGACTTTTGAAGTCAGTGAGGTACAAAGGTACAACCTCCTCAACAAAATGAGGAATTTTCGGAACCAGCCTAGGAGAAAAGTAATGAGGTTGATTCTATACAGGATTCTAAAGGACTCATTGGGCTTGAGGGCACAGTTATTGAATTAATATCACTGCTGACCGATGAAAACCATGTATCTCCACAAAGGTGGTTAACTAGTTAACTGAGGTTCAGGAGCAGAACCACGCCTCAACCACTCCCCTAATTACCTGTCAAGCCT
>JAQLOL010000020.1:7721383-7733514 GCA_029783665.1 Naso thynnoides | reverse complement strand
CAGGGTAGAAAACATTGTTGGTGCACACAGAGTTTAGTAAAATGTATGTTTGTGTAGGCAGCATCTTACCTTCCCGTTGCCACCATCTTGAAGCAATTTTCACAATAGAACTGTTCTTAATCATAAAGTTATCTCCATAAACTGCTTTGTTTATTTTGTTGGGGCTGTTTAAGAAAGCTAGGAGAGAGGTCCCTACACAGAGGGATCATTCTATTTTTAACCATTCCAAGCAGTCATTTAGGCTGTTAGTTAAACATTTCTTCCACCAAGATATAATGTTCAGATGAGCTGCCCAATGATATGCTTTGAAGTGCGGTAGACCAAACCCACCTTCACTTTGTGTTTTAGACAAATGTTTATGCGAGATCCTAACAGTCTTATTGTTCAAAACAAAAGGTGTAATAATTGAATCCAGCTGTTTAAAACTAGAAAGTGGAATAAAAGATGGGATGGTTTGGAAGAGGTAGAGGCATCGTGGGAGAGCCACCATTTTAATGGCGTTTATTCTTCCATATAAATCCAAAGAGGTTCATAATGCCTATATTTTACTTATGGTATTGCGTCTTAAGTTGGAAAACATTTGTCTGCCTGGCATTAATACCATACGGTATATGGTATTGCTTCTGTCTTCATCAGAGGGGACACCTCTGAGGGGACACCTCTGATGAAGACGGAAGCAATACCGTCGAAACATGTCAGGTAGGAACAAACCTGTGTGTCTGAGATAAAAGAAAACTACAATATATGTTTATTCTTCCGACCATGGAAATAGGGAGGGTTTTCCAATACTCTATATTTTGTTTTAACCGATCAATTTTTTTTCTGCCAATTAATTTGTAATAGATCACTTGATTTTTTTGTCATTGTTATGCCAAGATATGTGATACTATTATAGGCTTTTTTGAGAGGGATGGTTTGTCAAAATTCTTCACTGACATTTGTAGAGATTGGCATTATCTCACTTTTTTCCCAATTCATTGTATGACTGGAAAATAAACTAAAGTGATTAATTAGTGACAGCAATGGAGGTAATGAAATCTCCGGGCTAGATATGTACAAAATAATATCATCCGCATACAAGGACATTTGTTTTGGCCTTCCCTGTACTACTATGGGCAATATTTCTAGATTCTGTCTAATGCTAAGCGCCAATGGTTCTAACATGACGGCAAATAAGTATACAGAAAGTGGACAGCCCTGTCTATTTCCACGGTGGATCCTGAATGGTTGGGAGATATTCTGATTGGTGATGACTGATGCAACTGGCTGTGAATATATTATCTCTATCCAATTTCTAAAGGAAGGTCCAAAGCCAAATTCTTCCAATGTACTTAGCATATACTGGTGTTCTACTTGGTCAAAAGCGCATTGTGCATCGAGTGAAATAATAGTTGCTTGCAAAGGATGTTTCATGTACATAATATTCAGAGGGCGTCTTAAGTTGGAAAACATTTGTCTGCCTGGCATTAAACCAGTTTGGTCAGGGTGGATAATTGTACAAATAAAAGATTTCACTCTATTGGCTAATATTTTTCCTAATATCTTGGTTTCTATTGGTATCAGAGAAATGGGGAGGTAAGATGAAACCTCCATTGGATCTCTATTTGGCTTTAAAATTACTGAAATATTTGCTTTATATAAGGATGTTGGAAGCTTAGAAGCTGATCATGAATGGTTAAACATTCGAAGTAATAAAGGTGCTAATGTCAGCTCAAGTGTTTTATAGAATTCTATACCAAAGCCGTCAGACCCTGGTGCCTTGTTATTTGTGAAAGAGGAAATGGCTTTACTTATTTCCTGTTATGAGATGTCTTTGTCTAGCTCCCTTATGGCTTCGTCTGAAAGTTTTGGCAGATTTATGCTTGTAAAAAACGTTTTAATAATATTTGGGTCCACCTTTCCCTGGGTTTGATAAACCTCTGCATAAAAGTCAGCAAAGCACTTGTTAATTTCTTTGGGATCGGTCAAAATGGTGCCGTTATTAGATTTAATTTTATGAATTGACCTTGAAGCTTGTGCCTGCTTTAACTGTCTAGCTAACAGTTTTTGAGGTTTGTCCCCAAGTTTGAAATGTTTTTGTCTGGCTTGTAATAGCAGCTTTTCAACATTCTCTGTAGTTATGGTATTGTATTCATATTTGAGCGAAAGAGTAGCATTCAATAGGTCGGCATTTTGTCATTCCTTATGTGCAGTTTCCAGAAATTTAAACTTGTCTATTTCTAAAAGTCTTTTTCTAGAGTGTTTCCATTTAACAGCCTCATATGATGTTATATCACCTCTAATAACTGCTTTCAGGGCTTCCCAGAGAGTGGAATCATTTACATCACCCTTATCATTAGAGTTCAGAAATAAAGCTGTTTGTTTTGAAAGAAAAATATGACACTCTTGATCACTTAGCAGAGAGGTATTCAAATGCCAGGTGTAATCTCCCCTATCAATATTGAGTTTCAGTCTAATAGGACCGGCGTATGATTTGAAATAAGAATGTTGTGATATGCACAATATGAGACACTTGATAACAGCCTTGCATCTAATAGATAGTAATCAATTCTGCTGTGACTTTTATATACAGGGCTGGAAAATGAAAAGTCTTTGCCTTTTGGATGCAATAGTCTCCATATATCTACCAAATTAAAAGATTGAATTAATGTATTTAGCAATATACTGCTTTTTGATTTAGATGTCTGGCTCAGCTGTTTATCAAGTGTTGAACATAATATGGTATTAAAGTCGTCAGATATTATCAGACTTGAATTTGGCATAGCAAGTACACTATCAAACAGAAGAAAATGAATTTAAACAGCGGTGGTTTGTATTACTGACTAGTCACCAAACTTGTTTGAGCAAGGCAAACAGGAGGTAGTGGTTTTCAGATGAAATATGCGAGCTGAATGAAAATGAAAAAGGGCAAGGCTGCTAAAAATTCCAGTTATGCGTTTATACAATGCACTGGCATTTTCAACATCACATGGACAAGAAGCAAGAGCAGGTTAGTTTTATTTTTATTGGCTCTGTGATAAGATATCTGAAATATTTATTGACTGCTACGCAGTGGATGATCCATCAAAATGCATCTTTATTGGGTGGTGTATGAGTGCCAAATGGGTGGGGCCAGGCCACCTAGGCCTACCCACTGCTATGCCATTAAAGTAGACTGGTCAGCTGCATAGCTGCACCAATAACTGAGCTAACAAGCTAACAGCAGATGCTAGCCGCAGGCAAAGAGACTAGCTGGCTAGCCCAAAAATGGCCTAATTTAACCAGCAATTTTCTGGTTACATGCTGCCTCTTACCTCACACAATGTTACTTTAAGGGACAACATGATCCCAACAACCAATCTTAAACTCTTTTTAAACCTTAAAGCCATTGTAGACTATGGGATAGTTGGCCATCAACAATACTAGACTAGACTGACACAGTAAAGGTGTTATTATTGTGGGAGCAGGGCATTTTATATGTGTTTTTTGGAAAAAAAAATACTACATGTTATTTAGTAGCACATATTATGCTCTAAATTAAATAAATATCACAAGTAAAATTATTTTATATGCACTTTAACATGTCAATTTTAAAAAATTAGTGTAGGTCTTCTTGTTTACTAATCCAATCATGCTATTTGTCATTTTGAACTGCTGCATCGCCCGCGCATTTCACTTTTGTCTGAGAGGAGAGGGATCGGGATGATGACTGACATGGAGCGGCCTGTTAGTAGGGATTTTCATGTGGTGACATTCACATTTATTAGATCATATGCACAAAAGTACCCTTAAAATATGTAAAGTGTATGAGCTAAAGTTACGTTTGTAATGATCCTAACCAGCTCTTGGTTACACTTGGCGTGAAAGCTAACTAGCCTTGCTAGCTGGCTTCATGAGTTTAATAAGCCTGCCATGCATGGCGATCCCTCCCTCATGTACCTCCCTAACATTAACAAAAGAATAAATAATAACCACGTTTTCATCATTGATAACTTGAATAAAACTTAAGAGTTATTTTTGATATACAATTAAACATTCTGTTTAATATCTAGCATGCTATCTATTTGACTAATGATGGAGAATAGAGTGATTAAACAACACCGCACCATTGGTTGGGCAGTGTTGCACAATTAAGCGTGACTTTCAAAATGTATGCCAAACATTAAATAATATCAGTTTCTTTCTTTTAAAAAGAATGAGTTGTGTGGATATGTGAAGTAACAAGTCACTTCTACTGTTATGTTGTAAAAGTAAAATAACCTTACTTGTGCTTGTATTGTGAAAAGCCACAGCTGTCTTGCCGAAAGTATTCAAGTAATTGCTGAAAACTGCAGCGGTGCTTTCAACGTGAGTATATCATCAGCCCTGGATTGCCGTTTGGTTACTTGAAATGTTAGTGATCACAGTTCGTCAGAAATGATAATAGTAGGTAAAAAATTGCCAAGGATAAACAATAGAAACTGAAGTGTGTGTGTGTGTGTGTGTGTGTGTGTGTGTGTGTGTGTGTGTGTGTGTGTGCATGTGCGAGTGTGTGTGTGTGCTGGTTTAACGTCTCACTTTAATCTGCTCCCTTGAAAGCTGCAGCACTCAATGAACACAAACATGCAGAACTGTATTGATGACTAAGCAATTCATATCTGCTCATGCTAGCTCCTTACTACACAGTATTGTTTTAAACTATTTAAATCATATTTCATGGCATGTTTCATCAAAGCTTTTTACATGGCTAACAAAATTTGGAAAGTGAAGGGAAGCTGCACAGCCCAACTTCTACATAGTCTGATGACTGAAATGGAGATTTATATACAAACTATCTAATAATATAATGAATGCAAACGTTACTTCTTTGTCTTCTCTTTTTACCCAGGACCCAGACATTGATTCTGAATCTTTCAAAGTGTCTTTAAAAATGCTAAAGAATGCTCAAGGAAGATTTATACTGTTTGCAGTACTGAGCATCTCATCAGTCAAACCCTGTCAGGGCAACCCGCTGTTAGATTTGACAGAATTTTGAAATATCATAGTGATTTCCAAGAATTTGTTGATGTTGACAGAAACTCAGAAATCAAGAACTTTAACAGGTCTTCCTCTCAGGCACAGACACACTACCCCAAACAAATAATGGAGAGGCCCGTCAAATCCAGTTATGCACTGTGCATGTACTGGGACTCTAAAAGGACTTGGTGATATGAATCCATATCACTGTATAATTTAACATCTCCCAGATGCAATAAATGAAATGAGAATTTATTTTTAAATTCAAAGCACAGGTAACACATTGCCTATCCTTTCAATCCTCTGTCAACATGTGTTTGAATATGTGATTGGTTCATTTACAGTCAGTTGAAAAATAAAATTTATATACTGGCGGTACATTTTTATCATGCTGCCCTTTGCAATGCTATACATGACAGTATTTAAAAAGAAAAATTCACCTACACCATGTCTCCTCATTTCCCCATTAATGTAGCATGTTCCAGTCCCAAATGAATAAGCAGGTCTGCATTCTCTCCTTCAAAGTAAAGCACCAGAGATACTTGAAGAATGTAAGAAAACAGGAACATTAAAAATAGAGTCAAGGAGGCTCCTTGTCAAAGTATGCATTAGCGAATTAGTGAAGCATGGATTGTAAGTATATAAATTGAAAGAATATTGGATCAAGTTAAATTTGGATTCAGCGATCTTTTACATAGTTGATGGCAGTAGTGAGACTGAAACTATAATGGCAAAATTTAAGGCCTGAATGGTGTTTAATATGTATTGATTTTGCTTTTCCCTGCCTCCCCCTTACAGTTACCCACCAAGTACCAAAAAGCTTGCTCTAGCAAAGAGTATCATTAGCCTCTTCCCATCACTGAGGGTTCAGGTCTAAGGAAAAGGAAATGGAGCTTTTGCAGGTGTTGCCCTTCTTAGTTGGCAATCTAGTTGACAAGAGAAGTCAGCATTGGCATTTATTCATTCTGCTGAAGGAAGTACATAGCATTTTCTTTGCACCTGTTGTTACATACGGGTTGGCTGTGTTTCTGAAACAACTCATTATAGAGCACCACACATTATTCAGGAAGCTCTATGACCGAAAACTGCTTCCTAAGCACTATTTTATGATTTACTGTCCAAGGATGATGGTAATGTTCGGACCTGTTTCTCAGCTTTGGGGGATGAGATTCGAGGCAAAGCATAATCCACTAAAAAGACATGCACATGTGTGTTTGGCCAAGCTTACAGAACTGGCTCTGTTCTGGCCCTTAAAAAGAGACATCAAAAGAAGAGCCTCTGTTTGGTGAAATAATTCATATTTTACCACATGCTGATAATAAATCTATTCTGATGTTTGTAAGAATTCTTACATTGAAGCTCTTTGATGGGCATTTTCATGCCTATGCTGTACAAAAAACTAAAGAGTATGAAATGATAAACCCGGCTGATGTGGCAGATGTCAGGCCTTTGGATATAATGTTGGGTTTCAAAACAGGTGTATAGAAGCTAAGCCAATGCTTTAAGCTACTGAGGTGTTTTCTACAGGAAACCTAATTGACGTGCTTTTTACCTTTTCTGTGTCGGAGTGAGAGTCCAGGTGCCTTTCGACTTATATGCAACAAGACTATTTATTTACATTAGATCACATTCTCACATACACATCCGCACATTGCACCGCGGTCAAAACTGTTTTTTCCTCTCCGGTAGGAAACACACCTCCTGCACCCACAAAGGTTCCTACCTTAAATAGACTGACACGCCCATTTACCCCAGACCATGACCCACATAACAATAAACAACATCAAATCCGTTTTACACTCCATTAACACAAATCTGCTCTTACAAGAACATAGATGCCCTTCTCTTCTCTGTGCATTCAGTGGGTCACCGGATATCCACCTCGCGCTGGCAGTTTTCACATTCAGTGGAAGTAGCAGGGATACACCATTATCGCCCTCTAAAGCCCTTAAACACATCCAAATAATCTTCAGCACACTCCATCTACATGTTGTGACCTGCATATTAACTACGCTATAGACACATTGTTACTGTGGGAACAAGTACCAAAGAACTACTTTTCTGTTTTTAGTAACATAGTGCCTGGGTCACTGTGCCTCTGTAAGGTGAGGTTATTACCGAAGATACTGGATCTGCTAGCACATTGTTCTGGAGATTTTTTTTAGGGGCTTTAGAGGGCAGTAATAGTGTATTCCCACTACATCCACCGAATGTGAAAACCTACAGAACGCACAGAGAAGGGAAAGGCATCTCCATTCTTGTCCTACATAGGGATTGTGGATGACAGGCTAAATCCCCCCAAAAGTGCAGTTTTCCTTTAAAATCTGATGCCTGCAATGTGCCATCAGAACATCAATTGATGTGTGTCAGATGAAGTGGATCCATTATTGCTTTCATCGTTTAGGCCACAAATGTTAAACACTGGACCTTATAAACACACTGGTGCATCCCTTTAAGAGAGATCAAGATGGTATAATAAGCAGTATGTTTGGTAGCCCAAGAGGAATTTCTTTCCTCCTGAGAGATAAATGTGACTGGCTGTGTGCTTATGTACCGCTGTAACAAAATATCACCAGTGCTGGATAAAATGCAAAATGAAGTCACTTGTATAATTTACCTAAATCCTCTCCAATCTCCCAAAACATAACAGTTAAAAAGAATGAATTCGTGGAAACAAAAGCAAATGTACTGAAATCTCTCTGTGGGATGTAAAATAAATAAAAGTGAACATGGTTCTCATCCGCTGGTGCTCCTTGCAAAGTTTTGCTATTCATGACAAACTAGTGTTACAATGCTACATGTGTTACTGACACAATAAAAATCACACTGAATTTTGCTCAGTACAGTCTTCTTATCATCCATCCATCAGTGAACAGACGTGTGTGTGTAATGGTTTTTAATACTTATTTAGGACCTTTTCTGGCATAAACACTGAACATATGAGGACCAGCAGTCCTCACGAGGGACCAAAGACCAGTCCTAATGCTGCATGGCTTGATTTCTAAGGTCCTGGTAACAGTAAGTTTAGGAGTAATGTAAGAATTAAGGTTAGGTTGAGGTTATGGATAGGCATAAATTGGTAAATTGGTTAAGGTTAGGGTTAGGGTAAGGGTTTGAGTTAACAAATGAATGGAAGTCAATGTAAAGTCCTAACAAGAATATCTGTGCAAACCGTGTGTGTGTGTGTGTGTGTGTGTGTAAGTGTGTGTGTGTGTATTTTTAGGACAGACATCACTGCTAATGCTTGTGCTGTTGCCATCAACCCTATTAATGGGAATCAAGAGAAAGATTTAGCAGCTTGACATAGTAAATCCATCATTGATCGCCTGGCATTAATTGCTGCTGCAGTCGTGACGAGCTTTAGCTACTGATGTTTATCCACCTCATCTCTGAAGGCCCTAACATCTGGGGTAAAGGTCAGATTGTGCCAAGTTCACTACAAAACTCTGTGACCACAAGAAAACAAAAAAAAATGCTGGTTTGGAGCCACACGTGCTCGCCGCTTTGGCTGTGCTTCCTCTTTTAGTAAGAAAAAAAAGGGACTTGGCTTGGTTGCCAGGCATCACAGCACTGTGAGTTGAATAGCTTTGGGTTCTCCGGGAATGTAAAACCTCTATCCTCACTGTAATCTGTAATCTTGGCTCAACTGCGGCTCAGTTCAAGGGAAATCAATGTCATCAACATTCATGAGGACAAGAAGAGACAAGGAGAGGAAGGAGAGGGTAAAACAGAAAGTTGAGGATGAAAAATATAGATTTAGAGAAGTCGCAGTGGAAAATGCCGTATAAAAAACAGAAGAGATTTTTTTTAAAGACATTTGTCACAGCAGGTGGAACAGAACAGAACAAATAGAGCGAGGGAGTGTGCACATCTGAGAGGGAAAAACAGCATGTGAAGCTCTGCTGACCCCTGGGACCCTCTCCTGAGGCCCTTTCTGTACTGGAGGCCCCTGAGAGAATTTTGGAAGACATGCAAAATGCCCTCTTAGACAGGGTTGTAAAATATATGAGCTGTTTGATGCCTATTGTCTGATTTATACAATCAGACACCACCTGGCAGTTTCTCATTTCAGAGCAAGAGGTGGAAAGTAACTAACTACATTTACTCACTTTAGTGCAATTGAGTGTTTTTTTGTGTATTTGTAATTTTTTTTAAGTAGCTTTTAAAAGCCGTCATTTTGCTTTTACTTAAGTAGGTTGTTGTTTGAAGTATTGTATGTATTGTTACTGTAGTTTAAATCACATCTCTTAAAAAGCTGAAACAAAAAGTTTCTCCAAGTTTTCTACGAACTGGTGCTGTAACTGCGTGTCGGTAATGGTCCATCTGATTGTCTCTGGCTGACTAACTGCAGCGCCAGAAGGAGAGCAACAGTCAGTCACACAAATCCGGACAGCAAGGAGAATTTGTGTGCAGACATGGAGCGGGATGAAGATGGAGAGATATTATAACCCTGCGCCACCCCCCAAAAAATAACTAAGTAACTTTTTCTCTGAGTACATTTTAAACGAGCTACTTTTAACTTTTACATGAGTACATTTTGACACTGGTAATTTTATTTCTGCTTAAGTCAAATTTTATCCAGGCGACAGTGCTTCTACTTAAGTGGATCTTTTTTTGTACTCTTTCCACCCCTCGTGGCCTCGGCGCACTCTAAATCTTGGTCTTGGTTAGTGTTGTCTTGATTACAACACTAATATATACTGCCGATTACAATTGATTAAAAGAAAACATTTTATTAACTTCCTCCTCAAAGATTCATGTTTAAGCTCTGAAAATTATTTGGTTTCAAATATTCTTTCAGTATTCTTTTCAAAAATTCTATTCTGATTTATTGTTTCTGAATTCTTATTAGTGGTTTGAAGTGCATGACATCACTTACTTCCTCCTCAGCCCCACCCTCTTCAATGATGACAGATCCCAGCATTCATACTTTAGTAGGAAACTGATTGAGAATTTTCTTCTAAGCATAAACATGGTCCCCCCAATACTTCTAAACCTCACTTTCTACATCATCAGTGGATCCACCTTCACTAAAGTACAAATGTTGCCTTGAGGACAAAAAATTTTCAGGGACAAGCTTTTAACCTCATTATCGTACTCAAAGAATAATCAGAGCGCCGTGAGTGAACCCAAATTCTGCAGTTATGTTCATCCAACTAATTAAAGTCCATCATATTGCACAACTTTTCTACACTGTTGACTGGAGACAGAACAACTGGGTCACATGAGCTAGACGGTGACAACATTCCAAGCAGTTGGTATCGAAAGATGTCCTCAAAGAGTCTGCTGTCGTCAGTTGTGACCCATTATCCTGCTCGTGCGCAGGAGGGAAAAGAAACATTACCCCACATATTTATAGTGCACAAAACTAATGGTCATCCAAAACCATTAGCCCAATCATTGGCACGGCAAAACCCATTTATCCATTTATTTGTGGGGGAAAACGTGAGATGCACACGAGTCTTTGAAAGGGACCTGGGGCAGCCCTTTTGGAAGTGGGTCACATGAACGAAATGCCTCCAGATCAGTCAGTGCGTGTGTCACAAAGCATGCTTGTCTCTGGCTAACAGGGTGAAAGAGGCTTTTGCCAAATGGCCCCCTTTCACTCTGACACTCAATTAAGGCCTAATTGGTTTGAGGTCGACAACAGGCATGTGGCAAGGCAACACCGCAGGCTTCTGTGTATTTGTTCAATATTTTCGGACTCCCCCCTCTCAAATATTCCTTTGATCTGTGGGTTTCAGGCAAAGGGATTGATAGCCTACTTTCTCTTTGAACATGTACAGCAGTTTTAGACAATTACTATGGTATTTTTACAGTTCATTTACTGCACTGATGAAGTATGTACTGAGGGTATGACGTAGGACGGAGTGCAGATATGGATCATTGTGACTGTGCCCAGTGATCCATTTGTCTTTGCAGTGTGTTTATGTGTGTACGTGTGCACAAAAGGGGGAGCACGAACATGTATTATGTGAGACATTTTCATGAGCTGTGTCAGCAGCACAGAAGAGCCTCACTTTACGGTGTATTACACTCCTTTAATGCATTGCTGTAAAGCTCCACCACTGCTCTCCAGAGCTCTATTAACCTATGTAACAGCAATAACACTGGTCAGGATTTTTCACCTCCTAAAGCAAGTGTCGTCATGTCAGATTCACTAGTACATGCCTACCTAAACTACTTTCTTTCCTGTCTTGTAGGAAGTTAGACCACCCGTGCATCTGAGTCATTTAGTGAATCAGCTGCTGATCACAATGAGTAAATGAGGGTGTGATTTCAGACACAGCCCATCTGCACACCCAAATGTTTGTCTAATTAAAGCTGATCAGGCCTCTGTTCAGGTTGAAGATCTGTGAAATAAAATTTAAGTTAACAGGTGCAACAAAACTAATCAGTGTCAGACAAATGCACATCATGCAAACTGTGTGCATGCTCACATGTTCCAGAGATTCAGGCACGATGAGTGAAAGTTTGAACAGCAAGTGTGTAGAGCCCGTAAGCACTCCCTTGCACAGCTGGATACAATGACTATTGTATCCATTAGTCTTCCCTCTAGCCCTAACCCTAACCACTGATGAGTGCAACATACCTAATTTAAAAATACAAACAAACTTACAAACAGAAAACACTAGTCAGTTGTTGCACTTTGTTTCTATTTGAAATAGAGGAAGAAATCCCCACAAAAATACCTCAAGGTTTACTCAAAACCTTGTGATAGAGTTTGCATCAAAAACATCTCAATACACAAAGCGATAAATCAAGGCTCAAGGTTCTTTACTGATCACACATACAGGGTACAAAATGTGTTCTCTGCATTTATCCCATCCCTGTGGAGCAGTGGGCAGCCACAGTGCAGCACCCGGGGTCCAACTACAGATTCTGAGTGAGTGCCTCATTCAAGGACACTGACTTGAGAGAAACCTGTATACGTGCTTTGCTGGTGGAGGAAACTAGAACACCCAGAGGAAACCAAGGCGAACATGGGGAGAGCATGCAAACTCCACAAAGAGAGGCCTTGCCCCAGGTAGAAATCGAAACAGAAACGTTATTGCTATGAGGCGACAGTGCTAATGCCTGAGCCACCGTGCTGCCCAAGTTGTACAAGATGTAAAATAAGAGAATCTGTGTTAGATGGAAATCATCAGCATCTCGGA
>JAQLOL010000020.1:7710357-7721283 GCA_029783665.1 Naso thynnoides | reverse complement strand
GCATCTCGGATTGAAGTAAAACTAAAAATGTGACATTTTGGAAAGCAAAATGTCTTAAAGATATTTCAGTCCTGCAACATAACATGCAAATGGATCTCATGACCCGAAGAGAGACTTTATATGGTTAAAAATACTCTTATTTTTTCAATTCTCTGCAACTGCCTGTGTGTGTGTGTGTGTGTGTGTGTGTGTGTGTGTGTGTGGAGATATACTTTGGTTACCTTATGTTGGTACCTTATGTTTGCTCATTCAGTTCATGAGAAACACAGTAACTATACACAAACACAACAATCATTACAGTACACATAATGTAATTTTAAAAAAGCATTTTGCTTTTATTCGATACCAGTAGAGATGAAGGGAAATGAGAGGAGAGAGAAGACACGCAGCAAAAAGGGCACCCCGTGGATTTAATTCAAAATAACCCACAAAGGCTTTTGACGGTAGTGACAGTGAAAATGTACTGTACATTAACTCCTGTCTCACAGCTTCCCATGTTTCTAACCAATCAGTGATTTAGTTTGATTAGGCTTGGTAAAAAAAAAAAATAAAAAATTCCACACACAAATATTGAAATAAACAAATAACGGTTCAGAGGAGTCTAAATATACAAATACAATAAACAAATATACAAACAGATAATATACAACAGATATAATATTCTCTCTCTGCTCAACTCTGAGCTTCGGCCATACTGTTTTCTTGAACAGGTCCATTTGATCCAATAATACAAAGACCTCAAAGTAATATCGACCATCTAAGCGGAATAAGAAGGATTCTAGGAGCCTTTACTGTGTGGTCAGGGACTACATGGTCAATACCTCATACAGTCTTCAAACAGATGGAGGTGATAGGACCTTGGGTTGAATTGTCAGCTTAATGATGTATCTCATGCTTTATCCATCAGTTACATGTAACCGTCTATCCTTTGCGGGGTCCCATGGGGCCAGAGCCAATCCTAGCTGACATATGGCAGACAGCAGGATAAACACTGGACAGGTTCTACAGCCATCACAGAGCCAACACATAGAGACAAAGAGCACTTCATGCTCACATTCACACCAACAGGTAATCTTGACTTGTTATTAACCTAACTTGCATGGTTTAAGACTGTGACACGAACAGAACGTGCAAACTTCAGTGCTAACCACTGTGCCGCTGTGCCGTCCTCTCATCTTTTGTCTTTTATTTTAATTCCTGTCTCTGTCGGTTTACAGTTGACACACTCAACCCATCTGACCAAAGACATTCCCCTGCAAATACACCCACAGCTTGCAAACAGTAAACAGTGAGCACAAAATGGCCTCAATGGCAACAACGTGTAAATTTGCTTCAGCCAAGGAATCCAGCTGAAACACACACACACACACACACACGCACGCACACACACACGCACTCGCATGGACATCCAGTCAGGCTAACACAAAACAGATGGCTTCATGCAAAGCCATGTTATGAGTTACTTCACCACAAAATCTTTGGGTAGCCTTTGGAAACTCCGACAGCATCTCTAAAAAAGTCTGGCCTCTGCTGACCTTGACCCACGTCAGGTTACGTCACTCGGTGGGAACACCACGGCCTAATTCTGCCCCTTTGTTTGTTTCCCTCAGTGTCCAATAGAGCCCAGGGAGCTCTGGAGTAAAAACACTCAATGGTAGCGCCTGGCTCGTGGGACAGTCATCCACATTCCACCGTCTGGGAACGTTCTAGCAAACTGCCATGGGATCCAAATGGATGATAATGTGAGGGGGAGGAGGAGACGACAGGATAATTAACATGAGAACACAGATACTAAGTGTTTAAGTTTTAAAACTTCATCCATTTTTAGGATAAAAGACAAATTATTACAAAAGACTGTTGCTTTAAGTGTTATAAAAATAAAAGGCTGGTGTAACAGAAAGGTTGCATGTCATTGTTACAATCAATATTTTGTCATATATGAAAAAATAATGAAATAAAAGTGTTAAAGAGATTGCTTAAAGTGATGAATTATCACCTGAAGCTGCAGCCACAACTCGACCGTTTTGGTCCACTGTAATAGATCTTATAGCATTTGTTCCACAGCAGGGAGCTGTTTTCTGTGACAAAGCTCTAAACACCCACTGCACCACCAAACTGTGTTTGCCGACTTTAGTGTCTAGCCGGTAAACATAGTGGAGAATTTAGCAGCTAAAGAGCCAGATATTTCCCCCAGGAGTTGGTAGAGACAAAAACTGAGCCTAAAGAGAGTTAATATTGGAGATAAAACAAGTCCAAAAAATGCTGTTCTGTAGCAATTGCTCTTTTCTGACAGAAACTAGAGGATTTAATTGATCTTTTTTTTTTTACATTTACATCTTTGCCATAGTGCTAGCCAGTACAATATTCTGTATTACTTTCTAGGATTTTTGTCTCTTTTATCATTCATGCACTGTAATGTTCATTACCCCAAAGCTGCAGTCATGTTAGTTTGTTTCTTTTCATATACTGAAGTCTCTGCCTTCACAAACCTTGACGCAGCTGACATCTGGGATTTTTGGATCGATGTTCACAGAATCCACATTGGATTGAGTTTCATCTGCTTCAATAAAGTTAGCCTTAGTGAGCTCATGCTCTCCCTCTCTGTCTTGGCTTGGCTTCTGTATACACTCAGAACTGAACCATGAAATAAAAACTAGAATGTGATTCACTCTGTAAAGGCTAAACACCTTGCTCTCCTTTGCTCTGTTAGACTTTTGTATTTGAAACTCCAACCCTTTGTCAGTATTTTAAGATGAATCTGTGTGAGTTTTGCTGTGCACAATGAATAGTTTTTACAGATTTATCCCTGAAAGTCTATACTTTTAACTATTGTGGTGATTTTTGGCGAAGAAACACCACTTGGGGATAAAAGAGGTCCTGATCTCGAACCACGCTGAGGTTGAGTGGACGAGGGCCTGTGGTGTTTCCCCTTCAGTTTTAGAAGACTGCAACTGTTTTCAATGAATGCTACTGTGACACTGAGGAGCACTTGAGCTTAGTTGTACTGTGTGGCAGGAGTCTGTGGCTCATTATAACCATTATACTTAACCTGATTGGACGGCTGACAGACTGAAAAAGGTTTGAGAGAGCAGATGTGATTTCACTGGACCTGCCTGATTCAAAGTCTATGTGTGTACATTAAGAGTCCACGTGCATCATAAGCCAGTTATTATTAATTAGGCCTATCAATTAACACTAACAACAAAACTGAACATCTTTTGAATTATTATTAAGTATGTGACTTTTCACTTGTTTGTTACAGTTTAAAACTCTTTTTACACAAGCACTTGCACAGATATGACATTTTGTTGTTAATGTATTCTAATTAACCAACTTTTTTATGCATGGTAATTTAGTATTCTATGCTTATGTGCTTATGTGCTGAGGCTTACATTAGAAGAATAATACATTTAATCTCAGTTTGGCATAAACACTGCAGCTTGGCTCAGTCCGAAGTTTAAAAAAGTCAGCCTCCCATACAGTACCTCTGAATTTTACAAATAACTTGCTACATCTTGTTTGGTTAGTAAATTCACAAAAAAAGGGAAGCAACATCAAGTTGTGCAGGGTGTAATGACTTTGTGATACTGGCTGTTTACATCTGCTTCCAGTCTTTGTGCTAAGCTTAGCTTTCCTGCTGACTCGAGCCACAATGTACTGCACCTCTTCGCAAGAAAGCAAAAAAGCACATTTTATCCAAATATCAAATTTACCCTTTGTCCACATTTTCTCCATCACATACATTGTTTTGTGTCTCTCCTGAGTTCTCCACCCTGTCCTGAAAGTAGGAAATCTGCATCCTTGCACTGTTTTGTTGTGCTTTTATAGTCTACTAACAATGTTTGTGTGCACTCCATACGCTTACCACTCACTGTGGAAAAAAAACATGCTGAAATAATGAAAATAAAAGTACATTGTCAGGGCTCTGAGTCCAACACAGGTTGAATCAGTGGAATGTGTATTATGAGTTAATGAACTGCAAATTAAATTGTGCTGCTCTACAGTCTGTTAAGCGGACCTGATGGCTTCTTGTGGTTGTTGATTGTAAAATGAAAAACTCTGCTGACACAGGCATCAACAGCAGCCGCAAACACTTAGCCTGCTTCAATTAGCAGAGCTGTGCATTACCAGACAAAACCACTGTCTCCTGTACAGTGAAAATCAATGTCTGACACTGACACCAGCATTAAAACACAGCAGTCCATCAAAGAAACAGAGCTATGCACACTGTTAGAGGAATGTGTTGTTTGGATTCTATGTTGTTGTTTTTTTTTAATGTGGTGACTTTTGCAAACTGTCAGTCATTTTGTTTGGTAAAATCTAAATTAAATTTAAATCTGAAGTTTGTTAAGCTGATGTCTGTAGTGTTCCTGCTCTGCTTCTAGGTCAAGTGTCAGTCAGTCTTTGTGAACGCATGTTTCCTATTTCATTCAAGTCAACAAAAAAGTTTATAGCAGCAAATGCAAAATCCCTCTTCCTTTTTGTGAGCATATTATTTACATTTTTTATTCACTTTCACACTAATCCTCCATCCCTCTATGTCTAGACCGATTCCCCTCATTTGACAGGATATCCTCAAATGTTGAGCACTGTTTTTGATTGGTTCTCTTGCTTTTATTTGTGTCGCCTCTCATCAGCCAATTAAATCAATGCGCAATCTGCAATATGACCACCTGACCATGTCAAGGCAAGTGATCGTGTTGTCAGACAGCTGGAAATTTACAATATCGTTCTTGGGAAAAGGTTTTTAACATGACTGTACAAAATAAAGCTTGTTTACCAGAAATGAAAATGTTGTAAACACTGAAAAACTTGATGTCACACCCCAAAAAACATCAATTAGAAATTAATAACTGCAATAAGTGACATAAAATAGTCAAAATCCGATTTAAACTTTTGTTGGAGTGGACAGATAGTTATTAAATATCATAAGTTACAACCAATAAACCTTTCTCAAACCGACAGTAGGAAAGCGAGATAGAAACTAAATACAAGTAATTATCCAAATCAGAAGATTTTTTAATGTAGGATCTTTAAGAAGCTCATGGGACTTGATCTGAAATCAGGTCACACTCTGGAATGACTGATTAACCCTCGATGAGAGTGGACGTTTGTTGCACAGCTGAGCACTGAAATGACAGATGACAGCACTGTAGCTGACAGCAGCAAGATCATTGGTTGACAAAGGTTGAGGTGGAATCAGAATAGTGAAAGTGAACACGAGAGACACTCACGTCCAGCTTAAATGTGCAAAAGAAGCCTAAATCTGCGCGTCATTTTTGGCTCAACCACCACACTTTGCATTCCTCACTAATCCATTGCCGTGACAGCTGGGTGTCCTTTCTGTCACCCACCCAGAGGGCATTAACACATCCGTCATCTCAACGCCAATATCACCTTCTCACCCACACGCCCCGCCATCATCACCCCAATCTGTTAAACCTATCAGCTTGTGTTCAGATATGTAAAATAACACACAGCCGCATCACATCCTCTCCATCCTCCTCTCCTTTATAATCCCATAACACTATTTTACAGGGAGAATGCAGTAGCAGCTTACAGACGAAAGAGCCCAGAATTTGTTTTTAGATTACATGAGGCTGATACGATCAACCTCCATAAGAGCAGATAAACAACAACACTGCTGAGCTGTAACCAGAAGGGTGGGAGACATGACAAACACTTGATTTATACATGAACACACACTGAATAAACACTTGATGTCAGCTGATATGTGAAGCTCTGTGATCAAGTAACACAGTGGAGCTAAACTCAGACAGATTTTTTTTTATCATTATGTTATGATTGGCTAAACTCTTGTTATATTAATAAAACATACAAAGACCATCTTTGATCGCACAGTAAAGGCCAGAGCAGCAATGATCTTTCCTGAAAATGGTTCCACAGAAAATATCTATAAGTGTAGTTAGTAATTTTAACGAATGCTTTGCTGATAAATCATGGGGAATTTTCTTGCAGTTAATTATAATCTTCTTGGCTGCAGTCAAAACCACAAGCCGTATTTTCCATGTCATCTCTGAAACGAAACTTTACAGTCATCTCTCACATCCCAGTCCAGTGAAACTATTGGAAAAATGCTTCATCACAAAGCTGAAGAAAGGGCTGTTTTCTTAGCTCAAGAAAAGCTAAAGAAATATTTTGACATTTGGGGGAATAAAGGAAGATACAAAGGAAACAGCTGGTTAGCTTAGCTGAGCACAGACACTGAAAACAAGAGAAACAGCTGGCTGTGTATTTAATGTGTATTCATGAAACTCAGCCAGAAAGTGAATATATCTGTAAATATTGAACTTTTGCTAAATTTCTGATCATGTCATGAATTTATACCAAAGAAACAAATGAAGGAATATGAATGTATATTGTTGATTTGCTTAGTCATTGTTATTTGTACTTTTTTCATTTTTGCATGTGACATTGTGAAAAAAAAAAAATCAAATGCTCTCTCTACCTTTCCATATTCATACAGCTCATTCCAGTTGAAGGAGTCTCTGTTTCAAACAGCACGACTACGTTGCCATCTTTGAAGTAGTTTTGGAAAATGGCCTTTGAGCACTTGGAGTGCTAATGGATCTGTATTGATAAACCTCTGCGGGAGTATGGGGCCAGGTATTGATTAGAAAACCCTACAAGGTTCACTGGAAGCACTCAAAGTAGTTTACATTAAGAGGTCCGGAGAAAAAAACAGCTGCTGACTGAGGAGCTTTTATTCAGTCAGAGTTTTTCCAAAGGATCAAAAAGTCAAACCACTTTCTCAAATTATAAGGGAATAAAGACACAAGCGCAAACATTTAAAATATCTTTAATCATTGGGTAAGCTCGTATAATTTACATACTGCATAATATAACTCTCCACATTAATGAACATAGTTATTTGTTGAACATTTCCACTTTACAAAGAAAAAAATAACATTTTTCTCTGGACACATTGCATAACAAAACAATAAAAATGCATCGTACCATGGAAATAAAAACAACTGCACTCACTCAAGCAAGATATTGATTCGACCGATCCAGTGAACTGCAGTCGTCTCTGTGGCTTTTATCTTTCCATCCTCAAAGCTTTGTGTTGCCTCAGTTAAGTTTGGACCCGATTCAGAGCCCAGTGTGCACTTAGTGGGGTTTTTTAAATTCACTTCCATTTCTTTGAGTAGTTTGGGATGTGAACAAAACACACACACTGGGACCAAGTATAAATAAGATTCAAGGAAAGGAAATACTTAATGGCTCTCTTTTAGGAGCTGTCCGGTACATAGAGACCCTCGTCAGTCCTGGAATTAATTGTGCTCGTGTGTGTTTGTGTATGTACAAGAGGAAGGAAGAAAACAGCAGGACACCGGGAGTGGAAGCTTCCTTTTAGCTGCATGTTGTGTGCTATGCCCCCCAGCTTACTGTTAGTTCCCCTCTATTCTGCCTCCAGGGAGATGCAACCAGTTTGTCTTTTTAGCCTCTCAGAAATTGCAAAATCTTGCACTCAAAGGGGACAGCATATCAGGTGGCTCAAAGAGAGGGTGGCTGATCTGTGTACTCGTGCAGAACAAAACAATGTGAAAGCAGGAGGCACAATCAGTACCAGCAACAACAATATATATGGTGATTTACTGCATGTTATTGCGCTGCCATTAAAATTTAAAACGTGCCCCAAAACGCTGAGACATTGTTATTTTTATTTGTTTGTTTGTTTGTTTTTATCTCAGGTGGCTTGAAATTTCTGCCTCAACATGTTCATCACTCCCTTGACAATCTCTATTTTATTATAATAAAAAAGGGAGGTTTTGAGACAAAAGTGGTTCTTGGTTCGGTACAGAAGAATTCAGAATATTTGATTACACAAGAAATAATAGAAAAGTTTAACAGGAGCAAAAAAATATAATGGTTGAGAATCCTTGAGAGGCAGACATCTTGAGTATGGCTTTACAGCACTTGGACACAGTATGCTCTGTATGTCTTGTTTAACTTTTTACTTATTTAATCTATTTATTTTTCCGATTTAATCATTCTTTCAATCAGTCAAGCAAAAATATACCCCTGTTAGCAAACAGCTATGGGTATTGAATATCTTCACTGGTTCTAGGTTGATTATCTTATCTCTTGAAGATGGGAACTTTTTATTAAAGCACCTGTGATAAGGTGTTTATAAACTGTAAGTAATGGCTTTGTAACGTGTTTATTAATCATTTATTAGTGCTTAATAGATCAGTAATACGCATTTTGGCTTGCAAGGTTGTAAAAAAAATCTCATTTGATTCATCTTTCTGATTACATTTAGCAGTTTGCAGTTAAGTATTTCATAATCTGTCAGTGCTGAGTGTTGAGAATGTTTATGGGGTGCCGGGTGGCTACAAAGGCTGTGTCCTCGCTGCAGTGGCCACAGGTTAGATTCCACCTTAGGGCCCTTTGCTGCATGCCTTTCCCTTTCTCTCTCTCCCCTGCTTCTGTCACTCTTCAGCTGTCTTGTCTATAAAATAAAGGCACAAAAGCCCAAAAAACATCTAAAAAAAAAAAAAGAAAATCTTCGTACCGGTATGCCATCAATCAAAGGGATTTATCTGCATTACTAAGACATCTGCAACCCCCTTAAAAAAGGGTTTGTTTACTACCTGGTAAACCAAAATTCAGTTAGAATTAATAGCTAATTCTCAAGCATGAGTAAATTTTAAAAATAATTAGCCATTAATAAAACCAGATTAAGAGGGGACCTACCTGAAAATATTATCAAAATTCAACAACAAATGTGTTAAACATCATTCTAATGCTTTTATGTTCTGCATCACCAGTGGTCTTATAATGTCTTTCCTCTCCCCTGTCATCATTTAAACTGTACTGTCATACGTCCACTGGCACTGCAGTAAACATTGTTTTATGTAGCCACAAGAGGTGAAGCCTGCTCAGTCACGTTGCCATGGCAACCATGTGGATATTCACTTGTCTATGTAATCATGGTGTTTGTCTTGTGCCCAGAATAGCTGGAGGGTGCCTGGCACCTGAATCCAAAGCAAACACATCACGCACTGGACATGTGATAAATCCTGGACATCATCAAGGAAACAGAAGGATTCTGGGGAGCGAGCCTGCCATGTTGTGTTTACCTCCAAACCCTTCAACAATTCTGGACAGCAAGGAAAGGCTTTCAGCCTTGACTGAAAGGTATTTTCCACAATCTTGCCAGTTAGTAAACTGTCTATTCTTATCCGCACACATAGTAGTTATTATCCCTCAAAAACAATGAAGCCAAAAGCAATTTCTCCTGCCACCTATGCTGTCAGCACCATTAAATCTTTGCCAACAACTGGTTTAAAACAATGTCCAAATTCCAATTTTAAACTGGATGTTCCCAATGAAAACACATTACAACATCTTAGGCTACAGTATGGCTTCAGACACACATACTAAAGCTTGATGTAATGACTTTTACAGGTCTGTTCCCTGCACTAAAATGTAGTTTTTTTCCCCATATGGATTGGCTAATTTGGAAAGAAAACCACAAACTAGCAGAGCAGACAAGTTCTTTGGCAAGCAATGTTGCTTTACAGCCAACACATATGTCAAAAAGGAAGGAGGTCTCAAGCGACTTCATGTCCCATGCTGTGGCTGGATGATGTACCATGAGTGAAATATTTATCCAGATATGAATAAATGCTCTCTTTAGAGGGAAAGAGAAACAGAAGGACGGATTTTAAAAATGTTCCAACTCATCCAAGAGTTCAAGGTCCAGTCTGAGCACAGTTTTCCTTCCCTGTCTCCAGAACTGGCCTACAGTTGCTGTTTCTGTGGTGTTGGCTTTATGGTGATGTCTCCAGCGAGAGGGCATTGTGTGTGCATGATGAGTGTGTTGGCACAGACTGAACCTTTCCACTGAACCACTGTGGTTGTGGAAAGTAGGATAAAAAGAAAGGCAGGGGGAGGATAGAGTACCTCAGGGGCACTAACGCGTGGAGATGCTGAGTATTTTTAAAGGGAAATCTAGCATACAGTGAATTATTTAAAGATGGACTAGCCATAGCTGACTTAAACACTGGCATGATGTGTAAGTGAAGCAGTGGCATTTAACAAGAAGTTACTCCTTACTTGGGGTTCAAAAAAAAAAAAAAAAAATCAAAGCAGTAACTGACCATTCACTAAATCCCTCTCCCCTCTAAGCTTTGGAGCAACAAGTGTAAAAGTGTAACGGCTGAATTAAACAATGTGTTTAATTCATTCCTACTTAACTCTTACCTACCCACTAACTAGCTTAATACCAGTGATAGTCACTTCGCTGACAGTTAGCATATTATTAGGCAAGAGGTTGTCATCCACTGTTTAATTTTTTCCCCACTGGTTGGCAGCCAGTCCTGGATGCTATCAGAGGTTTTTCTTCCAGGTCTACACCTTCTAGCCATACCTCCCCTGCTTGTTGCTTCTAGCTATGTCAGTTGTGTTCTCACTAAGTGCGCTTTGAAAGGTCAACGGCAACCGAGGTCAAAGTTGAAAAAATTTTAACTTTGAGCGCAGCGCTCGGTGGCAACTCGGAGCGGTGTTCTACGTCAGGGACCTGCTCATTTTTCCAACAGTTCATTGTTCCGACGGCTCACTGTCGTGTGGGATGCACCAACAAGCCGGTGTTCTGACTATTTCTGCTACCAATGGAAAGGTGCTACTTTGCAGTTCTGCGCATGTGCAGCGGAAACTGGTTAAGTTTAGGCAAGATGTCCAAATGGTTAGGGCAAAATTACTGGGTGGGGCCTATAAATCCAACACAGAGGTTAGGGTTAGGCAAGCAGTCACTGACAGTTATGATTAGGCATGTGACCCGAATATAATCATGCCAAAGACATTTGGTCAAGTTAAGGCAAGTATTCACTGACGGTTATGATTAGGCATGTAAAATACATTTAATCATGCTTAAGAAATTTGGTTAAGTTTCTCAGT
>JAQLOL010000020.1:7687558-7705716 GCA_029783665.1 Naso thynnoides | reverse complement strand
TGCAAAAAAAAAAAAAAAAAAAAAAAAAAGATGTCTGAATTAAATGACAAAGAGACAATAAAGTTGCATGTTGAGGTTTGCTAGACAGTTTGCTGGTTATTTTTTGACAGCTTGTAGCTTATAATAGGAAAAGGTATTATTTATTTATATATAAATAAGACCTAGACCAACACTGAAACGGAGGAATTACCAGGCATCTGCAGCTGTTAAGCATCCACATTTAGCTTCACATATGACTGCAAACACTATTTGGATGCTATTAAACCTTTGCACATAACCATGGTTGGAAGTAAGGTTAACACAAGCTGGTGTGTTGAGGTAAAAGCTAGAGTTTGAAAAGAGAAAGAGGGGCTACCGAAATAAAAAAGAAGAATAAGACGTAGCACTGTTTAAAAGCCTTGAGAAAGACATACAAATAAAATGAACACTGCAGGAGAAGCTGTAGAGAGAAAAGTATGATACATAAAGTAATGATACATTTGACAGAAATTTAGAAAAGATTAAAAACAATTAAATTCTACAATTTAGTCATCATGGTGTCATCTGGCTTAAAAAGTAAAAAAAAAAAAGACTACTCAGAAAATATAGTCACTGTTGTTTTCTAGAGAGATGTTTCAGTGTATGTGGGAGGCTGAAGAAGTTAAATGACGAGTTCAATGATCCTGTGGTGATGCAGGGGGCCAGGAGGTGATATATGGCATCTACAATCAATGGCCGGTCTGATGATATGCACCTCTCTGTTCAGAAAACTGGTCTCTCTCAAAGCTCTCTCAAAACGTACCATTTCAGATCAAGGCTGTTGTCGCTCTGTTTTCAGGAGTCATATAATAAAATGCTTAGAAAACTAAAAAACGTTTGTCTCACACGTAAGTAAAGTACTTGTAATTTATATTATGTTATAATGCTACACCTGAAATAAGCTGTATATTCAGTGGCAGCACAGAAGATTGCATTTCATACCCTGTAAAGCGAAACTGCATATCAATCAATACATCAATATCGTTTGTGTAGGAGTCGTTTTGCACCAACACTTGCATATAAATAGTCAAAAACTGCACATGTAGCAGCTTTATCATGTTAGATATGAGTGCAGGGACCTTACGACCTTTGGCCTCTGACCTTTCAGAGGTTTTTGTGTACCTCTCTTTTTTACTCTACCAGGTGCCTATGACCCTTTAGGTTATGTCAATAAAACAGCTGAGAGGAATGTAATGATTCTTCAATCTGTCAAGAGATTTATCTCATGCTCCTGTGTAATGTTAGCAACCATGGTTATGCGTAATTGTAGGTTTCTCTGTCAAAAAAAAAAGCTCCCTTTCTGTCACTGCTAGGGAGGGCGAGAGTTTTCCATCTACAAGTAAAACACCGTGCATGTACAGAAAATAAAACCTCTCGTACATCATCTCTATGTATAAGTGGCAGCTGACCTTCGTTTAACCACTTAGGACAGGGAGCACAGCTGGCTGAAGGGTAAAAGTACTAATTTAGTTCTTTCCAGTTTAGTGTCTTTCCCTCATCTTTCTCATTGTTAGACCCATAGTGGTTAAATGTCAAACTGTACACGGGTGATTTAGACGAGTGGTTTCCAAACTGTGGGTTAGAAGCTGCCAGGAGGTCAAAAAATGAGGCTAGAAAGTCACATGATTAAAATCTGCTGCATAAAATTGTTCATTTTTTTGCTTTTTTATGTAAAACATTGGATACTTTCACCTCCTCAGGCCTCTCATGTCTACATTCAGGCTCTAGCCTTTGATGAGGGATCACCGGGAGCTTCACTGCAAGAAGCCATCAGTTTAGATTCCACTGCTCATGTTGAATACGGACGGCTCAGCTCTTATTAACATTATTTCATTCAGCAATTTGCATCACAGCTAATTGCATATTGGGCCTACGTCATCAACTTTAACACTGTCATTCTGATTGCTCGGAAATGTTTAAATTGGCTGTTTTTGTGACTTGTGAGGTTTTCTGTTAATACCTTCGGCACTTTCTCAGTCCTAAATCATAACCACTACATGCCCGAACCAAACTTTATTATTTTTAGTTTTTAATGAAAACTCACTTTTTCGGACGACATGTTGACACACTGCGCTAGCATGTGCTTAAATGCACCAATTGTAAGTCACTTTGGACATAAGCATCTGCCACATGAATGTAACATAACTTTGCACATCGTCTAGGATGTTTAAGCAGAAAAGATAACTCGAACAGCTGAGGTAAAGTAGAATGTTGGAGCTATAAGAGCTTTTCACAGGAATGAGCCGAGGGATCTGCTGATGCTCATGCAAGTCACAGTATGGAAGCGAAAATGGTAACATTGCATGTGTCCATTAAATCAGTTGCTTGGGTTTCACTCAGCCACAGCAGCAATGCAAAGAGAGTTGTGGATAAGACAAGGATGGTTGTCAGCGTTGCTTTACTGTCATACGGTTTGTTTGCCTTTTTGTTTTTCTCCCTCCGTACCGAACCAGCACCAAGCTGTGACTCCACAAACTGGGATGTAGACTGAACTGTGACTCCTAGAGTTACATCCCTTCCCTTCACTGCGGCACACACATCAATAACAACATGAGGCAACGCACAAAGAAATAAAGGCAAAAGAGAGACACAGATGATTCAATCTGCACCGATCAACCTCTGCTCTACACTTAAACACACGGACAAGCAGAAAAGCAGATATAACATGATTTCAGAGAGTTGTTAGACAAAGACGAGGAACTGTGTGTATGTGTGTGTGTTCTGGGACACAGTCAGACATTTGGGGTGGGGTTCAGGTTTGAGGTTTTCAGCTGGCAGACACAAGTGTCTAATGAGGGTGGCAGTAAAAGTAGCTCCATGCCTGTCAGCGCTGAGGTGGCACAATGCTCAGGAAGCTCAGCGCTCCAGCAGCATGTGCCAGCTCTGCCGCTGAGCTGGACCCGTCTGATAATATGGATCCCGACCAAACCAAAACTACTTGTGCCCACAATAACACACAGACTCCTAAATTTGACAGTTTAAAAAGCTGTAAAATACTGGACTATAAAAAAAAAAAACATGAGAGCAGTGTGTATCTAACTCTACAGTATGTCGTCCATCAGTAAACATGTATGAAAAAAACAAGAGTTGCAGCAGAAATGGAACAGTTTTAGTGAATAAATATAAAATAAATACATGAAATAAGTAAGAAACAGAAATAAACAAGCGGAAATTTGACCAAAAGCCAAATTTATTCATTATTTTTAAATGTAAGACCAGTATTGCTTGTGGTTTTATTAACAGCAATTCTTTCTTTAGTTTTTAACATCAGCACATTATAAATCAAGGACAGAACAGTATAATACAAAGACATTACCACAATGCGTTGCTAAATAAACATATGTAAATATGTCATTTATGCAAATTGTGTTTCATTGACTTTTTCCATAGAATTCATCTAAAAATGCCTATATCCTTGTGCAAACAGTGGAATCCATTTGCATGCTTACTGTCCTTGTAAGTTGTGTGTTATGGTGCTCGTTCTGAAGGAAAACCTTCATTATTCCCAGACAACAGCCTGTAATTATACAATGAAGTCAAACATATTCATTTTAGGGAAGAGTAAAGGGGCAAAAGGTTTTTATGTGACAGCAGTCGGGATGAGAGCAGAGAGTGAACGTCCAGGACTGAAACACCATTAATCATCTTTTCTTCTTTTTGTGCCAAACAACCAAACAGATTTCAGCTGTTCCACTCAGGCACGAGGCCAAACACCTTCTGGCTGATCCATAGGATTCTGGAAAGCTCATCTTCAATCCATTTATATCTAACAGTGTGTGTGTGTGTGTGTGTGTGTGCAATAAACCTGCTAGCTCAGTAAGATTTAATGTGATTCTTCCAAATCACACCATATTTATATTTGGTCCCGACAGATAAATTGGTGTGAACCCGAAGAGGCTGCAGGTGAAACGCGTTCCTCGCACACAGTAAAGATTCAGTAAAGTTTTTCAGTGTGCGGTGGTCTATTTCACCGTTTTAGATGTAGTGGTTTGCCGATAATATTGGCCAATATTAGTCTATTGCAGATATATTGGTAACAGCATATATGTTCTCCAATAAGTGCCAATATTAAAATGGTTTTTTAAGGCTGGAAAAGAAGCTTGGACTAGTACTTTAAAATGGTGTAATCATGTAGTTTGTCCAGCAGAGGGCAGTCCATTATTTAATTGGTATTAAGTGAAGTGTTTACTGTTCAGCATATTGATGTTTGAAATAAAGTTTGTTAGATATCCTGTCCCTAATTATTTATCTTTGTCACATGTGTTTAATAACCACATTCAAAATATAAATATAAATAGATTATCGGCTGATATATCAGATATCGGAATTTTCTAATTCCCTAACATCAGTATCTGCATCGGCCACCAAAATCCCACATTGGTTGGGCCCTAACTTATATTACAATGGCAGAGGAATCTGCATTACTCTAAACTGGAAATAATTACCAGTAGGTTTTTTTCTAATCAATTTTGACATTATTTTGATGACATGGGTGAATTCAACAAGTCATTTATCAACTGAAAAAGAAAGTATTTGCTGCAACATCACGTGAGGACTTTTCTGCTTCTTTAAGTTTTGTATCACTTCAAAATAATTTTTATGGCTTTAAAAAAAAGAATTAAATAGGCTATTTAAAGACATAAATTTGACGTTATTTTTGATCTTGCATAGACTCAACTCATTCAGTCAAAAAAATGCAAAATAGATAGCTAACACTGAATATAAACAGAAGTGGTCCTGTGTGTGTGTGTGTGTGTAGGTTGGTGCCTCAGCGTAACACAGCTGAGCTTCAGGAGAGGCACTTCAGCACTGAATACAAACACCAGCAGGAGAAGCTTACTGAAGGAAACACATCAGAGATCTTCTCTGCATGTCGATTTTCAACTGAAGGTGTGTTTTAGTCCCTGATTTTCTCTGGCCCCTTGAGTTGAGAGAACAAGTGACAACTTCAATGTGCCAGGACTCTCAAACACATCAGAATTTCTTTTCAGCTGCAGTAAAAACTGACTGCTGGAGAGT
The DNA here is from genome assembly GCA_029783665.1 of Naso thynnoides. Classification (NCBI taxonomy): domain Eukaryota; kingdom Metazoa; phylum Chordata; class Actinopteri; order Acanthuriformes; family Acanthuridae; genus Naso; species Naso thynnoides. The sequence goes on along the minus strand of JAQLOL010000020.1, from coordinate 7,700,679 downwards.
TTAATCTTATGGATATTTTCTTGGACTTGTCAGTCCGTCTGTAGTTTTCCTTGGACACTTCCTCGAACATTTTTTCTGTCAAAATGTGGATTTTGTGGTGGGGCAAATTGTGGTTCACTGTTTTGAATCACATGTTTGGAGTGTGACCCTGGGCTTTATCCAGGCAGCAGGGATTACAATTGCTGCAAAGTTCTGACCTATCTCTGATTTAAAAAAAAAAAGAAAAAAAGTCTTAAATGACTGTTGTTTCTAAACATTGACATGTCATTTCTCTGCAGCGAACTGGAGAAACAAACTCAGAAGCATGACAGTGGATGCTCTTGCCTGCTCTTTTACAAGTGATACATTGACTGTCTGGTACTAACTACATTTCAACTCCATATTAAAGTCTTATTTTTGGAGCCTTGACTGTCATTCTAATCTTTAATAATAAAATCCCTGACTTGTTTATGACCACTCTTGGATGACCGCTTCTCTTTCTTGCCCCATCTGTCTTAGTTAAATGAACTCATTAATCATTTTAAGTATGCACTGAATTAACTGTTATTAAGGTCAAGATGACCAAAAAAAATATAATCCGACTTTTATCCTTTAATTTTTATTTGACATGCAATTGTAGAGCAGTTTTGCCTCGTTAATGTGCAAAATTAGGCAACAATGTGCACCAGAATCTGATCAGATCATCCTCTTATTTGTGGGGAATATGTAAAAATCTTCAACTTTCAACTATCACAGACAGTCAGTTGTGATTTAGTTCATTGTGATAAAGTACACAGAGCTGAAGCATGGTGTGAATCTGGTGAAAAGAGCCTCTCAATGTCACACAGCTGCCCAACAGACTGCTGAATCACTGCCAGCAGGGACGTCAAAAACACACACTTGTCTTTCACACACCAGCAAAATAAACACTCAATCCCCTCCTCAGTCTCTGTCTCTGTCTCTCTCTCTCATGTCCCCTGGTGTCGCTGTCTGTCGTTCCACCTTCCCCATCTCACTCAGGCCCTCAGCAGACATACGGCGACCTTGCAGAGTCCCTCTAGTCTCAGTCGACAGCAGAAGGTTGACCATGTCTCTCTGTAAACCTCCAACGGCTCCATCTGTCTGAGTTCGTGTCTAAATGCTCCGTAAAATATCAGCTCATCCTCATTTTATTCCTGTGTTTCAATCAAAGCATTGTCCCACCTGTTTTGTTTTTTTTTATTTCTCTTACTAATCCCTTTCTTCTGTTCTGTTTCTCCTTTTTAGACACCCAGCAGACATGTTTTCTATCATAAACATGCAGGATATTTTTTTTACAGTACATGTCAGATCAAACAGACAAACATAAGAAGCTTCAAAATTTAGTGTGTTTTCCACATCTTCAGCATTTCAAAATAATTACTGCACAAAGCTATGAGAAGGTTTAAAAAGTCTTATCAGCTGATACTGACTTTTTCATTCAATCCATCTGCTTTCGTGAAGAAGACATGTACAACAATTTATTATGGAAAAAAAAGGATTAAATTGTCTTTGTTGTGGTTTTCCTGTGGTGCAGCTGAGGTCTTATAATGCTCCATTTGAAATCTGAGAGGTCCTATCAGTTCAAGCTATATGCATCAAAAGGGGAGATGAGAGGAAATAAAGACTCAACTCTGAGAGATTTCTTTAATGTTTGCAACAATAAGTACTATAACTCATTTGTGTTTTCCTGCAAAATCTGCTTATGGCAACGACAGAATCATAAAACTTTCTTTGTAGTGATGTTTAGGAACTCACAGCGCTTGGTTAGGGTTAAGATCACAATCTTGAGATATTGCTTAAATTATATGCGGACTCAGGATGCTGATACCTGTCTCCAGTGTCGTGTAACTAAACGTACTTGGGAAAACTATTTAGTAGTACATAAGCATAACCTCTCAGAGACAGGGTTGAAAACAAAATGTTTTCGATGAATAAAGGAGCTCAGGTCACTTGGCAATATAATCCTGTACTGACAGGAGGAGATAGCCAGAAGCCAAACAGAGAAAGAAGACTGAGATTAAAGAGACTACAGTTTGATTCCCTACAGCTCATCTGCACTCAAAGCTGACTTTGCACTGTCATTCATCTGCCCAGTGGAGGAAGACACAGATAGAGAGCGACAGGGAGAAGCTACACAGAGAGACAAGCAGACATGAACAAAAACAGAGAAATCACAGACCCCAAGCAAAAAACATGTCATTCACTCTATTTGCCTCCCTTTGACAGCTGAAACACAGGTGCTGATCATGTATAAAACTCACAGAGCAGCTAGTATACAAGGGCCTTCATGTTTTGCATGTGTTTGTGTGTGGCTGACTGCCAGTCTTGTGTGGTTTTAAAGGAGCGTCTCTGTATCCAGTTAAGTCTGTTTGGATCAGTGGAGAATGTGTCGCCCTTTTGACAGCTGGAGACAAAAGACAGAAGCTGTAAAACTGTCTTGCAGACTTGAACAGCAGCACTTAAATCATAAATAACAACATTGATCTGCTTTGGCTTAGAGAGCTGCAAAATGTTCTCTACCATACTGAGATATATGCACTGAGACAGTGTGTGTCTATACACACATAACGATCACACCACAAGATTTTACACTCACGAAGTGGGCTTTCCTTCCCGTGAGTGAGTCGCCTTTTAGATCTCCTCACTCGTATTTCTCTGGCAGTACTTCAAAAAATTTAATCAGCAACATTTCTGATCATTAATCAAATGTTTCAGGTCATTTCTGAGAATGCCAAACAGTGTTTGGTTCCAGCTTTTCAATAAAGAATGAATTACTGTTTGTTTGTGTTTCAAATTGTGTACAAGTTCATAGATTATGAACAGATGATCAGTCAAAACAAGCAATTTGAAGTCAAATTGTAATGAACATTTTCACCATATACAAATATTTTATAGACGAAACAATGACCTGAAAACTTACATATTATTGATGAAAACAACCAGTCTGGTAAGTAGCGACAATTATTAGGTTTTGTTCAGATTTCTCATAGATCATTCGCATTGTTGATTTTTTTCTACTTTGTAAGCCTGCATTTTGAACATTCTTTCTACAGTCGTTCTGTTACCAGTAACGTTATCGGAAATCCTCGATTACAGCCTAAAAGCTGCTTCAGGTATGGGCGAGGACAAGACTACTTCCCAGCAACTTCCCACGCTCCTGTATGCAACTTAACAGAATTTTTACAGCACAAGTAACAGCAAGCGACTAGTGTATCTGCACGCACATCCACAGCATAACAACCATGCGGGGTTAGTATTAATGCACTAATATGGAAATAAATAATGTTGGAACATTTCTAATTTATTATTTTCTGCCTTTTACCTTTGCAATACAGTGTTTGTTGGTATTGCCAACAACAACTGTTAATCGTTGAAATAGTATGAAACCATTGGCAACAATGTGTGTCACATCACCACATGCCAAAACAAAATTGCAGTCCTAAAATAACTAAATTGCTGATGGTCAAAAACTCCACATGCTCCTTTTACATTCCAAAGGAAAGACATCAGGCTAGTTTACAGCCTTATTTGCCAGAAAATTCAGAGGAACTCTCACTCTGTAACTCGGGCTGATGCTGATGGATGTATTGAAGGCTGTGTGTTTGTTACAGTCTAAAATACACCGTAAGAAATAAGAGAAATGTAGGATAGCATCCCATAAATACTGACAGTTAACAAGAAATGGAGTGACACTTCTTTACTGCCGGTGGCATGGCGGCAACATGACTCACACACGCGCATCCTTGATCTTACAGTAAACAGATGCTGCAGCCAAGCATCACCATGTTGTGCAGTTACAGATACAGCAGAGTAACAGATGACTGTGTGTGCGACACAGCACACAGACACACTCACACAAATGCACATACACAGAAAAAGTGAGATAAAGTAGCAGATATTAGCCAACTAGGCTATTTAACATGCTACGTGCGTATGTGTGAAGATGTGAAGCTTATAGGCTTAGGCTCTCAGTATGTTAGAAAGAGTTCAGCATCAGCAATTGTGAAAAAAACACACACACATACACACCCAGGCACCAGATTATGTGTGTGAGCATGAGTGTGTGTGTGAGCTTTCCATTTAGCATTACTCCACAGACACTCTGCACACACTTTACTGCACATCTTACTAAGCAGAATCCTGATGAAAGTGCAGTGCTCAGAACTCTTCTTCTGCACCTCCATTACACTACACCACTCTCATAGATGAATGAAACCACCAAACACACCCACCCACACACACACACACACACACACATACAGAGGAGCAGCCTGAGTCTGTGCTGGAAGCTAAGAAGTGGCTCTTTATCACTTCTCTCTCAGCCATCCCTTCTTTGCAGCAGCCCTGATTAATGGCTTAAACTGTTAACAAATCAGTCCAAACCTCTGCACCCCACAGATTTATAGAAACTCCACTGGTGCTTTGTGAATCCAAACTTGGTGCTTTGGACAATTATATACTGTGGAACTGGCTGACATCAGTGTCTGGAGGTTACAGCAACAGTTAATTTCTCTACAATATTTCCATTTTGAAAGTCTAATAATTTATATCATTCCCTGTGAAATGAATGGGCTGATAGAAAGCTTGGAGACTTAATATCGGCCTAATATAAAGCCACTAATATCGTATTCAGACGTCTTTCTTTTTCTATTTCACTTGTTTTGTCATATTTAGCTGTGTATGACCTGTATGATGCCAGCAGTGATTTGTGATTTAGATATATCCAGATATAGGCAGGTATCAAGAGGGCAAAACAATATTTATAGTCTCACAAAACTACAGCCAGTGATGTGTCTTCAGGAAGTGCTCAGTATAAGTGCGAAGGGCACTAAAGTGCCAGCTGCCAGCAGCATGAGCTCGTGTTGCTACAAGCCTGGATCAAAATACATTTCTATTTCTAACACGTGACCAAACCGATAATGTGTTTTGGATGTTTGGATGTAACCAACATGTTTTCGAGCGACTCACTCAGATGACAGCTTGCTTTGTTTAGGAGCTTGGCGGCCGTGCATTCGCTCTGTGTCAAAACCAAAGGAATGTTTGACATACATGATCACAGAAAGGAAAAAAAGCAACTGTAGAGCGTTGCATTATTATTGCTACAAACCTCCACTGTTTGGAAGAGGTGGGCCCATGTAAACAAGAAGACAAGAGAGATATTTGTTTAATGGAACAAATAAACTACCGCTTAACTGGAAATAATCTGCTGTCAAAGCAAAGAACAGACTTGGCTGGACAAAAGAAAACACTGTTTGTAACGTCAAACAAACAGGTCGTGAATGTCTCCATGTGATAATCATTTAATGTGATAAACAAAAGCAATCCTCAAGTATGTTTCAGAGGGACGATGTACGAATATATCGCACCAAGGCAAAGTCCCAACAAGAACAGTAGCCCACAGCGATATGATGTGATGTCATAAGTAATAAAAAATATAAATGTATACAGTGGGGATGGTGTAATTAAAGTGCCCACCACCTCACAAAAGAAAGGACAATAAATGCTTTGCTTTTCCATGCAGGCCTTTGGAGGTCAACTTATTTCCTAGAAACTCAACCATCTGCAGCTGTTGGCATGGCGATGAACTTAAATTACTGATGCTGGAGAGGCTTCATATTTTATCAGCAAGGGATTTCCAAATAGCAAAAGGCACCAATGGATTTCATACAGTAAACATCGACATTATTTATTATTAATTTGCAACATCAATCAAGGACAAGAATTTTTTTAATATCATTATACAGTTATTCTGTGTACAGAACTAAACTTTTATTTTAGGTTTTTAGACACTTCAAATTGTTATTGGATGAGACTGGTTGCAAATAGGTCTAACTAGAGAAGATTTAGTCTTCATAACTTTGTCTAGTCTTGACCTGAACTATGGCGTGTAAAGGAGAGAAGCAGGCCTAGGTTTATTTACTTTCTTGCCAGATGTTACATGAAAAGATTCATACAACTCTGAATCAGTCTGTCTTTGTGCAACACGATGACAAAACTCAGTGAAGTTGCAGCTCCTAGCCAAGAAATAGTCTGTTTACCCCCATTTTCAGTGTTAATCCTAAGCTCCTAAGGTACTAAGGTTCTTGTTTTTCATAGCCTATTTTTACCGTATAAGCTGATTGGTGTCTATCTTCTCCTCTAACTCTCAGCGAGAACCAGATAAACAGATTTCCTATAATGTCGAATTATTCCTTTTAAAAACAGAGTACCGGAAAAACTTTACCGGCTACATTTATTAATCACTTTCGCTGGCTATGTTTACATGGACACAAATAATCGGAATAAAAGCCTGATCAGAGTATAAATGCTGCATGTAAACACATCATTATAAAGACTCTGATCTGATACGGCCCATTTGGGGAGAAATTTTTCATTCTGAACGAGAGGAGTGGTTTATGCCGATCATTACTCCAACTGGTGTCCATGTACACACTTGTTCTGATCGTGTCTTCCTGGTTGGGGTTAAATTTTCCTTACTTACATGTCTGCAATACGTTTCCAACACAGGAAAGCTTATGGCATACATAGCATGGCTCTATTGGTCTCAGTGGGCTCTTCTGTGAACTGTATCACTTGACATGATTGCTCAGACATTTGCATTATCACCGTGAGTAACGCAGGACAGCAGGAGCTACAGATTCCTGCTTCTTGTTGCCAATTAGGACGTTCAAGTTATGTCTGATTGTCAAGTGACTTTTGAGTGACTGAAAATAGGTAGACCACGTACAGAAATGTCTGTTATTCCTAAATGGTTAAAGGAGCTCTATCAATCTGAGTGTTAACAACTTGTGGAAAAGTAGCTGCCACGCCTCTATCTGTACCGATGTTTTGTGCAGCTTTCGTGGGCGACCGCGTCCTTCCTTGGCGGTGAGAAGCAGGAATCTCCCGCTGTAGCTCCTGCTGCACCGCGTCAAACGTTACTCAGGGTGATAATGCAAATGTCCATGCCATGGCAATCCACGGAGTTCACAGGGGAGTAGACTGAGACTAGGAGTACGCCATGAGCTTCCCCATGTCGGAAACATACATTTATCATTGTTTTTCCAGGAGCAGTATGCACTGTTGAGCTTGTAGAGAAATATCTGAAGGTGTACAGCGATCAGGTGCTTGTTTCCAACACAGGTAGAAGTAAAGCGTTTTCATCTTCTGTTATTCCCGGAAAATTCAACAACTGTGCACATGTCAAAATTGTTCATTCTGATTAAACATTTGATGTGTGTACATGATCAAATCACCTTATTTGGCATTCACGTAAACTTTTCTGTTGGAATCTCTAATCCCTTAAGATTTTGATCAGATTTAAGAAATTATGTCAATGCAAGCTGTTGAGAGCTACACTGACAGTACATTAATATTTGATACCACTGTTAAGAATAGTAAATGAGCTAACTAGTAGGACCACTGTGGTAATATGTAAGGTACGTATCAACAGTCGTTTTCTTATTCATCCATGATATGCAACATTTTATCATTTGCATTATTATTTTCTTTACCAACATTCATCAACACCTTATAATGTGCTAACACGTGTGTTTAGTCATAAATTACCTACAAAAAAACACTTGTTACTGAGATTATTGTAAGCCTAACCACTGCTGTAAGTGCCAAGAGTTGTCTGAACATTGGACTGCCTGGGAGGTAGAGCAAAAAGTAAAATTAAAAAACTTGGAATCTTTGTATCATCACCCTAGAAAAAGCTTTTCTGGGCATTTCATTAATATACTTTTTAGATTTTACAGGGAGTTCTAAATTTAGAGGTGGACCAATGAGTTGCACAGGCTCACAGTGCTGGCTGATATTGGCCTAATGCAGACTGATGTCGACATAGCTACAGTATACATCAACCGATAAGCAAAGCAAAATTGCTGTACAGCAATGCCAAACTATGAGGTCATTCACAAACAGGATCAAAAACAGTTTGTTCACCAGAGAGAACTGACCGGTAGATTTTCACACTGTCTTACTCATTATGTATCACAGCCACTAAAAAGCAGGTAACAAATCTAAGATGTCCATATAAAAAGTTTAATATTATGTGTTAATGTAAAACTTACCTTCAGCCAATATTGTTTTCAGATTTTTGGGAATTCCCAAATATCAGTATCAGTATGGGTCTCAAAAATACAGTATTGATCAGGTTCCACTGTGCCTGAAAGATCACCAGCAGATGTTGATTGTTTTTTTACAATCCATGTTGCAGATGGCTTTGGTCTTACACACTTGTCATGGTTAATATGAAATGGTTTGCAGTTTAATTTCTATGCACAACATTTCACTATTTATTTATATGTTCGATACTTTTCCAGGACTGTGCTGTGTAATACTACAGCAGGCTATGTTTAGTTTTCAACCATCCCTCAGTCATGATAAACTTACTTGAGATATCTTGACATATCAGGATGTTGTTGCAGTGCAGTGTCTACTGGTGCAGCCCCCTGATATGAGACACCTGAATCCTGTGGTGATTTCAGTCAGTGCCGCATCCCGGAAAACAAGTGTCTGCCACAGACACGTCCAACAGCGCGCGCACATACACATGCGCACACGCACACACACATATACGCACAGACTGTCGATTGGCACACTCTTACCATCTCCATCTTCAATTTCCTGATCTTTTCATCCAAGCTCTTCTTCCCCGTCTCCTTGATGGTTTCGTGCGCGGTGCTCAGCTTAGCATCTCCCCGCAGAGAGGACGCCTCTTCCCGCATCCACCTGAGCAAACCCTCTGGGGTCTTCCGGCCAATTTTCACCTCTATGTCTTTCAGATCTGGGATGTTCTCGCTTGTAGTACCTTCATCCATCGTGCTCGCGTGTTTAAAGCACAAAAATCGCAGGACAAATATTAACCTATGTCCTTTGTGGCGCTTGGAAATTGTTGCCTGTCGCGCAGCAAGAGTCACTTCCCATTAGATTGTATGGCATCCTATGCGACTCCAGATAAGTTGGACTGCGCCAGGAGAGAAAAACAGCCTGACAGCATCCACACAACAGCGTGTGGTTACTCCAGCAGCATGATGCTGACAGAAATTAGTATTTCAGCTTTACGATCATCTGATTTCAAACTGTCGGAGCAGGTATTTCTCATAAGACTGGAAGCAGATATAACATCTTCTCCTTCTCTCCCGCGGCTGGTTGCCTGGCGCCCCCACAGTGGGCTCTCCAGAGTCCGCCGTGTGGTCGCTGCAGGCCGGTGGAGGCTGATGTGTCGGATCTGAGTCACTGGACGGATCCACACTGCGCAGATTCCACCTGCATGATGACAGCGAGCAGCAGCCGCAGAGTGAGAGAGGAGGCTCCAGCCTGTCATTTACCTACGGTGACATCATACAGCTTCCGGTCTGGCTTTCAAAATAAAACATACGTAAAGGAACTCCTTAGATCCGAGTATTGAGAACCACCAAAATAAAATATAAAAGCTTTACTGTGTTTGCTGGGCAATGAAACTACACTTTGGTCGGACTGTTATCAAGTCATAGGCCTACATTTGATATATTACAGGAAACCACAACTGGACATTTCTTTTTTGTGAGTGTTTAAGCCTGGTAGTAAATAAAATGGCTGGCAACCACTGGTTAATAAAGAGAAATATTTTGATCTGAAATGTTGGAGAATGGAAGTAACCTAAAATGAAAATACTCAACATAAGTGTAAGTACCTCACATTTTTAACTTAAGTAGGTTACAGTAAGTAAATGTAAACTGTAGTTACATTCCTCCTGTACTCTTGGGCCCCTACTGGATCTTCCATCCCCCCACACCCTGTGCACTATGTGTGAAAAACCTACCATGTGTCCTTCAAGATTTCATCGAGGACCAACTGTACATCCCCAGAGACCCACTTAATATTCCTGTCATATGCTGCTATAATAACACTCCTTGCCCCAGGGTGAATTCACATAAGTTAGTTTTTAGCCATTTGAATAAACTTAACGGATCAAAGAATGCACCATTTGGGCACGATATGAACTAAAGAGGTGAGGGTTTAAAAAATAGATTTTCACAGATGGCCGCTCTAAGAGAAAAAGGGGTCTCAAACAAGATAATAATACAGAAAATCCTTGATTCTTGTTGTACTTTAGAGGTGAAATTCCTTTAACATGTATTTCCTTTTTTATCATCAGTCTTCCATCAGACCACAGTCTGTAGCACAAATGCAAAACTTCATTGTAATAGTCCATTACATAATGTCGTCAAACTAAAAAAAATATTTAGTTCAATCAATTCTGTGTAGGAAGGCAAAGCAAGGCTCCATTGAGACAGTAATAGGTTAAGATAAAAAATCTTGATAAAATGAAGATTTTAGATCCATTGTATACTTCAGAGGCTTGCAGTTACCAAAGTATTACCTTTTTTTCAGAAATCTTAATGAATTAATAAATTGTGGTTACAATCTATGATCAGCTTGTTTCCCATCATTTCACTGAGGATCTGTTTAGATGCGGTGGAGCCCCTATGAGGTGGGGTGGATGAAGAATCTAATCAGTATAATGAATTACGACATCTGTCAGTGCCACTTACGACTATCACATTACTTTCAGTACACACGTATTACACACACTCGTGCCCTGTGGTTGTTACATGACAACCTCCTCCCAGCCTACAAAGACTCCAAGGCCTGGACCTCAAGTGTAACTAAGAACACTGTGGCTGTCATAATACATCAGGATAAAGCTAATGGTCATGTGATTGTTGGTCTGATGTATTTTATTGGCAGTTCTTTTGAGTTATTAAATGCTCTTGTCATCAAGGACAGATACTGAAAATTCACCACAGTAGGCAGAATTTTTCCTCCTGACATTTTCCTCAAGGCTTAGGAATAAAAGCATTTCAAAATTTGCTTACAAACCTGTATCTGGCCCCTGTTTTATCCATGGTTGCTAAGTAACAAAGACACATGGCTAACAAGGTCTTAACATCCAAGATTTTACCAATGACAGATATGATTTTTTAAAAACAGATACATAAAATTGTGAAAAAAGTGATCACATCCGCTAAACTTTCTCTGCTAAGATTTTCTGACTGTCTGCATACTTACCACGTATATCTACTGTACACATAGCGACAGCAGAGAGACACTCAGTGGTGTAATCTGCAGTCAGCGGAGACCTCAGGGAAACTGAGGAGCTGCTTTCCACTGTGAACACTCACTCAGGATGCCAGAGAGAAGCTGATAGTCAGACGGTGACAAAGTGGCTGAGAAAGGCAGAGGGGTTTTAGCCACTGTATCAGGACTAATTGAATGCATGTCCAAGGGGAATACGGATAAAGGGGAAGTCTGCATTAAAACAGGGTTGGACATCTGCATTAGCTAGTTTAGGGTCAGAGGTTTCACTCCCTCTTGCTAATCAGGAGTTATTGGATGCACCTGAGATGTTTTCCCTCAGTTGATGACAATTAGCCTGACTGAGAGGTTATATAAGGAGGCTGGCATTTGCCGATGTGTCTAGAGAGCTATCACCACCTGTTGACTCTCTGTGTTTGTGTAGTTGGGTTAAGAAAATGTTGAAAGTATTTCTTTATTTTATATGGATTAGAGGGATTCCTTCTCTTTTTTTAAAACTAGCTTTCGTTCTTTATCATGATGTGACCATGCTTTTCCAGTGACAGACAGTTTTTTTGCTCTTTCTCTCTCTTTTTTTTGGGGGGGGGGCACATGGGAACCACCCATTTATGGTTAAACATTGTTTTTCCCCTCATCTGTAACGTTTTCTGTTTGTTAGTTTTCCAACAGTCTGTCTGTTGCCAGAGTACCAAAGATGAATTTCCATTGTATGTAAATTCATTTATTCATTTTTATTTTATTTTTTTCCTGGAAGGTTCAACAAAAAAAGCACATTAAAAGTAGGATTCAGGGTGTGCAGTGGATTAGTCACTCTTTGTGATATTGCATGTGTGCTCCTGAGCCTGCATACTGCAGTGAGGCTCCTTTCTTCAGTTAGAGATGGAGAACCTACAGTTTAATAATGAATAATTGAATCCCTCAATTCCTAATAATATTTTAGCTCAGTGTTACAACAAGATAGTGAGTATGAAACCAAGGTCCTAATAACTGAGGACTGAGGAGAGCTCATTTTTGAAGTGGATAGGAAGGTGTAAATTCTAGATTAATGAAGCTTTCCTGCCTCTGATCCTTTGTATTCAACGTCACATCATGACATTGGCCCTCATTGCTCTTATTCATACTGTTCACAATATGAAGGCAACCTTGCCATTCTTGTCCTGTCTGTATACAATTCTTCCTCAGTTACGCATGTCCCTTGTTCCAGAAATAAAGGCAGACACCAAAACCATAAAATGGGTTAACAAGGGGTTATTTTGAAAGCAGCAGGACCTCATATCAGTATGTGGGACACATATCCTAATCCTGCTTTATAGGGGAGTGCTGCAAAGACTACAGGGATTATTGGGGGTCAATATCTTACCCATAATACCTTTATTTTGTCTTGTGACTTCAAGGATATATAATCTATCATCTAAATTGGAGTTTTTATGCAAAAGTGTTATTTTAAAGTCTGTATTTGGTTTGGATGGTGCACAGCCACACAGACAAGCATCTGTAATCATTATTGTTACCATGCAATTAGACCAGTATTCATGATGGCCACCATGGCAACGGTCGTTGAGAGGAGAAAATTTTCAGATTTCTGTACACCCACATGGTACAAATGGAAAATGCTGCCCACGAGGAGGCAAATCTGCAGTACTAAATACACGTTATGTAACACGCTCTGCTAGTTACTCTCACTCAGGGGGCAGCAGTTCAGTGCGGTTCAAACCTGACTGAAGAAGTTATTTGTTGGCTGGCAAGGTTCTCAGCATATTTTTGTGGGTTTGCTGCTTTAGGTTATCCAGTTTCAAACCCTCAGAAAATGTGTACTTCCTCCATCACTGAGTAACTGGTTAATAACCTGTGGGCCTGTCATACACCATGCAGGACTGTAAAGAAAAGCTACTGAGTGCTACAGGAATGAGTCCTAAAACCCTAACCCTCTTGTCTTAACATCAAATTATTTTTATTATTTATTTAGTTATTTTTTGAATGGAACAGCTGTACTACAGAGCAATTAAGATACTCGATAGAAAACCAAATTCCTATCACCACTGTAAAGTTCTGGAAAA
>JAQLOL010000020.1:7660811-7673374 GCA_029783665.1 Naso thynnoides | reverse complement strand
GTGTGTGTGTGTGTGTGTGTGTGTGTGTGTGTGTGTGTGTGTGTGTGTGTGTGTGTTTGTGTGTGTGTGTGTGTGTGAGAGTGAGCCCGAGAGTGCCAGACCAGCTCATCTCAATCCCGTCCCCTCTAATCCCCCCACTCAGTCCCAGCTCACGAGCTGCTCTCTGCCGGGGCCAAATCCCCACATTCTTGAGTCCTCTCCTGGACATAAAGTGCCTTTCTGTCCCCTCTCATCCCCCAGCCCCCCATCCCGCGTTCCCTTCTGCACTCATAGCCTCTTCACTTGCTATGCCAATCACTACCAGCACAGTGTCATTTGCTTGTCCCGTTGTTGTCATTGTTCTTGGCAGAGAGAGGTAGCCCAACAATGTGCCCCTCTTCTGGACAAACCTTTGAGATCAGTCGGCTCAGGCAGCTAATCACTCCCATTCCAAAGGGAGCGTCCAGACACCAGTCCAGCTTTCTGTTTGTCCAGGCCAAGTGTTCAGCCTCTCCTCTTGAGTATAAAGTCCACACTCAAAACAGAGATTCCAAGGCTTTGTTCACAGTGGAATCAGAAACCAATGAATAAAGGGCCCTTGGTTTAATCGCACCAGTTGATTTGCTTATGTTTATTTCTTAACCAAGTTTGCAAGGCGTCTTGGCCACATGAACTGCGGGGGACCAGGATTTAAAGTCTGCAATGCTGGGCTGTAACTAACGATTATCTTCAGTATTGATTCATCTGTAAATTATTTTCTCGATTTCATGGTTTGGCCTATGGAACACAAGAGAACAGTTAAAGTGTCCATCATAATTTCCTAGAGAGCCAAAGTCACGTCTTACCAACACTGCAAAACCCAAAATATTCAGTTCATGATGATACAAAAAATAATTAAAAAAACACTACATTTAAACATTTAAGAACCATCAATTACTGGGACTGCATGCAGCTGTGCATTATTTCAGTAATGGAGTATTCTACTGTTTATTTCTTTGATTAATCGAATAAATGGATAAGAAACCTTTTTGCTTGTGAATTAGTGTCCTTTTTGGAAAGAGCAACATTTTTATTGAGCAAACTGTATGCAAATAAAATCTGCCAGGCCAAACTTGTTAAATGCATGTAAGTGCCATTTTACGTTCTGGCTGTTTTCTGCATTTAGGAGGCAAAAACAAGTGAGCAGGAAGGTTCAAGTTCAAAGAAGACGTCACTCCTGTTTTATCTTTCCTTCATATTATCTCGTAAAATGCTAATATTAATGTTACCTTGTGGGGTTTGCTTTGTGCATTGAGTGTGTAATAACCTTAGATTAGATGTTTTCTGCTGAGATGCTGAAGCACTGACCTTGTGTTGTTGTGGTAGGATAGTTCATTTTACAATGGAATCACTGTGGAGAGGGGTGTGTCGTTCCCCCCCCCTGCCCCCCCCCAAACTTGGTAAACGTTCTGTTGCTTTTTCTGGGATGTCTCCTCTTTTAGCCCCTGGCTGTTTTCTCTCTCTTTCTCCATTTTGTAATCTGCTCCATTAAATAACACTTGTTACAGCATAAACATGTTGTGTTAAGAAGTGCAGTGCATACAGTTACATAGATTAAACTAAGTTTTGATGCAAAGAATACAGCGTAATACAGCATCATATGTGATGCTCTCCTACAGCATAGAGTGAAAACAGAAGAGTGAAAACAGAAATAAGAAGATTTTAGATGTTTCATGTAAATCTTTCTACTGTAAGAAAACTTGCATGTAAAACAGAAAAAGAAAAAATCTCAAGGCATTTATATGACGTTGCTCTCCTCACCACAATATGTATTAAGTGTAAATGGACAGACATTTGCTCCACTTTGCATCTTTACCACTTTCTTGTTGTTATGCCCAGTCTAAGGGGCCTGAGGCACAACATCAAAAGGACCCATCTTCCCCAAGTCCCAAGTACCCACTAACACAATACGGAGCTCAACATAAGAAAGGAGGTTTTTTTACAATAACTGAAAAATTCTTCCTGATGCAGCAGCCAATCGTGAGTCAGCTGGAGAGCTATCCACCAATCCTCTGACAGTCCCGACACACACCTATTTACATATCCAGATACACTGAACAGCAGCAAAGTAGGAATGTTACATACATTACGACCTAAATCGTAACACTTTTCTTTAAAAAAAAAAACCTGACGCTTCTCACTCTGCCCTTCTTGTCATTCACATTTTATCTTTTGTTGTCTTTCATTTTTCTGTGAGGTCTGCAGGCTGTGTATAGTGATGTGCCATATTTTTTCACTCTCCTTTTTCAGTGCACAGTGCAGGTGAAGCTGGAGTTGGGTCACAGAGCCCAGTTAAGAAAGAAAGTGACTTCAGAAGGCTTCACCCATGACTGGATGGTCTTTGTTCGAGGGCCGGAGACCGGCGACATCCAGCACTTTGTAGATAAGGTCATCTTCCGCCTGCATGAGAGCTTCCCCAAACCCAAGAGAGGTATGACGGAGAGATAGCAATATTTAAACATAAACACACAAAGGCAAACACAAGACAAGTTTAATTCCATTGGCCAAGATGTGTTTAATATGCACTTCTGTTTCAGGATTTCATTTCTCTTAATGGTGCTTTTGTCCTGCTACAAATTGATAAAATTCTACAAAAAGGGTTTTTTGTATTCATTGTTAAAATTATATTGTAGATATGATCATTCACAGCAGCTAAAATGAATAGAGGCAATACAGGCACTTCTTCCATGGATGGTACATTATTTTTGCTACTGTGTTGCAGTAAAAAAAAACCATGTCATTTTCCTGTTTATATTTTGAAACTAATGTGCTCAGTATTTATCTTGTAAATGCCTTGTCATGTCGGTAAAGTTGTATTTCACTGATGATTCATTGGATGTGTCACTGTTATGTGTTTAACTTTACAACAGCTCTTAAGCAGTACTTGTTCCTTGGAATTAATAGTCATAGTAGTAGTACATTAACCTCTGTCACCGTTTCAACAAGTCCTTCAGTTGAGTAATTAGATTTTTGTCAGTAATCATTTTTTTCTTACTGTCTGTAGTATGCAAGTAGCCTCCGTACAAAGTGGAGGAGTCAGGCTACGCAGGCTTCCTCATGCCTATTGAGGTTTACTTTAAGAACAAGGTAAGACTGACTGAAAGAAGTTTAGGCTTAAAATTCTAGAAACTAGCTTAAAAAAAAAAATCACAAATAGTGACAATAAAATTAATTCTGTAGGTTTTAATATGGGCTGAGTTTTGTGAGTAGTTTTTACATGTTGTTTGTGTTAAATTGAACAAAATACTTGTTATGTGCACTCATTCATGAAAGGAGACCAAGCAAAGACTGCCTTTGCATGTACACATAAAAAATCTGTGTTAAAGTAGGTTAATTCCTTAAACTTTCCTTTTGCATGAGTTTTCAGAGGTCAGAATATAGCCTAAACCAAAAAAGAATAAAAAATACATATGACAGTTACTTCATTTTGGACAGCCTTACTTACATTCTCTCCTGGTGGTCAGATGGAGCCTCTTGTATATCCACTCAGAATGCACGATCTTGCTAGTAAATGTTACTTTTCTAATGGGACGTTTCTCTCTTGAAGTGGTGGAAGTAAAGCAAGCATACATTATCATACTGGCACCTTTAAATGCAAAATGTGTGAATGCAAAACCTTTCTATATGGAAATGTCTAACAACCACTAGACTTAGTTACATGTTGTATCGCTTTGTGCGCCGACATCATCAGAAATGTCTCTGTCATTGTTCAAACCCGAAGAAACCTGTGATTTTAGTTGTGACGATAGGAGAGAGTGGGAGGGAGGGAGGTCGGCAAACATGAGAAAACAAAACGTGAAGAAAACTTAAATACATTATGTCTTCTTTGGACATTTCTATCTGAGTCAGTCCGTAAGATTTTCAACAGCAATGGTGATGGTTTAACAATGAAGACAACAACTCCCATGATCCCATGCTTTAAAAGGTCTTCAAACAATTTATGTTGCTTTCACTATTTTGATGGAGAGACTCCTAAAGGCAGAAATCACATACAGTGCATTCAAATCTCCTTCAGCCATTTAAATGAATAATAACAGCCAGAAAGCACCACTTAACTCTCAATACAAGACAAGGACAAAGCTTGAGAGGTATGTGCACATTAGCGTGCCATCTGCTCCTGCAGTTCTTTATAACATTAAACCTCTGGACTGCACCCAAAATGTTACTTCCTCCTCTTATGTGCAATTAACTTACACACAATGGACAAATCTGTCAGAAGATGAAGAAAACATTTAAAGGCAAGCATGAGGTGTGTAAATATCAGCCGCCGTTTATCAATCTGCATTTACAAGACTACATTTTTGTTTATAAAATCACTCAAGAGTGTCTTAATGCCTTTTCCTTTTCCCTAATTGTCTGCTTCTCCACAGCTTCTCTCAGGCACGTTTTTTTTCTTATCAGTGTGCTGGCTCCAGCTATGACTACTTCTGTTATTGATTTCTATGGTGATAGTTAATTCATTCAGGTTTTATCTTTTGTTGTGAAATATGTAGACATCGAAAGGTGACAGTATGTAGGACAGTAATGCACAAAGGCATTACTTTGTGGCACTCATACTGTTTGAAGTGGGTTTAACCAGTCTTTATGGTGTTGTCTTCCCTCAGGAGGAGCCAAAAAGGGTGTGTTTCAACTATGACCTATTCCTTAACTTGGAGGGCAACCCACCAGTCAACCACCTGCGCTGTGAGAAGCTCACCTTCAACAACCCCACCAAAGAATTCAGGAGAAAGCTGATCAAAGCTGGAGGGGTGAGGCTGATAAAACTAGTTGACTAGCATGTTTATTGGACTGATGGCTAAATGAGAGACTCGAAACAACTGCAGAGAAAATTGTGAACAATAGTGCTGTGGGAGCAGCTGCCATGTAATGCATGTTACCATGTACCATGGATGGAACTGATGGTTCTTGAAGCCCCCTCGAATTTCAAATTTTCTCTTTAAACACTCATCAGTGTGAGTAACATGCAAGTCCTGAGAGAATTTAAAAACATTGAATTTAGTAGAGTCCAGATAGAGCAGTAGTGCTTTCAGTTCTTCAAATGTTTTAGTAAAACGAGTTGCCATTGTGGATGAATTTGTCTGAAGTTGAAAAATGAGTTGATTGACGCTGCATTTTGAATTGTCAGTTTCACCAGGTTGCAGTTTCAAGAAAGTTCTTGCTTATCATAAAATGTTCGTTAAAAGCGCTGTTTTATGACTCAGTGTTAACAAATTGAGTGTGAAAAATGTACAGTGTACAGGATTCTCAACACAGTAATCTGTAGCTTTCACCCACTGCTAGCAGCACTAGACTAAAGGATGGTTGTCGCCAAAATGTACCTTGGGATTCATACTTTACTTCTCCCTTGAAGTTTTTTGTACATACCAACTTTTTTTGGGGGAAACTGGTATGTTCTGACTGAATTGTTTGTTTTTTGTACTGATGATTCAGCTATTGTTATGAGCTTTAAAGCAGTGGAAATGCTCCAACTGTGAGTCACGTAAAAATCTCCTGTGGGAAAAATTAGTCGTACTTTTATGTTACACACCAAGGGAACGAAAATAACTTTTTGTTTCATATAAGCCTGAATGTTTTTTTCTTCAAGTAATATTATTTATTTGTTTTACAGTGTATGTACAGTACAATAACTTTACCTTGCGTCTTTGTTTTCAGGTATTGGTGGTTCCAGAGGGGGCTGAAGCTGTGTCGAGGCCCAGTCCAGACTACCCAATGCTTCCCACCATCCCCCTCTCTGCCTTCTCAGACCCCAAGAAGACCAAGACCTCTCATGTGTCAAAGGTTGGTCAAAATGCCCCCCCCCCCAAACCACCACCACCAAAACAAAACATCTCGGCAATCTCATTTTGCTTTCAGATTGCTCGTTCATTCTGTGTTGTTGTTGTTGTTGTTGTTGTTGTTGTCTTTTACCAGAAAGCACCAAGTGTCACAACTTCATGGATCATTCTTTTCAAATTTTATAAAAAGTTTTTGTAGTTCTTTGAAGTCATTGAATCAGTTTTCAGAACAGACTGACTCAGACTTGTAATAACTACCGACTGTTTTTCAACTTCTTCTATACATGCAGATTTACTCAGCCAGCTTATCTGCCAGGAGAAGGGACATATCAGTAGAATCCAGGAAGCTGATCTCGTTATATTTTCCATTGTTGCCACCATTTTATTATCAGCCTTTTACAGACCAGAACTCTTTCTTCATGCTTGAGACAAAGTGAAAGGCAGCAGTTTTAATTTGTATTATTCCACAGTTACATTATCTTGATAATGCTAACTTCCACATGTATTAAAACTATCAAATGTGTTGTTTTACAGATTTCGGGTAACAAACAAAACTTCTATGCTGAACCACTCTGGTTACCAACTTTAAGTTGTGCTATTGGTAAATGCTTGTATATCCTGTAAACCAAATCCTGCCTTTATTTTGACATGTAAATACTTGTTTCTTAAGGCTGAATTATTATTGTGGCGGAAGTGGGTGCGTATTGAGCAGCCACTTGGTTTCATCCAGCTGTGTCCATCTGCTGACCGAGACACACACGCACACTCACACATTGCCATTCTAGCCAGTCATCCAGTAAATGGAGTCTATATTTTACGGTGGGTGAATCTAATAAAGGCTCCTATGTACATATCAAGTTTAATAGTGTTTGAAAACCCATATAAATGTTTATTGATAGGTGGATGAAATGTGTGGAAATATCATCCTCTCCCTTTATCACTGGGCCAAAAAGCCCTAATAAAAGCCTCTCCTGTGGATAGAGCCACCACATACAACCTTCACCACTTGCTTACTTTGCTGCACTCAGAGTATTGATACAAGTTTAAATGTGCTCATTTACTGTGTTCAAAGTAAAGAGTATAATCTAATATAACTCCACTAGTACAGTCATTGTAGTCTATGGCCTGTTTGCTCATGCTTGGCCGTCTGGATTGGCAGGTGACAGCAGGAGCAGTGTGCAATAATTTCTGTACCGTAGCAGAGAGCAGCAGAGTTATCTCCGTTGCCTACCTTTTTCTTTCTATATCTTTTGTCCTGCTGATTTTGGCAACGCTAGCAGCACAGCACCGCAAATGGCGACGTCTGTCATTGGGTCAACCACTGTGGTCCAGACTGAAACACCTTGAAGGGTTTTCTATGAAATTTTGAACACTCGTTCACGGCTCCCAGAGGAGGAATCCCTCTGACTTTAGTGTTTGCCTCATTTTTCTGCTGGCGCTACCATGACATTGACATTTGTGGTTGTGAGTGAAATATCTAAAGTATCTCAAATTTCATCTAGCTGCATCATCTGGCCAAAATTTAGCTTGAGCTTTCCCCTTGTTAAAAGCGCTGTCGCTCATAGAGGAATTGTTGGGACTCTCCATAAATAAATGAGTACAGTCTAGTCTTGTCCTGTATGAAAAGAGTCATCAGGTAACTTTAGCAGTGATTTTGTGTTGTATAAATAAAGTTGACTTGATGTAGTTGCAAACGCCTGCCAACATATTAAACTAAGATGGTGGACGTGATCGTCATCATATCTGTTAACACTGACACATGCAAAGACCTTAAAAGGGCCCTAAGGCAGAGGGCTTGAAAGGCAGGTAGTCGATGACAACGCTGTTGTTTTCTCTCCACAGGAAACCAGCAAAGAAGGAAGTGGTGGCAGCAGTAAAGGACCCAAACCACACAAGCTGACCAAGGAGCACCGTGAACGGCCTCGAAAAGACTCAGAGAGCAAAGCCGCGTCAAAAGGAGACGACAGAGATGGAAGCAACAAGAGTGGCCGTGATCCTTCCTCTTCCTCATCCTCATCTTCTAAAAAGCCGTCAGAGATCAAAGTGAAAGATGAAGTTAAGGTCCTACCCAAGGCTGCCTTCAAAGAGCCCAAACTCACCCTGAAGGAGTCAAAGATGGAAGGCATGTCCCCCAAAGGAGGGGGGGCGGGCAGTGGAGGGGGAGGTGGGGGAGGAGGCGGGGGAGGGCCCGCGGAGTCCAAAGCCCCAGGGAAACGACCCTCTGCTGTCGAGTCCCCCAAACCCAGCGCTAAGAAGCAGAAGAAGGGCAGCTCAGAGGGGCCAAAGGGGCCAGCTGGCGGAGCTTTCACTGGAACTTCTCCTCGTGTCTCCTCGTCCGCAGCCAGCCAGCCCTACGCAGAGAAGAAACCTCCCAAGGAAAAGGGTCGCTGGGCCAAAGGCAAAAATGACACACAAGAGCCGAAGGAGCCCAAGAAACTTCCAGACTCAGAAGAGTCAAATTCAGAGGACGAAGCATCGTCAAAGTCGGAGGTACTTGAACTTTGTGAATTCAAATGTTAAGATGCTACATTTTTCAGACATTACTGGAAGTGAAAATGATGCTTTAAGAAAACAATTTATTTTCATTATTGTTTTCACAGAGATTTGAAACCTTCAGCTGTTTTTGTTGTCATTTAATCTGCTGATAATTTTCTCATTTCATTCAGTAGTTGTTTTTTAGAATGTCTGAAAATAGTTAAAAAATACCAGTCATAATTTTCAGCAGACCATTGAACCTTATAAAATTTCTTATGTAGTTTGACCAACAGTCCAAAACCAAAAATAATGTTCAGTTAACTATCATATAAGAGGAAGCAAAGCAGCAAACCATCACAACTCAGAAAAATTTTGTGTTTATATATGCTTAATCAAAAATGTTTGCTGTTAAAGTCTCCGTCTTAATCATTCAACTAATCATTCCTTCAATTTCATTTTATACTTATATGTATTTTTGTCTATTTGTTACATAAATAGATTTTATGGGACAAAAGATTTTCTGCATTGTACCTAATTGCATTCCAAATCTTTGATCTCAAGTTGCCAAATTAAAGCCAGTAAAAAACAACACAACAACTTTGTGTTGATTCCAAACTCAAGACTAATGAGCCCTCTTTTTTTGTCTTTTTGTTTTGTACAGCAGTCGGCCCCTTCAAGTCCTTCCAACTCCAGTTCGAGCTCTGACTCCAGTTCGGATTCGGACTTTGAGCCTGGACAAAAGCAGGGACAAGGTGAAGAGTGTTAGGTTTTCTCTTTTGGCCTGAGGTCAGTATTATTTTAATTTGTGTGACCCTGTTCTCCATTTTTCCAGGCCCCCTGCGATCCATGGTGGAGGAGATCCAGTCAGAAGAGTCAGACGATGACGACAGCAGCTCAGAGGAGGAGACACCCATCAAAACCAACCCCCCCAACCGCGACTCTCGGTCAGTCTCCATTTAGTTGTCTGACAGAAACAGCGCTGCTACATCACATTATGAGACAAATAGGTCTTTTCACTTGGCTATGCCGAGTCAGCCATTCCGCGCAGATTCACGTTTTCTGTCAGCTGTAACAAGGCAAAGTCGAGGCCAGCCAACCTGTGACAGTCCTCTCTCTCCCTCTCAAACCAATGTGATTGTGAAACTCAACTCGTCAGCGCACATTTGCCTGTGTTCAATCATGTACTGATTTGAGGAAAGTTTCGTCTCTGTAGTGGATGTGAATGTCACATGCCTCATGTACAACATGATTAATTTGCTCAGGCTTTTTCTACTGCACTTTTTTGCAATTTGCTCTGCTACCTTAAATCTTAAAAAAATAAGTATTGTATTGTTTCGTGTATTTTTTTCTTATGTAATTTTGTGCAATTTGAAACTATATGCCAAAGTTTTTTAGTGGGCCTACGGGTACCACTGCAAGCATGAATTAATTATTTATTTATTTAATTTTTCACATTTAAACAGGAGGAAGAAGCATTAAGTGGCCAATATATTTCCTTCTATTGACAATAAAATAGCGTTACAAATCAACTGGGTTTTATCCCATAGAAAAAATGCCTCAATATTGTTTTTCTCCTAAAATGATCACTAACTTCCCAGATATGTCTCTTCTCAGTATTGTTTACACGTTGTTTGTTTCTCCACCAAATGAATCTCATGACCACAAAGCGCTATTGATGATTTGCTTTTACTAAAAACGCCATATTGGTGGGAAATAAACATTAAAACCTCAGAGACACACATCCAAGTACAAGGCTAACCAGTTTGACAGAGTCTTCCATCTGTCAGTCTGTGTGTCACTGACCTCTGACCTTACCCTGTCTCCCTGTCAGACTCAGCCTGGACAGCGAGAGTGACAGCAGTGACGGCTCGCACAGCCCCAGTCGAGACCCAGCCCCACCCCCCCAGAAACACAACTCCTCCAATAATAAAGTGAGTCACATACACCTCATTTTACCACCTGCTCTCATTGATATGTTGACAAGGGTTGGAATACTTTGACAACATACTAAATCTAACCCTAACCCTAAAACAACACATGGACATTTAATGTCAAACTGTCTTAGACCTGCAATGTACTGTTTGCCAGCTCTAGTCTTATTTATTCTGAATATCGTTATTGTTGGGGGTTTTTTTCATCCAGGCTACAAATGCACATAGCATTTGTCAGTATTAAGCTGTTAACATAATTCTCTGCCAGCATGAACAGAAATTTCCCCATGCATAATGTTCTAAATGTTTGCAGATGCTAAAAATTAAATTGCTGAGTTTATTTGTTTTAGAAACTCATGAATAAAACTTCAAAGTAGAAATTAAGAACATGCTTAAGTTTAGACAGAGACTATTAACCTTGAAATTTACTGCATGCTGTGTTTTTAATGTCTTGGGTCCTGCCCCACACAAAATAGCTTAAAGACATTCAGCAAGCAACAGACATGGAATCCACATTGTTTCATGTCTGCGCCAGGCTCCCACTTTGATTTCAGTTGTATTGACGGTCATTAGTGACCCAGTTAGTCTTATGGTCTCATATCCCTGACTCTCTCTCTCGTGCATCATCTCACACTCTGTAATGTCTCTCCTCCTTTCCCTCTTTTTTGTCTTTGTCTGTCTGTCTTCTGCAGGTTTCAGGCAGAAAGAGTCCAGATTCCTCTTTTCGTTCAGAGAAGGTGTTGAAGAAGGGATACGACAAGGTAGGAAGGGTAAATCAAACTTTTTATGCTTTAACACACACAAACAGTTTTTTGCGGGGTTAATACGTATTGAGTTAAATAATGAATTCAGTTTGAAAGAATGGCCAGTGAATTGATCCAGATGTGCAGACAGACTCTTGCATACGAAACCATTGAAAAGAAATCTCCACTTTGTAAGAGATGTTTCATGTAGTGATAAAATTTTAATAAACTGATCCGTTGTCACTCCTCATTTTTAACATATGCAGTTTCATGGATTCTGTTGAAACATTAGGAGAAAGCTCTTTTCCTACTATGAAAGAGGTTAAATCTGATTAAATGCATGTCAGGGCGAGTAAAGAATCAAACTGACGTTGCTGTTTAGGAGAGCCCCCACTAGAATACAAGGCACGCCCTTTGCACTGAGAATTTTGAATGACAGATATTTAATTTATTCCCACTAGTCTATATGAGGGGGTGTGTGCACAGCAACTAAATGCAAAACTTTTTTCTACTCAGTGGGTCGCCCAGTCAATATGAAATTGCACATGGGCATTTGCAGTTGCCCTAGGCAGAGACTGATGAAGCCCCCTGTCTCATTTACCACTGCCCACCTGTGTTTTGGGAAACATTTGTCCACAGTTGCAAAGCAGTGCACGCTATTCAGATTGAATGTGCCCCACAAGTTCACGTCTGCGCAAGTGTTGTTTGTTACCCATGGTATTGCTGCTTGCAGCACAGTATTGATGTGGAGGTTTTTAACAGCTGTGAACGAACCAAAAAATAACGCTGTATTTCTGTCAAGTAGACATAGCCTACTGTACTTCAAGTATTTTGTTCACAACAAAAGTCAATAGTAAAACAATATAAAGTGAGTTTCACTCTGTAGCATAAATCACAATCTCTTTCACTGGAATTTTCGCAGTGATGGCTCGGAAGGAGTCTGACTCTACTGTTGACAATGGCAACATGTTCTCGACCACGTACCTGCCTAGCAAAGCGTAGAGTTCAGTCTGTGTCGTAGTTTTTGGTGGGGCAGAAAAATCTAACTTTTGCTGTTTGGCAGCAGTGGCTCCCTGTCCATCTTTGCTACTCGTGGATGGCCTCTCATCATCGGTTTCTGTGGTGGGATTTTTCGCCACTAGCTTTGTGGTAGCGTGTGTAGTTGTTAGGTGCTTCAGCTGATTTGAATTGCTTACCACAGATGTCGACAAAATCTTTGCCCCGGGACATAAATTACACTTAACATGCACGTTCTTTCCTTTAATTTCGACAAACTTGAAATAGTGCTTATATCTCCACCTCGTAAAGGTCAAATTTTCCTCTGAATGCTCTGCCATCATATCCCCGCATCTGTTTTGCGTGTGTGTGATTGCCGCACGCGCTGTTCCGGTTTGTGTGTGAAAACACCAGCTCTGATTGGCTTCCCATGACACGACTCTAACCGTCAGCCAATCACAATCACTTCTATCGCATCTAGCCAGGGGGTGCGTTCAGGTGTAGCAAACACAGAAACGTTGGCAAGCTTTGGAAAGCATTGTCTGATTGAATGAGCAGGGACAAACAGCCTGGAGTCATAAGAAGCAGTGCGCTATTCTCGAACCTGAACGCACCCCAAGTCTTGA
>JAQLOL010000020.1:7626475-7657897 GCA_029783665.1 Naso thynnoides | reverse complement strand
GATGATATAGATAATCACTATTGTAATAACATCATATGTGATCATAGGGAAACTGTCATAGTTGTTGACAAATACTGTGCGTTAATAAACACTGTCCTACATTAGTGTTTACACTGCTCAGAAATGCTAAATGGATTGAGGAGAGGTTAAAGTAAAGTTGTACCCAGATTCATGCACATGTTTATCTGCCAGGTCCTTACACTCAACACTGTACATGAAGACACTGAGACGTGTGCTGTGTGTGTGTGTGTGTGTTTGACTGTGTTTTGAATGAGGTTTCTCTGTTGTCTGAACATTTGAAAACAGTTGTTCTGTTGAGTTTCCCCTCTACTTCCTCGCACTGAAAGCTGAGCCTTGACCTCCTACTAACAGCCCCCTCACTCCATCCCTGCCCTCCACCCTCCACCCTCCTCCTCCCTTATTCCCATATTGGTGTGCATGAAAGGGCTCGACTGCTCGCAGCCAGAGCAGTGGAGGATCACTCCTGAATTGCCTTCTAAGTGGTGGGGTAGGGTAGGGTGGGGTGGGGGTTTAAAAAAAGCCGTGAAAAAGTAGCCATACTCGTCTCCCAGAATCCAAAAATAAGAAGGAAAAAAAATAGGGGCCACGCTTTTTTACATTTTATTTTTCTACAAGTGCGTTTTGTGTATTTATTCCCAGATTGCGGTTAAGATAACCTGTGAGCTATGAATGTATATCGCTTTTACTTTTCTACGGCTAGCAACAGCCCCACTCTAGTGCCTTTTTCTGCGACTTGCAGTGTGACGGGGGGTGTGTGCTCTGTTAGCCATGGTCCCACAGACTAAACCCCCCCAATGCCCCCTCTGGGGAAACAAGTGTTAATAGGGATGCCTGAATATCCAGTATTGTCTTAATGGCTTTCATCCCTGCTACTCCTTTTCCAGTGTCTTTGTAGGCTGTTGTCACTTTATCAGTGACATTTCTGTTGTTAAAGCCCTCTAGAAATTTTAAGACCACTATTGTTTTCATTGAATGTGGTCTTGTTTTTATGTTCTTGCTTTCTGAGATTAGGCTCAGTGTTGAAAAGGAAGCATCAGGTGACTGTGTGGTAGTTACTCACATTAATTAGCTCTAGTAACAGTTGCTTCAGCTTTGTTGTGTACTTTGTGCGACAGTTGTGGTTGAATAGGGTTGGCGTTCCCTTTTCAAGCAGTTGAAGTATTTGAACTAATGGTGGAGCGTTTGATACCAAGTTACCAGGCATTTTAAGAACATCAACAAAGGGCAAGTAGGCAGAAAAATAAGCTAAACTCTCCATGTGTTTTTCTTTGCAAAAGATTTGAAATGTAGTTTTCATGGGCCTGCATCACGAAGCAAGATTAATGGTTTAGACAGATAACTTAAACCCAGGCTGAACAGTCTAACAAAGCTGACTGACCTTAACCGGTTAACACTTAAAGCAATTGACAACCTTAAAGTTGGGGTAGGCAGTTTATCTTTGGTGTCATCGTGCTCAAAATTCTATAACCTTTCAGCGTATTGTGGTCTAAAATGACACTCGACTCCTGCATCTCCTTGGCTCTGTATTCAGGCTTAGCTTTTTATTCAGATCGTCACAGGGTATTTTCAGCAAGTCATGGTAATTTCAGAGAGCACGTGTTCCTATTCACTGCTCTACGCTCCGAAAGAAGTGACATGCCTCATACTCTAAAACTCACCTTTGCCGACAGCAGTGTCTGCAGGCAACGTCAGCTGGCTTGAGTTGAGCCGAGATGAACAAGTTTACAGCGCTGCAACTCTCCCTGCAACCTTTTCATCTTGTTGTGAATCTTTGGTGCAAACTGCACTGTGAAGAGAGAGCAACAACAAACATCATAAAACACAAGCCGGTGCAAAAACAGGAAGAGGAGGGTGCAGTGGAGTTTTCTCAAGGAGTCTCATGCTACAGCTAGCTTGATTTCCAGATGTTACCTACCCTAGCTTTAAACTATTATGCTATGTGGTTTATCTTCTTCAGAGTTGGAGTTTAGAAGATCAGATTAAAACCCATTAATTGCACAAAACAACTTGTTCGAACATCTGTAGATTCGCTTGACTTTTATTGTCCAAAAAATGTCTGTAGCACAACAACTTAACCACTGCTTCAGCTTCAAGCAGTGGAAATGTGCTGAGAGCCTGAATGACATGCAGCTGAGCATTTGAGGGGTACAGTCTCTCATGTGCAAATACAGGAGAATGATCATTGAAGCTCCCAAGGCAAAGCTCACCAAAGTAAAATTTTACGCAAAGCGAAGATGCAAATTTGCTCACATGCTTCTCAAATTTTGCACGAGTGACTGAACCCTTGTAACCACAAAGCCACAGGAGCACCCCTCAGTTACCCACTCTGTACCAGTGGTACTAGCACGTAGCACAAAGCAAGATGGCCATAATTATCAATACTGAATTACATTTTCAGTCTCTTTGAATTGCACTATTATGCAACTGGTTCACTGAAATCTATTTAGCAAAAATGTTGCATTACTGCAGCTTAGAAGAACATTCAGGGATGTGGTCAACGCAATATGAAGTGATCTTAAATAAAAACACCCACTCTAGCATCTTTGCTAAAAATGGATATCCACACTGAAAAATAGCTGCTAGTAAATTATATACACAGCAATAGGCCATTAAAACTTTGACAGGCGTTCTGTTATACGCTGCGGAAGAACAGCATGAAGCCTATTATCAGGACACATTGGGTTGCATTTTCACACTTAACTGTATGTCGTAGCCACGTCACTGTGACAATAAAGATAGATTGTGTCATTCAGCATCTAGCCAGACCAATGATAAGGTTAGCTTCACAAGAGTTATCTTCCAAGCCAGGGGAAGCTATGGGAAGTTTGTTTGCTGTGATTACATACAGTTTAAAATACTTAACCATGTGCATTGATTTAAAACAATAGTAGGTTTCTTATCTGTGGACATGAAATGATGAGCAATAATAAGATTTCCCTTCCACTCTTTTGACCTTAGTTTTAACTGTCAGGTCCTATATTTCATATCACTATTCATAATTGTTTTTTCGTTAAGAGACATAGAAGCATCACGATGTATCAATTAGGAATTTTTCCTGATGGGAGACGTGTTGACGTGAAAGTGCATTAATGAACAATTTAAGGAAGCCTAATAATAATGCCCATTATTAACTTGTTTTTGATAATTACAGTATTTGATTGGTGTTGTTTACTTTTTATGTTATACTCGGATTTCTATGTAAATATTGTTACTGTTTGCTGTGTTTTGCGTACTTGTCTCGATCTTTTTATAGATCTTTTTAACTTTTAACTCTTGAACATCTTTTACCTTTTGCTGCTGCACTGACAAATTTTCCCAAAGAGATAAACAGCTGTATCTTATAATAATCAGTGATTATGCTAACACTATGTGACGTGGCATGTGATTGACTTCTCGTGACATCTGTTAGAAGTTAAAAAAAAAAAAAACTATCTACCATTTCTGGTAACTGCGGGTTAACAGAGCCAAAAACCAGCTTTGTGAGACCAGTTTCCAGAATCAACAGTGTTGGTTTTGTGATGAAAACTCAAAGAAAGCCAGACCGAGGTGAACTTGCTTCTTGATTCAGGCCCCTGTTGTGTTAGTTCCTGTGGCCCCTCAAGGCTTCACACACACACACACACACACACAAACCAGCCCACTGTGGTACAAACCTTCAATGAGCGATTCCCTCCCTGCCGCCTTCCCCTCCTCTGTTTTCTTCCTGCTGACAGTGTTTTTATTCGGACCCTTCAATAGCTTTAATACTTGGCTCTCCTTTTCTGTCGCCTGCCTGGCTCAGCAACTTGTACACACTCCCTCTGCCCTTACTGTAAATGCCGTCTGAGCACGGAAAATGTGTCTCAAACAAAAAAAAAAGGAAAAACCAGGATCCCTGCCGCCTTATGTGCCCTGCAGTAACCCCCCTCCTTCCCTCACTTCTTCCCCCGTCCCACCCTCCTTTTCTCTAGGTGTGCCTCTGTCAACAGAACTTCAGGCCGTGATTACTGAGAATGAACTTTGAAACTGTATGAGTGACGTTTGTGCATCTGCGAGTGTGTTTGTCAGCGATAGGGCAGATTTAAAAACCACCCTTCCTGTCCTCTTCTCTGTGCATTGATGTGGGAACTTTTAAGTCCTAGTTCATGAACTCTGACCTTTGACCAGGCGCTCATTCAGTCTCTTGTAGTGGTGGTTGAGAGGGGAGGTTACGCTGGGACTGGAGAAGCCCCACTGTCTACCCACAGTCAATGTTTTATTTATGGACCTCTGCACTTTTGGCTGTGATGACTTCAGTACTTAAGTAGTTACCTAAACTGTATTTTTTAAGGATTTTATACAATATTTACATGCAATATGATACGAATTGATTTTTTTCTTTGCCAACCATTTTTGTTTGTTTATTTAATTGTCTTTATTTTGGCATGACTTGTCGCTATTATTCACAAACAAACATGCCCATTGGATCTATTTTAAGAGAAATTGCTATGGGGGATGTTCCCCGTATGTTTTTGTGTGTCATAATTCTGATGACAGCTGAACACCACAAAACAGGTGTTGGAAAATATTTGCTGGATGAGCTGAACTTTGATATCACCCTCTGCTTCCAGTAGGATTAACTGGACCTGAATGAAGACAAGGAATCCACACTTGGGTTCAGGAAACTGAACCTTTGAGCTAAAATGTTTATTTTTTGTGTTATGTCCAGTTATGATTTGAGTGTTTCTTTTCTACTCATTCATAAATGTCTGTACCCAAACACCTTATTTTATTGTGTTATGATAACTTGAGCCTGAAGAAACACATCATAGGAAACAATAGAGTTGCGAAGTGGGATGGAGCTGCTTTGGGCGCCCCTGGTCCCGGAAGTAACAGTGCCATTTATTATTATTTTTTATGGGCAGAATTACTTAACAGTTGGAACACTTTCATCAATCTAAATAATTAACAGCTGATTGGAAAAACAAATTAGTTAGAGGTCCAGTGGGATTTAGTGGTATCTAATGGTAAAGTTGCTGATTACAACCAATTGAATGTACCTCCGCCGACCCTCCCCTACAGTAAACAGTAAAGAAACATATAACGCCTCTCAAGGCAGGGTTTTGTTTGTCCGTTCTTGGCTACTGTAGAAACATGGTTGTGCAACATGGACTCCACAGAAGAGGATCCTACATGCTGGACCTTTAACTTTGACTTCTAAAAAGCATTGTGACAACAAACATTCTATACTAAACTTAAAATTCTTTTTCATGCTTTGCTAACAGCAGAAGCTAAAAGAAAGCTGTTGCAAAAGCAGGTTTTTACAGTCTATAGCTTAAATCAGCTCATTTTCAACTTTAACTTTACTGGCAACCTTTGGATGAGGTGTGCTACATTCTGTGAGAAACTGCAATGACATTGTTTTTAGTGCTTTTTCAATTTGTGCCTCTGACTGGTTCATTCTGCATGGCAACAGTGGGTGAAGCTAATGGGTTTTGTACTCTTTGGAGCAGTTTGCCATGTCAAAATGTTGATTGAACATTATATCTCAGGACCAAAGTTAAAGTAATTAAATCTAAGGGATGTATGTTAGTTTTATCATCCTGTCCAAGTCCTGATTTTCTATGTTAAGCAACATGGCTGCTGAGTAGCGTGACTTGCTTAGAAGGACTTAAACAGTGGAGAAAGAAACGCTTCCGGCACTGGCAGCCCCTCCCACTTCGCAACTGTGAGGAGGTCTGTGGGATACGAGCATTTCAGCTGAAACTATTATATATATAAGAAGTGTATATAATACAGCAAAGGTAGAATATCTACTGTGTGGATCTTTAGAGGATGAGGAAAAAGCAAAAATATAGAGCAAATGGTTCCTTTGCAAATATGTGGAGTGGGGTGGGAGGGGCATGTGCAGACGGGATGTTTCATGTGTCAGTGGGTGTCATAATGTGTCTGTGACAAGGGGACAGTGTTGCCTGTATTTATAAAGGTTTGACTTTTTTAAATGGGGTTGAAAGGGGGAGGGTGGAGTCCCAAATGTGTTCCATGTATGTGCTCCAAACTTCAAACGACAGGCAGAACAAATGAACTGGGTGGCAGAACAATTTGGTATTTTTGAAAATAAAAACTTGGCATTACAATGCCACCATGTGGCCATATGATGCAAGTTGTTAACAAGGACAAAACATGTTATTTTAATGTTATTTTTTATTTTGAAATCATATTATTAATAAAGTCATTAAGTACTGTCGTCCCCGTGTGTCCAATCCTTGACCGCTGTGTGACCTGGTCGTGACTGTGTGAGTCGGGTTCATGTAAGGTTCATGTGACGGTCAATGCAGTCTGCAGGGTTAAAAGGACAAGCAGCAGGCTGGGCAATTACGCTCATGATGCGTTGACCAACTATGGAGAAAGTGTCACTATAGGAACTAAAGGATGTTTATTGGCAGAGGCTGATCAATCCGTTGTATTCTGTGACGCAGCTTTGCACTGGGAAAACTTGGGTGAGAACACTGAGGCCTCTGCTGCAGTTTAACCTTCATTATGAGCTGTTTTATTTCTTTTTTTAGACTTTATTTGATGTTGCAACTGAGGCAAGGGAGATATATACTGTGAGACAATAGTTAATTTATTAAATCTTTGCAATACCATTTATTCTAAGCTATATACTCTTTTAATTTCAAGATCGTGTGGTTGTTTTGTCAATTGGCTTCTCAGTAAATTTATCTTATTGCAAAATCTCAATAATGTATATATTATGAACAATTAGGTATGATATAATTTTTAATAGGAAAAAAAAGCCAAAAATCATTATATAATGAGAGTGATCAACAGGTTAACTGCTGCTACCACTAGAGACAGTTTCAGATTAGATGCTGCTACTAAGGTTTTATTCAACTTTTTCACATGTGCAGCAGAACTCACGTGTTTCCCTTCTATAACAAGCTTGCTTCACTTAGAAAACATGTAATGGAGTATTTTTTCCTGTGGCATCACTACCTTAACTGTCTTTTCTATTTTTGTACATGTCTTTGGCCTTTTTGTGCCTTTATTGGTAAGACAGCTGAGGGATTGGGCAGGAAATGGGGGAGAGAGAGAGAGAGAGGGAATGACACGCAGCAAAGAGCCACAAGGAGGAATCGAACCCAGGGTAGCTCCCACCACAAGGAGGACACAGCCTCTGCACATGGTGCTCCCGCTTTACCTACTGAGACCCTAGAGCGCCCCCTTCCTTATCTTTGTAAATACTTCAACCATTTTGTAGGAGCTTTGATTTTTGTTACAGTGTATACACTGTTATAGACAAAGAAAAAATCATTAAGATCATATATGGGTACATGCAGCTTTGTTATTGTGGTAAATTGTGTTGTATTTTTGTTTTCTATTAGACTTTGCTTTGTTTATTTAATCCATTACAGTAGTGGAAGTGCATTTACTCAAGTACAGTGATCAATTACAGTTTAAAAATGCATTAGTTTTTCCATTTTATGCTGTTTTATATCTCTACTCAGCATTTCAAAAGTAATTATATTATGATTTTCTTCTCCATGTTGTTACATTGTGTTGAGTAATATATTAACATGATGTCAAATTTTTCCAACGTTTGTACGTGGAGACATTGAGTAGGACAACAAAATAGGGAATGATTGGATTTATTTGTAGTGAGTATTTTTTTCACCAAGGGGCGCATTTAGGCGGCATGAAACTCAGGAGCTTCTTCACAGGATATAACTTAATTCAGCTCTGCCTTCAACAGCTGCAACATTACAGTTATGTATGCATTAATGCATCAGTGATTATAATACACTGACATAATGTGCATTATCATGAGACAGGACTTTTTCTGCATCATAACTACTGTCACCTTTGGTACCTTAGGGTTAATATAATACTTTTATACTTAAATTCAGGAAGCTAACAGTACTTATAATCTGTAATGTTTCTGCTTTGACTTAAGTAAAGCATCAGAATGTCTTCCACACTGACCCTTGATACTTGAACATCAAACAGGAAACATCCATTAAAAAAAGGAAGAACTGAGCACCACACGTCAGCGTAATCAACTTTTATTCCATAAATGATCAAACACAAATATTCACAGGCCTGCATCACTTTTCTCCTGCAGCATCAAACGTATTTCAATCTTTCAGCCCTGACACTGCTATAAACAACAGCAGCTTTTAATGAGAAGGTGAGTCCAGTTTCCGTCTGGGGTCTTGTGAGCTCTCATTGAGGTTTTTGCAAACAACATCAGAAGAACAGTTGTTAAAGTGCTGTAATCAAACCAAGGAACAACAATCAGTGCTTTTGTACCTCTTAGATAAAAAAACCTTTATGTTACAGGCTGTTAAACATTTCTGAGTTGTTGTTTCATTTACTGGATGGACATTATGAATTCAAGACAGCAAGAAACTCCCTCGATCGCCCTGACTCACTGAATCACCATCATTTCCTTATTTAACTTTATACACACAAAGAAATTGCCCTGTTTTGATTACTCTGAACTTCAGTTAATTTAAGCACACCATAACCGCCAAATCTTCACTTTGAACCATCAGGGTGCTACAAATACCTACAATATGATTATATACAATTATTTCATATACAAGAGCAGCTCTTTGGAGTGCAACGACCTCTTAAACTTCCTTAAAAACGTCTCATTTGAACGTGTGACGCCGTCAACACATCAAATGAGATGGTCACAGGATAAAAACCTCAAGCATTTAAACATTTATATGTGATGCATAAAACAACAACAGACCAATAAGAAGAATTCATATGCAGTTGATATATTTGCCATAATATCATTTAACTTGAATACATTTTCCTCTTTTACACTTTTTCCATGTCTGAGTGCAAAAAAATGGTGGATGAGATTTTTGAGTTTGCTGAATAAATGGCAGAAAAATCAACTCAAGAATATAATTAAATAGAGACAAATGAAAGATGACAAGTATGCAAAACATATTTACAATATTACACAGAAAGACTGCTGGGAATCATTTCAACCAGATGAGTGTGTAGGCTGCAATGAGTCGGCATACAGATCAAAAGTAAGACTTTACAATTACAAAAGGCAATAGATATGGCTTCAATGACACGTTCGCAGCATGAACAACAAAATTCAGACGTTTAGTCATGAGATAGGTTTCAACATACCTTTGCTACAGTAACAACTTTGCAGAAAACCACTGACTTTTTTGACATGCACAAAATGAATGATTACTTTGAAACATGGCTGACAAAGATGAGAGAAATCCGCCAAATATACGTAAGTAGCCAGTAAACACCGGATATGACTGCTGAATTTCATAGGAAGTCTTTTCTTGAAGGTGTTGTTCATTTGAAGCTTTGGCAAAACTGAAAATAAATACAAAAGAACATGTTCAAAAACATAAATTATTCCTCCTGAACTTGTTTTTTGGATTCTCTGTCGTTACCTCAAGCAAGCAGTGCAATAAACAACTTTGCCATACAGCTGCAGCTACTTTACCTGCCCGATATTACTGTTCATCAAAATAAATAGTGGAATTTGTCCTCAAAATCATAAAGCTTTTACACAATGGCTTCTTAATTCTGCTTTCCTTTTGTACAACATCCACAATGTAAACCAAGATTAAACAACCAAACTTAAGGCCATCAAAACATTTTTACAAGAGCAGAACAGCAGCAGGGAGACATTGGATAAATGTAGGTGGAGACAGTCTGGATCTCCCTGCAGGTGGAGGAGCAGCTCTACTTAGGAGGCAGTGGGTTGTCGGGGGTCGTTGGAGTTGCCAGCTCCTTGTAAAAGTTCTCAATCTGCTCCTTGTACATCTTCACCACAACTGGCCGCTTCAGCTTCATGGTGGGGCCTGTGGAACAAATACGGAATTAATATTGTTAAACACTTAAAGGATATATTGGTACCATTTATAGATGAACAATTTTTTAAAAAATAATTCACAGTTTTTATAAAGGTGCAGGATAAAAGTTTTCCTTTTCCCCAAATAACTATTGTGACTGTAAAGTAATAATTTAAAAAAATTCCTCAGATCCCAAATTAATTATTTTGTTTAAATTCTAAGATGGCAAAAGGCTTGTGTGTCAACTGCATAACAACGTCAGAGCCACGTGGTGTCTCTGTGTCGTCAGTGAACAAAATGCTCTGTGGGGATGATTTAAAGTTGTCTATAGGACTTTTAAATAAACAACAATGCAACAAATTGTTGTTATGCTGAGTCATGAGCTCAGCCGTGGTTTATGGCTTTAGGGAGGTTAACCCCGAAGACTAAAAAAATGCCTGTTATAAATTCCCAGAACCCTGGATGACTTACAGCTTTGTTTCAACAACAGTCTGAAACCAGGACATTAACTCTATGATCACATAAGACAGAGAAAAGCAGAACGTTTTTTCAAATGTATGAGGCTGAAATAAAAATGGGATCTTTTTGGTTAAAAATAATAAATGATTAGTTATCAAAAGTACTTGCTAGTCGATTTTTTAATAAACTAATTGTTTCAACTCAATGAGCTTTGTCACTTAAAAGTACCATAACAGTCAATGTGATTTCTCACCATAAGCAGAAATTGTGCCTGTCTTCCACAAATGTTATTAAAATCCAACCATGGTTCTACTTCAGGAGATCTCAGACTGCATTTTTAAACCCAGTTCACTGCTGTTCATCAAAAATTGCTCAGCGAGAGAGAGACAGAGGGCAGCTGGGAGTCATGGAGACTGGAGTTATTGTGCCGGGAAAAGTAGTTCCTTACAGGTACTACCTCACTAGCTCCAATATTAGTGTGAAGACGGAGTCTGACAGATGTTGTTTTTAACACACATTGTGTAATTCTGCATATTGAATATGGACAAAACGTAAACAAACACGATATCCCATTGATAAAGCTATTTTTGGAAAAATGGGTGGGGTTTATGTAACCTACATGGCCGATGTTGACAACAGACAATGAGATAAAGTAACACCTTTATCTTTCTTTAAAGGCTATGAAATATTCAAATGAAAAATGTCCTCTTTGATTTAACTGCTTACGACCCAGAGACATGTGACACGTAAGTGTTTCAAGCATCGGTCTTTTAAGTCCACACATGGCAGACTAAAGAGGTGTGAAATTACAGGGTCAAAGTGACTCTTGCTTACAGGAAAGATCCCCTCATCATGACTGCCTGCGATCCCATCCCACTCACCCAGCTCTCCTCCGGTCACGGAGAAATCCCGATCCAGGACGATCCACTTCTGAATGCGCTGAGCGTTGGAGGTCGCCTTCTCGTTGACTCTATTAATTCCCTCCTGAATGGCAGTGTGGATCGCCCGGTCTCGGCCCCCTGCGAGCTCAGAGACACGTGTGGCGTTGCTGCCCAGCCTCCGGCAGAACTCAACAGCTTCTGGTGTTAGCTCGTCCTCTGGATCGCCGGACTCTGGGTGTACCTGACACTGCAGAGAAAACATCTCTATTTTATTGTCTTGCTCATGCAGCTCAAAGCAATTCCAATTTTCTGCATCATCTTGCAGTTCTCATCAATGCTCACTAGATGGCAGAATCTGAATAAAAGTCGCAACTTTTCTTTTTTTACTCCTGCTACTTTTGCAGTCAGTTAAGACAGATATATAATCTCTTTATGAGATTAGATAAAAAGATCTACAGACAGGACTTATGCTTAAAAAGTTCAAAACCAGGCATGTTTTGAAATGCAAATCTTAGATTAAAAAAGAAGTAACATCTTCATTTTTCATCAGATACCATGCACTCTGTGGAACTTTATCTACATGTGTACAGTCTCTACTCATTGTGGTACACTTAAACCTTACCTTAATGGTGAGCAGCATGGACAAAAACTTCCTCTTGTCTCCAATCAGCATGGCGTTACTTATCAACGGCACGGCCTCCTTCACCGAATCCTCGATTGGAACAGGAGGGATGTTCTCCCCTCCTGCTGTGATGATCAGCTCTAAAATCAAACAGAAAGACACACAGGTTAAGTAACAGACAGGTTTAATTGATCACAGATAAATGTTCTAAAAACTCCCAGAGATTTAATCCACTGTTAGGTTTTTGCACACTGAACGCTTTTCTTTCAGATATGTATTTTAAAATTGTAATCTGAAAAAAATAATAATAATGTGATGCACAGAAACCTTGCACTCTGAGTCCTATGCATTTATTTGCAGTGGGAGACAAAATGGAGTCGTCATGCAGTGAGGATGATTTTGTGGTTCAGTACAGGAACCACACATTAAAAAGAAGACCATCGATTTCCCCGAACCGATTGATCCTGAACAGCGACCGTCAGTATGTTTGAGGAAGGGACACACAGAGACTCTCTCTCTTTCTCTCTCAAACAACCCTTTAAACGATTTAAACAGATGCAAAATAAACAAAAAATCGAACCTGGATCCAAATCTTTGAGGATCCTTTAAGGAGAATCTAAGTCTCTTTCCTTGTTCCAATGTAAATGTAGTTGTTTGACTGTTATCCAGCTTTACAAGGAACACAGAATAAGTACCTTTAATTCTTCCGGTGATGAAGAGGAATCCATTCTCATCATGCTTGCCCAGGTCTCCTGAGTGCAGCCAGCCGTCTGCGTCGATAGCCTCCTCTGTCTTGTCAGGCATGCTGAGGTAACCCATGAAGATGTGACGGCCCCAGAAGCAGATCTCACCATTTCCCTCCTCGTCTGGGTTGTGGAGCTTTGTCTTGCACCCTGGGATCTCTATACCACAACTGCAGAACAAAATGTTTGTTTTGTTTTTTTAATTCACCACAAATTGGCTCTGATTGGCCAATGCAAGGAAATTTAATGTCCGATCACACTGACGTAAAACTAGGAATGTACCTCGTAAGTTTGAAGGCTTCAGGGAGGGAGATGGTGTGAGGTCCAGTGCTCTCACTCATGCCATACAGCTCATAGAGAGGAATATCCAGACTGAGGAAGAACTCCAGAGTATCTTTGGTGATGGGAGCTGCACCTGTGTAGCACTTCTTGCAACGGTCCAGTCCCAGGGCCTTGCGCACCTTTTTGAACACAAGCTTTTTGGCTATGTGATAGCTGAATGTGCGGCCAGCTGCTCCGCTTCTGAGGAAAGACAAAAAACACCAAGTGTGAGTGTCTTTAGCCACACTTAGGATGAAAGTAGAAACAGAAATACATTTCCTCGAGCACCACCACAAGGCTGACTTTTTTTGATTTGGAGTAAAATATTTAAATATTAATCAAATGAATATTTAAATGTTTATTAAATGAAAACATCTACATGCACTGACAATATCCTTACAATTACTCAACTAATGGAACAGGAAGTACTAAGAGAAAATAAAATAAACATTTAAGTAAAAACACAAATTCAAAGTTTGGAAACAAAGAGGAATAATTTAAACACATCCGCACAGGGTGTACATACTGATTCATCTTGGTCAGATTTGTCTGCAGACCGACATCTTTGGCCCAGGCAGCCACCTTCCTGCGCACTGTTGAAGACTTGGCTCCGACAGCCTTCATCTTCTCCTGCATCTTCTCCCAGACTCGTGGGACGCCCATGAAGGCTGTGGGACGCACCTCTTTCAAGGTGTTCACCAGAGAGCCCTGGTGAAAAAAAAAGCAGAATTGTAAACACAAACATCAAAGGCAGCTTTCAGCTTACATGGAGAGGAAATGAGCAGAAAAAATGGAAATCAGTTACCACAATGTGAGACAAACATCATGGAAATAACTGCATAAAAGACAAGCTTGTGTTGTGTCCATGTAACACTCTCATGTCCACCCCCAGGGTGTCCCATTAACCTTTGCTGAATCTTTTGAAAATCTGCCTTCCTAATTTCATTAGTCACTTAATGTGTGTTGAAGAACATGTGAAAATGATGATGATGAAATGGAAAAAAGACCTGAGAAATAAAGAGCCCTGAGAAACAGCAGCTCCGCATACCAGACGTGTTTTTACACCGCGAATAAAATCTTGCAATACCCATGAAAGGACACGTTAGAGAAGATGCACATGATTGGTATAACATTTAAAAATAGGATACACAATAATCCACTCAAAAATTTATTCTCATAGTCTCTCTGACCCTAAACTATAAAATACACTCCCTCTCAATCTCAGATTAACAAACTGGCTTTTTTGAAACAAAATTCCACCCTCTTAGTCTGACGTTTCATTGAGATAATCCAAATTTCTCTGAACTGTTTTTCCCCCCTCCAATCTGTATTGTTTGCTTATTTTCTGCAAAATTTTATTCCTTTAACGTATACTGTTCCCTACTAAGCCTCGTTCTTGAATATTTTAAGAGCTTCTCCAGTCCCTACAATGAATGATGGCCCGTATATTTTGGGTGTTCATGTTTTTGTGCATCAGCCACAACATATAAACACAACCAATGTAACTCACCTTCAATGCATCTGGCTGAGCAAAGTACGTCGCACCTCCGACCTTCATGGTGACCCAGATGTCGACCATCTGGGCAGCAATGTGGCTGAGCGGCAGGTAGCTGACCACCACCTCCTGAGCCTGAGTGGCGTCAGTCAGACGCACATGACGGCTGGTGGAGAGCGCGGTCCACGTTAGCTGAGAGAGGAAGAGGAAACAGTTAATATGATGCATCTTAATTGTTTTACTGGTGTTTTACACGTCTATAGATGAACTTTGACAAGAGGAATGTGTATGGGAAAAAGAGTCATGTGCAGATGAGACTATAATTAACGGGACCGCAGCAGATTGTCTGTGCATGTGGATTGTCTTGAACCCACAGAGGTAAAGGTGAAGTCATTGTAAACCTTCTTAATGAGCAGCTGTCAGCTGCATCCGCACATCTCTCTCTTGCAGAAGAGGAGGGTGTCCCTGCTGTCAGTGCCAGGAGTCAAACAGGTGACACCTCGCTATTCACAAAGTACAAATACATTTGTGCTCATGTAACTTACATTGTCATGACTGAGCATGACGCCTTTGGGCTGGCCTGTGGTCCCTGAGGTGTAGATGAGCGTGCAGCATTGGTTGGGCTTCTGGCTGGAGATGATTGCATCGAGGGGTTCGTCAGGCTCATCGCGTCCGAGCTCCAAGAACTCGGCCCACTGCCGCACACAAACAAAAATCACTTAGATGATGCTTCTTAAACTAAATAAATCTTTTAATGTTTATCATTTGCATATAGTGTGCTTACTGTGTACAGATTTGGCCTCTTCTCTTTGAGTGCATCTTTGTACTGAATGATGGCTTTCAAGTGTGGCAGCTTGTCTTCAACCTGTGACGAACCAAAAACATCTTAATAAGTGCAGAACTGCAGAAAACGGTTAACATGCATACTCGTAATTTTTTGTACTACTGGCTATAAATAATTATAATTAGAATTAATTATGACAGGAAATAAGATAAATAGTGTCTGTCTACACAGTCAAATAAAGGTAAAAGATGTGAAATATCTTGTCCCAAATGCATACTTTGCATTAATTCTAAGCAGGTGGACTTTTGAGTGTGCTTTTTTGTGTTTGCTCAAAGCTTTTAAGAAACACGGCTCCAGGAAAAAAGCCCAACAAACAAAAGTAATAACTACACCATTGTAAACACATTTTATTGCCTTTTTCAGTTGGTCTGCCAACAACACAGGCAAATAAAGGCAAGTTTACTTTCTATAAGAGCACTACAGTTTAAAGATAAGAATGCAGAAGCCCCTTTGAACAGCTGAGACAAAACATATTGATGATTTGTGGTATGTGTATTTATTATACTATAACTTCAATTCATAGTTGTCACAGTATTTACCAGCCGTTCACTAGCTGTTCTGATCTCACCTGAAGGATCTTCTGCAGCTGTTTGTGGTTCTCCACCACAATAATATTGGCCC
Source organism: Naso thynnoides (assembly GCA_029783665.1). NCBI lineage: Eukaryota > Metazoa > Chordata > Actinopteri > Acanthuriformes > Acanthuridae > Naso > Naso thynnoides. The sequence goes on along the minus strand of JAQLOL010000020.1, from coordinate 7,642,090 downwards.
TGGAGTTTTCTGCTACATACTGGCATGCCTCAGGAGAGTTGGTGGTGTAGATGCCCACTGCAAACCCACTGCAACAGAAGAAGGAGAAGTCACACTTAGCAGTTCCTCTTTAACATTTACTGACACAGATTTACAGTAAATGCAACTCTCCTTGTGCCGCCCTAAAAGATCTGGATGTAAAAACCTGCCGTACAAGATATTCAACTGAATCAACAGAGCAGTGAGAGCTGATGTCCCAAAACTATTTCCGTTGCGCATCTTGATTTAATTTACACCAAGATTCACCTGGACTGGGTTTGTTTGTTTTAGGGTGCTTTCACACCTGATAGCCTGCTTCTAGTCAACTTCTTGGTGTGCAACCAGATGCAAAAATGATACTTTTTTTTTTCAGCTGGTCTGGTTCACATTCACACCTGTTTATTGGCTCTGGTCCGAATCAATTGATGACTTGCTGAATAGAGCCAAAATTCAGCAATGTGGGCCAGGAATGTAAACAGAGAGATAAGCAGACAAAGCAACCACCAAAAGTAATTTCTCAATGGAGAGACGACTGCTGGGGTTGATTTTGGTGTTATTCACCAGATATTAAATCATTTGCATTCTCTACATTTGTCCACAATTACTCATGCTGGCGTTTCGTTGTGATAGGGAAAAAGCTTCCTTGTTTCGTAATGCACATAGCTGCCTACAGGAGCTGGGTCAGTCCAAAAACTCTGACTACTCCTGATAATGCTGGGACAATAGAAACCACTTGACCTCTCAGCATTGTTTCTTTAGAATACCAAGCATCCAAGACTTCATGTCACTGTACTTTGTTGTGCATGCCAGCAATGTGACCTGTGACAACTGTGAGTTTACTACAGCATTATTAAACTAATCCTGTGATTTGGCTTGTCAGAACTGGCTTGACAAGTTTTCAAATACATTCCGGTTGAGTGTAGACATGGAGATTGGAGAATACAAAAACAACATCAGCACACGTGCTACAGTTCCCTGAGCAGAGTTTTACGTCCAGGCACACAGAGGAATGACATTCTCACTGCTCCCTCAGTGCACTCTTGTTATCAGAGTTCAAAGAGATGCAGTGTATAGAAAACATCACTGTGACCACAGATCAAATTGGGCAAACGCTGTGGAAAAACCAAAATGTCAAACACATGTTTTTGGTGAGCTCAGTTGAAGGTCTGACTGTGGTTAATCAGTGGGTAACTTCTACGTCAATAAGCTTTTATTATGGAAAAGTCAACGTCTGTGTCCGCGTTTGCACGCTGAGGCACAAGGTTTGATTTCTGTTGGAGCCCGTCCACATGGAGTAGTTATACAAATGCTGCAGGGAGGAGGCTTTTGATTACTGATCTGTTATCTGCACATCGTTCCTGAGAGGGAAAAGAGTAACTAAAACCTTTACTGAGGTCAGTAAAAACACTCTATTGCATTGTGTAGAAGTCCTGCGTTAAAAATATACTAAAGTAAATCTAAATAAGTGTTATTAAAATGTATTCAAAGTACATAACCTAATGCATCAATGTGCAAGCAGCAATTATATACACAGCTAGTCTATTCGATTAGTTCCTAATCTGGGACCACTCCAGAGGGGTACAAATTAAATTTGAGGGGTTGTGAGATGAATAAAAACATATTCAAGTACAAACTTGACTCTGTGTGCTTTGCTGTAAGTCACCAGCTCCTTGTTTAGTATGGAGCTGTAAATCTATCAATCAAGACGTCTCCGAGCCAAGAGGCTACGTGCGAAACTGGATGTGACGTGATGTTCTCTGCTGTGCTCTCATTTCATTTCTTGGATTGCGCCACTCAGGTATGGAAGACATGCATTTAGTGCATTCACACGTGAACACGCATCTGGCACTGAAATTGTGGGTGAGGCAACACTGAGCTCATTGCTGACAATCACATGAACTCACCCTGCCAGAATGGCTCCTATGTCAGAGATGAACCACTCGGCTGAGTTGAAGCCCAGGATGCCAACACCGTGGTAGCGCTGCAAACCAAGCTGTGGAAAAACAAAACATACTTTACTTTTACTCTGTGGTCTTATTCCACTCATTTCTTTTATTTTTAAATATTTTGCCAGCCATTTTTGTCTTTTGTCTGACTAGAGCATGCAGTTGAAAAGCAGACAGGAATGTGGGGAAAGAGAAGTGGGTGGCATGAAAAAATAAAGGGCTCAGGACAGATTTAGGCTGAAACACAGTAAATAGAAATTAATACACAAACTAAATGTTATATTGCACATTCAAGGTTAAAACACTGTCTGTTATACACTGTCTTCTGCAAGGTCAACAAAAAACTTTATTCTTCCTTATGAAATTCTTTTAAAGGTGCACTTTAGGTGCACTTCACAGTCTAAACTAAATTTGTCTTAATTCTTGAAACAAAGGGACTAAATATACAGATTTCAGGGTTTCTGGAGGCATACTGCTGCTGCAACTGTTACAGTGGCAACAAACCTACAGCTGGATGTACACGAGACTGTCGTAATGGAAACTGATACAAGTACAACACTGCGAACAAGCTGCCAGTAGCTGGAATGTGATATAAGGCTCGACATGTGAAGCTCAATTTCTGCGAATGGAAAGTAAGATTTCACTGTGAGCTTTGCATCACAAACTAGGAACCTATGACAAGCAAAGTTCATGTTGCATATATCTGCGTGTGAGGGTGTCTTAATTTCAGGTTAGTTCGTATGTGTACATACAGAAAGACACATGTAAGTCTGTCTCTAGGAGTGTGTGTGTGTGTGCGTGTGTGTGCGTGTGTGTGCGTGTGTGTGCGTGTGTGTGCGTGTGTGTGCGTGTGTGTGTGTGTGTATGACCTCTGCTGGGTCTTGGTGCTGACTAAGTGTGCTGGATTTCACAATAAACAATGACTCCCTCTGTCCTGACTGAAGCTTCCTGAATGCCATTTAAACCTGCTGCCTTCCCGCAGTGTTGTGTGTTGTCTAGACTGACGTGGCATCAAATCAAATGCATCAACACAAGACTTGACAATAACAACAGAGGATGATTGTGTAAACCAAGAGAGATATTTAGGGGCAAAAAATATGCTGTTTGTGGATAAAAACAGGGGTGCTCTTCTCTGAGAAGAACAGAAACTTTACAGATACTTCTCTAAATACTTTTCAATAGTGTATTTGTAACTGAGTTTGATATATTTAGAAATCAGACTGCCTTGAAGAATTTCTCAAACTGCACAACAAAATGAGAATTTCCCAGCATTGAACTCGCAGATGTTGAAGTGACCTGGGTTTAAATTTTTTGGAGAATATAAACCAGAATATAATGTAATTTTATGGATAAGCTACACATAAACCACCAGTCACTGTTTGTCTTAGGGCTAGGGCTGCAACTAACCGTTATTTTCATTATTGATAGTCTGAAGATTATTTGCATGGTAAATCAATCAATCATTTATTTCATAAAGTGTCAAAAAAGTGTGAAATATGCTCATTTCAATTTCCTGGAGCCCAATGTGACATCTTCTAACTGTTTTTTTTTTTTGGTCCTTGAATTTAAGAGGCTAGACCAGCAATTCTTTATACTTCTCAGCTGCGACCAGCAGCTCTATAGGTCACTCTGTGGGTTGTTCAGTTTGTCACAAATACACCACTCTTTGGTGGCCACAGTTTTCTGCCCTAGGAGGCTGAAATTGGGCATGGAGGTCAAGTGTGTGTGGAGATGTGTTTGTGTTAATGCCAATTGGCTAAAATTGGGCGTGACAATGGGAATGGCCTCCTGCAAAAGGGGTTGACTGGTCATGAGCCAAAGGACAGCTGATTAACTGCTCAGGCCGACTGGCAAAGGGGGCGTGACAGTGGGAGTGGCCTGTAACAAAAACGGTTCACAACTTCTGAACGGATTCATGTAACATGGCCAAACTTTGTAGAAACACACACACACACATGCACACACACATATACTTTCACTGGTCATGACTTGCCTCGCCCCTACGCTTCCAAAACTCATCAGGTGTTTGTCGACTGTAACATTTTTAGCCGCTGGTCGCAGCTATTGCGAATTCTTGTTTATCTGAAAACTGACTGAAACAATTAATGGATTATCAAAATAGTGGACAATTAGTTTTCTTTTGATCAATAAATTATTTCAGCTCTACCTATGGTTGCAATAACAACCACTTTCACTGTCAATTATTTATTCAATTACACATTTTGTCTATTACATCTAAAAAAAAAAATATTAAAAATATTTATTTATATTCCAGTTCCTTGTGTTTTGTGCTCTGCTGTTTAGACTAGACTAAGACTGCTCAATAGATGTCAATCTACCTTGAGGAAGGCCTTGGCAGCGGTGCGGCAGGTCTGGTAGTAGTCTCTATAGTTCAGCTTCTTCTGCTGCTCGCCGTCCTTCCAGCTCAGAGCAGTAAAGTCACCAAAGCACTCCACAGCTGAGGTGAACATCTGGTTGATGGTCAAAGGCGTCTCAGCAGCCAGGCCAGAGTCTTCCATCCTCAGTTTCACCTCAACATCCCCCTGTGATGTCCATAGGCTGGGCTCTCCTGCTGTAGGCACTGACAGCGAGTTCGGGCGTTGGGCTTTCACTGGAAGAGGTGAAACTAAACCTAAGCAAAATAAGCAAACAATTTTAATAACAGATGTTCTACTCAGGAAAATGACACCCTTTGTGTTGTATTGGAACTACAAACAAACATGGGCCACTGAGCAAATGGATGAGTCTGATAAAAGTCCTAAGCTACAGTGTCTCACTGTGATAGTTGCAGCACTTTGTCAAAGTCATTATAACTGTTAAAACACACATGTAGTTCTTTGTGTTTTATTTTAACAAAAATTCTTTTAGTTAATTTTACTTCCTTTAGGTAGCTTGAAAAATTCTCTAGAAAGTTTATTATCATTATTATGAATTAAAAAAATCAAGTTTCTTGTACTCAATTATCTTACGTTGTTCTAAAAGAAAACTTTTGTGGGTCTGAGTAATTACTGTAGTGTTTAAAACTTTTTACATCCTCATACAGGTTGTAAAACAAACGAGTCAACCAAACTCACAGAGCAAACAGCGGAATAACTACCCCCACGGCCGATTGTAAACGTCCGTTTCATTTTATAGAGGAACTTCCTGTTGAACTTAAACGGCCTCACTCCTCACTGCAGTTTCCTCTGCGGTGAGGAGAAACATTTTCAGTGCACTGATGGTAGCTAAAGTAGCTGAACTGTTTGCTTATTTACAGGGGGCAATCGTTTTTTATGTCTCATTTTTAATGTCTGAATGTCTAAATAGTGCTCTTTATATAAACTTGTCTTGCCTAGTGACACTGCCTAATTCATAAATCTGAGCAATTACTTTGGAGTCTCATTGATGATCATAATTTTCTTGTTAACAAGAAAAAAAGGAAAGCACCATCTCTTCCTAGTGTTTTTTTCCCCATTCATTAAGAAAAGTGGGTCACTGACCAAATGGCAAACAGGACACCATCAATATACATGGTGTCATATTGCAGAAAGAGGAGCTAAATAATGGGAGGATTTATGATCAAACACAGACAGCTGGCTATCAACACACAGAGCAGAGGAAGGAAGGGCGATAAATCTTCTCACCAGCAACATCCATGCAATCCAAAGAAGAACTAAATCTAAGAATAACAGAATTATATTAAGATAATTAAGACATTTTTTCTGTAATTCTATGAAACTTAATTATTAACAAACTATCTAATGGATTAACTACTCTGCTGTCTTGGAGTAATTATGAAGCTTTCCATGAGTAGTCCCTCTGGACTTAAATTAACTTGACTAGAGCTTTAAGAAATCAGGTCAAACATGTGCCCCTTTTTTCCGCCAATGACTAAAACAGGAAGGAATGTCAAAGTGGACACTGAAGGCAGGAAAAGGCAAGTAAACTTGTTCTGCCAAAGAATGCGGGAGCCTCTGTTTGGTCCACTTCCTCAGGAAAGAAAGGTCAGAGAAAGAACTTGTTCAATTATGCTGACTCAACAAGAGCCCACACAGTGACTGGAACGTCTCAGAATGTCGCCCACTTGTTTCTGTACATTACCTATCGTGGTTTTATTCTGGCTGCAACACCCTCACAAATGTTAGAGTTCAGGGAGGGACGAACGCAGGGTAAACACACTCAACCTGGTGGCTTTTCTTCACCTCACCTGTTTGTGTGTTTGAGGTGTGTTCAGCAGGGACCTCCGTCGTCTTGGTGCTACATGTGACTTCATTATGTGCACCAGTCTCCCCTTCCCTCTCCCCTGCAGACTCTTCCTCTGAAGATTCACTGCAACATGGGAAGGGAAAAAACATGTCACTTAACACAGGAAAGTGATCCCCATAGTGACTGTTGCAGCAAAGGGAAAACCCAGAGACAGAAACGAGACCGTGCACTGAGTCATATGGGGGAAACTGTGGCTCCCAACACACTGTTGAACTCATTATCAGCCACCTGTTAAGACTTCATCTCAAATACAGACCTCATGAACACTCATAATAATATTTTCAAAGTAAAATTTCTATTATTGGTGTATTGAATAAAAGCTTAAAGGGATAGCTCACCCAAAAATAAAAATGTTGTCATCATCTACTTACCATCATGCTAATGGAAAGTCTGGGGAAATTTGTTTAGTCCACAAAACAATGCTGGAGTTTTAAAGGAAAAGGGTGTTGCAGTAATGTCCCAAACGATTGCAGTGAATGTTGACCAGGATTCAAACGTAAGAAATTACATCATAAAAGCATAAAAATGCCTCCATACTGTTTGTCTGAAGTAATCCTAGTGTCCTGAAGTCTCAATATGCCAAGATGTTCTGAAAAATGTAACTGACGTAATGTTTTTAGGCTCTCTGTTCACTGAGGCCTGTAGCTCCCGAGAAGGGAGCCTCATTCTTGTGCACGCACACAATGACTGAATTTCATTTTTGGGTGAAGTGTCCCTTCAAAGGACAAACTAAAAGTGAAAAAAAAAAACAGCTTTGTTTACACTGATAGGTAATCCTATAGACAGTGAAACTTCACGACTACTTACATTATGTGAACTACTAATACTGAGCACTGGGGCTCTAACCTGGATGGTATATTTGGCTGTGATCATGACACAGTATTTGCTCTTCTGTTACTCAAGACAGTGGTGTCAAAGTGTTGCGGATGTGTCTGAATTTACGTACGCTGCTGTATTCACACTGCCGTTGTCGAAGGAGGGTGGGTCTGCCAGTGATTTCACTGACTGGTCTTCTCTGGGAGGCTCTATCACCACGGCTTCAGACATGGCAGAGGACTCACACTCAGTCACTACAAAAGAGGAATGACAGGGCTCATTAGCCACTTTAGACCTGACAAACATCACTTACAAGTATCTGCAAAAAGGAAAATGTAAAGTAATGTAAGCATATACCCATTGGTGTATCAGGGGCAACTGCAAGAAGGCAACAATAATAATCTCCTCAGAGAGAGAGCAAGGGGTTTGATGTGAGATCCTTTTGAATGATGACCAAATCTCATTCGTCTTTGTGTTGAGCCATTTCCTCTATGACTATCATTTCGAACAGGGCTGCAACTACTGATAATTTTTTTACTTGATTCATTGATTAATCCATGATTATTTTCTCAATGAACAGATTAAGTTGGTTTAATCTATAAAACATGAGAAAACTGTTCAAAAAAAAAAGCCTCTTAAAATTGATTAAAGCCAATGTTAATGTCTTCAAAACGTCATGTGTGGATACTGACCTAACTGAAAAGCCTGACTTGAGAGCATACCTCCTGACTTACGCTGCATCCACATTGCTGCATCCTAAATTTAAGACGCAGCAGTATTGTTATATTTGAGTCTTTTATCCTCATTAACCCGGCATCCTAGCAGCTTCTCAAAAACAAAGCAGTTTAGAGACAACTGAGTTTGCATTTTATTTTGTATTTTCTGTCTTAGCATCTCATCGTGGATGTGCACATAAAGAGGGGTTTACGAGACCCCAACTTGGACACCCTTTGTGATTGGTTGCAGCTAAGTCATTTGACTATTTTCTGCAAGCAAACAAACCGTGTCGTCTTTGCTAGCAGCTGCTATGCAGTCAAATTCTGTATTTCATCACGCTACTACTGCTTATACGCACAGGAGGAAAGATTATTTGAGAGAACTGCAACAGTGCCCATGTTCAGCAGCGTTATCAACCCTACATTGACTGGTACAACTTTATCAACAGAGTTACAGTTCCAGAGGAATATGACGAGAAAACGTTCATTTCTTGGTCCAGAGTGACTCTGATTGGCCTGAATGAAAAAGTGCATCCCCATGTGGAGGGAACGACAACAATGCAGGTGCTCATGGATGTTTTAACAAAGGTGGCCTGCGCACTGTATTACCATTACTAAAGTGACAAAGGGACTCCAGAAAACCACCAATGCATTTGGAACATCAAGAGAAGTTGTTACTGTCATCATCCGACAAGTTTTTAAGGCTGTCATGATCTTCCTGGAGCCAGATTAACGTTACATCGAAACACAACATACAGAGCCCGAAGTGACAGGGCTTTTCATCAGTAAGTTAAGCAATGATGCCTGGGAGTTATTGACTGCACACACATCTAAGTAAAACAATCCTTCGCTAATACCACAAGCTAGAAAGGGGAACATTCTTTGAATGAACAGGTGCTGTGTGACGTTAAGTGGTCATGTGATATGTGTGTAGTTTGCCAGGAGAGTAGAGCTGCTAAGGAGCTTTTGCTCATATGGGCGAGCATCGTCTTTGATTAAAGATGCAGCAATGTGGACGAAGCCTCAGACACAGAAAAAAGGACTCCTCTGCAGGTCTAATTGTAAGAGAGTAACACCAGCATGTGACAGCCAGCAGCTTCTGGTACTCACAAGACTCACACCTGAGTGTTGCTGGCACCAGGTCACATTACTTTTTTTTAGCACTTGTAGTTGGGGTTATGTACACATCCACGCCTGTTTCTGACTCTTGTGCAGCGTAAATTCAAGACATGTCATTATGAGAAAACAGACTCTACAGGAACAATATGGTGACATATTAGTTGAATGAAAACAGAAAAGGCAGACTGTGTTGTGCACAAATGCAAATCATACTGACAGGAAATCCCCCAGAGGGCTCTTCATTGTATCATTGTGTTTCTTGCTTGCTCTCAACCCTTGTTTAGCTGACTTTATGAGTTGCTAAACAAATATTCTCATGGCTATGTTTGTTCTGTTGACAAAATTTGGTTGTACGGTGACATATTGAGCCACACTGGCCATTGTCATGGCTACAAACGAAGACTTGTCTTTCGTTGCCGTGCTTGGTCAACAAAACAAAGCAAATTTTTTTTAAAGTGTTTTCATTTCCACCCCATCAAAACGCAATGAAAGCCATGAAGATACATCGGAAACTGAATGAGAGGAAATGAAACCTCATTTTGAAAATGTGGAGAAGTTGGATGGACAAAAATATCTTGCTCTTTTCTCCTCTGCCAATCATTCTGTATCATTTAGATGGTGTCAACTGTGTAAAAGGAGATCAGTTTCTATTTCAAAAGAGTCGGGAAGAGATTTTTTTTCCGTCTTTGCCATTACCTCATCACAGGAAACACATCAGAGCCTCCCAAACAATAAAGCTTCAGCGCTAGGCTACCATCGTCCATGACACTCCCTCTCATTCAAGCCCCCTCTTTGGTAAATCACAGGCCTGAGCTGCTGCTGGCCTGTTTATTTAAGTGAACTGAAAAACACATACCAGTGGCTTTGCCCGCCTATTGTGGCTGTAGCCTATCATGACTCCACCATCAGGGACAATTGGGTTTTGACAAGTGGAAAGAAACAGGCTCCAGGGAAGTCAGAGAGCAGGAACGGAAATATTTTCCATCGCACTTAAAAGTTCGACACTCATTTGCCAACCACACCTTTCAAAAAAACACTACAAGAACAGGTGAAATGGACCCCTACATGTGTGACTCCGTCTAAAACTGGCAGGAACAAACTGACAGCACTCACAAACTTTGGACTCTGAGGAATCAGCTGCCATCACCTCAAATTGCATTGACTAGTGTGAACAGAAATCAATGCTTCTTCAGCCAGCTGTCCCCTTGTACATTTGGACACTGAAGTCTACAGAGGGCTGAAGGTTTCACCAAGGAAAGCTTAACAAAACTAATCTCACAGGGGGATCTCAGCACGGCACACACTAACACGTACCATTTCATCTCACCCTTTGCTTATAAAGCAGCTGCAGATTCCCTTGAGGACACAGCTGTAAGTTGTTGCAAGTTTCCGGCAGCAAGTGAGATAAGGTGAGGTTGGGGGCAGGCAGATGAAACTAGGTTTGGCGGGATTTTTAACACCCCCCAACCCAACCCCACCCCCCCACCCCATTTTTCTTTAGGCTCTGTTATTGTTTTGGTCTCTCAACACGGGGGATCTAGGGATGGGGGGGTGAGGAGCATGACACTGATCTTGATAAAAGGTTCAGTGACTTGCACCCTCCAAGTCTAGATGAAAATAGCCTTCATCAGACCAGAAAAAATCCCCAGGGCTATTTTTGCCTGCCCCCTTTTTATGTCCCTGCCTTCTTTCAAACTGTCCTGGTCTGATGAGCCATCATCACATGGGACCCACACATAAAGATCACGGATAACAGCTCAGGAGTCATGCCTCTGGTTAAGTACAGTGCGACAACCCCCTGCTTCTAGTCCGGAAGTGATAAATCACAATGTCAATTTAATGCCTTCAAGGGTTACTGAGTTCATTTGTAATATGTACAAAAAACAAAATCTTCAGCCTGACGTGGTGACCTATCACTTTCAAATTTGTAATGATGTTTTTCCTCCAACTGTTTGGCTCACTGGTATTACACATGTGACCACTGATCACCTGTTTTTGGGCTTCCCAATAGCTTCAACTTTTCAACTACCAAGAGCAAAACCACTGTCCTTATAGTGAGGGTTTTACCAGTTTCACCGTGTACCACAGTATGAAAACTGACTGTTATTATACTATGTACATTTACTCATCTAAGATCATCTAGGTCCTGGATTTTTTGTATATGTACAGTCATCTACCACATAAATAAAACATACTGAAGTAGAAAAAAAATGTAGTTTATATCAAGTTTCAATGGAGATATCCTGTTTTTATTTCTGTAAGGGTCATTGTCACTGATAATAAAAATTGATGTGTGATTCTGTGTACCATGATAACATGATATTTTCTGGAATGGTTACCCTAAAAATCTTACACATAAAAATCCTATTTTCAATACAGATCAACCAACCGATCTATTAATTGCTCTGTAAAAATAATACACACGTGTTTGTTTTTTACAGGTTCCAAAAACTTAAGGCGGTGAATTGGAATGTCTCGTTTAGTTCTATCAAGATTCCAACACCAAAAGATATTGATAATAATAATAATAGAAAAAATCCACAATAAAGAAGCAGGAACAAGGAAATACCTGTCATTTTGACTTGAAAAATTATTCAAATGATGAATTATCAGGAAGCTTGTTTTCCAAACTGTCTTGCCTGTCTTTGTTAAGTTTCATTGTCATTAACCAGGACAACTAGAGCCCAAGCTGGGTTATCTGAAGGATTTAGTACTGTGCAAACTGACATAATTATTGCAACTGCATTCATGCTATTAGGAGAGGATTATGCATGTAGAGCACAGACTTGTGTTGCACCAGCTGTTATGTTCAGAAAGAGAAAATGCAACAGTTGGAAAGATAACACTTTAAACCTCTCAAGTTTCAGCACTGATTAATGTAGATGTGTCTATCTTAACCACAGATTTATTTTACTGTCTATGAGCACAATCCCATACTTACATGGGACTCCCCCCTAACACAAAATCATCATGGCTGAAATTTAAATTATGTTAATCCCCTGTCAAACAGAAGTGACAAACCCCCTTAGCTCCTGCAGTTTCGTCTCTCTGTATGCATGCATCCTTGCGCAAGACAACAACCATCGTCTAAACCTGGTGCTGCTGCTCAAAACACAAGTGAGGTGAACTGTCGTTCAATCAATACATCCTCTAAAAAACTGGCATCTCAGCCAGCTGCTACCTCCAAACAGGACCCACTACAGCAGTTTACGACTGGGCGTAATCCTCAGCATCCACACTGAACAGTTACCCAACAAGCTTAACATTTTTATTCAATTTCAACATTTGTAAGGCCAATGTGAAATTTAAATGAAATGGGCTTTAAAGGCTTTAAATTCATCCTTTCAAGGTTAGTCGTCATCTGGCACATTCACATAGATCTGCTGCCTGGGTTACACCCTTCTGCATGTGAGCAGCTGTCCACATGTTGTGGAGAGGATGACCGAGCCATACATTTCACCTCTCTTGAATTTTACAGATTAAATTAGGCTGTTGTTAAATGACTAAAAATGACCTCCATTTGATTACAGCTGTAGAATTGATGTCCCAGAAGGGTAAACTGAATGATGACGAGGGAAGTCAGACTATAGCAAAAAACCCTAAGCAATTAAATAATATTCAGATTAAATCTGTAATCTCATATCTGAAACACACATATGAACAAACTGTTTTCTCAGGAATCATTATAAAACCTGATTAATCTCAGCGAAAGCTGGTAGATAAATACCAAGAATACATCTCAGCTACATTAAATAGAAATGTACATTGAGGCACTCACATTGCATTGCTGGAATCTGCTTCTTTACCCGGTTTGTGATTTGGGTTTTCTCTTCAGTCACTCACTTTTTCCTCTTCTCTTTCTGTAAATGATGTAGCTGCAGTTTGCCGCTAAATACACACAAATTCGGCAGCTGTCTACTGTGTCTACAACTTGAGCAGCATATCATTCATTTCAAACACTAGCCGGCTCGTTGGTCCCACCTCCTAAAATGCCCCACCCAGACAGGCAAGCCAGCTTCCTCCAGACACACTCCCTCCTCCCCCTTGATCGACCAAAAGCAACCTGATTGGCTGAAACTGCTCACACCACAAGGTCCATTTTCCATACAAGGCCACGCAAGCCTAATGAATAAGGTGGGGGAAGTATACACACACTCTCACTCCTGAGAGATGATGCTGTGAAACTGAAGCCCATCCCCCTACAGAGATACTCCTCTGCACACACACACACACACACACAAAGCACACGTTGCAGCTACGCCAGCTGGGGTTACTACCGGTCAAACTGTACGTGAAGGTTTCTGAGGGGAGACTACAAGCGCTGCTGTGCTGGCTTGACCTCACGACTTTCCACTGACTGCAATCATTGTAAAACACCCAGCAGACAGAGCCACATCCTGGGACCTGCAGTGAAACTATAATACAATTTATCTTTCCTTTTTTTCTTCATTTCAAGCCACTGTAAGCTCAGGACGCCAATGATGATTATTTTTATTTTCATGTCATCTGCAGATTATTTTCTCTATTAATCAATTAATCCCTTTGTCTCTAAATGTCTGGAAAAGGTCAGTTTAAGGTTTGTCAGAGTTCATGTTGACATCTTTAAACTCCTTGTTTTATTCAACTATCGAAAACAAACAAGCAAAGAATATTCTGTTAGCAATGTGAGCAGCTGGAAATGGCAAATGTTTGGAATTTTTTTAATGTCAAAGGGTTGATCCATTAACAGAATAACTGCAGGTTAAAACTTCATTATCGACCAGTTGATTAACCTAAGCAATTAGTGAAATGTTCAGCTCCACATCCTCCAGTCTTCAAAATAACAGTGCTGGAGAGTGAGTACATTTATTCAAGTACTGTTGTACAAATCTGAGGTAATACAATAATAATGGAATTTCCATTCATACCACTTATACATCTCTTTCTCTACAACTCATATGGGAAACACACTTCTTTTTACTCCACTACATTATTTCACAGCTATTTTACAAATAAATAATTTCTGCAGTACATGCGACCACAGCACATAAAATGGGACACACTGTAGAAGATTAGCCTGCCTGAGTGTATGCTGCATTCAAGCTGACACAGTCAAGTATTTGGTAAATCATTTAAGCCAGTTCTCAAGCAATATTTCGAGTTTATGGCTTTAAATGTCACAATTCACTGCTTTTTATCATCGTAAGTAACAGTAAACTGAATCATTTGGATGTTTGGCTTACATAAAATAGTTAAAGAATAACTCCACCTCCACCATCTACAAAGTAATGGTAGTCTACTGATATATTTAAGATGTAAAAGACAATTTTCTATCTGCATCAAGAACTTTTGATACTTTTCAATGTCAGTCTTGTAAAGGAGTATTTTTAGACTGTGGCTTTGTTATTCTTATTCATATAAAGAATCCTAATACTTAATCTAAATGTCAACCACAAAAACACAGCATCTTATCAATAGATGCTAAAGATTCTATGTGAAATTAAAAAAAAAACTTTGCTGACAGCAGGACTAAATAAACCTAAACGTGAATCACCGGTGTGGAATTTCTCAAAGTTAACGCTGTGACTACATTAGTCATAACATTGTTTGCAAACCTAGTTTTAACCTTAAGACTTAACAACAATGCTGTCAGTCCGACAGGCCAGTCCTGTACTTCTTGTTCTCCTTAACAATGACCTGATATACAGGGTACTAAAACAGAGACAGTGTGAACAACTGTGGGAAGAGAAGCGCCCATCGCATAAAAATGCTTACTGTTGGCAAACACAGTGCTTTTGATTCAACTATAAAAATGAGAAGGCTTGAAAAAACAGGTTATGAACCCTTGTAAATGTGTCTGCCCCTGTGCAGATTATATTGATGGAGAATGCAGTTTCAAAAACATTTCATTTTACACTTCTAATACACAGAAAAAGTCATTAATTAAACGCTCAGGCAGCACTAGAAGTTAAAAGGTAGTCTTATGTGTCGATTAGACCAAAGGGATTTCCTTTACAAAGTTTCCCCAAAACTCCCGCCTCTGTGATTGTAAGTAGGGGAAGCTGAAAGCACAAACATTTCCTACTATAAATAAATAAGGTGTAAAAGCAACTACAATTTTGGTGACCCTTAAAATGTGAAAGCGGATTTTCTACATTTAACCTCACAAGAAAATTAATGTGTTTTTGTCCTTTACCTATATTTATAAGACAGTTCAATTCAAAAATATATTCACATACATTTGTAGGATGGAAACTATGTCTGTATTTGCACTTTACCAGCTGCAACCAGTGTTATATCTTCTTATTTTTTTGTGGCTTGTTTCTGAAGATCAGTGTAAAAATATATCACGTGTGTAAATGCTCAAATGACTTTCGAAATGTGTGACATCTCTACACTATAGAAAGATCAGGTACAGCCAATTAAAATGAGAGATGAGCCACCACACCACAGTATCACGTGACAACCAAAGGCCAGCTGATCCAGTCTACCCATGCGCAAACACTGAAATGCTGCATGATGTGTTTAGTGCTGATGCACCCTACGCTGAGGTTACTTTAAGTCAGTGACATCCTCTTTGTCATCCACGCTCTGCTGAGACTCTGAGACTGCTGAGGCAATGCTGTCAACTGATAAATACTAGAAAGTAACTAAGTACATTTATTCATCTATCTATATCTATCTATCTATCTGTATATGTGTGTGTGTATATATATATATATATATATATATATATATATATATATAAACACACACAGAGATAAATATATATATAA
>JAQLOL010000020.1:7608149-7626375 GCA_029783665.1 Naso thynnoides | reverse complement strand
GGCCCTATCAGCCCTCCCAGTAAACAACAATAACACACACACACACACACACAAACACACACACACACACAAACACACAAAACTACAGTTTGCATGCCAGGAGGTGCACACAAAAACCTACGTGCAATGTCAGTCAAATACACTCACTCATATTAAGATTGACCCTAGTGAGATGAGGCTGCGATGTTTACCCTCAAGAGAAACAGGTTGGGGAGGAGAATGGAGGTGGGAGCGGGGTGGTATTGTGAAAAACAGCACACAGTGATGGAAAACAGTGGATGATGCAGAAGGAGGTAGGGAAAAAAGTAAAGGCAAAGATAGAGAAAGATTTAAGAGACATTCTAACTGTGAATAACTGCCACTCTGCATTCTAGTAACAGAGCTAACAATTTCCCTTTCTGAAAAGTGTCTCTGGCATTTGGCAGTGAAATGCCACCCATATAAACCAGTTATCGTGGCATGAGAGAGCTTTTTAGCTGTAAACTGCCAGCGAGCACAGAGATAGACCATTATAGACTTTGATAACCTGACACTTAACTTGTCATTACGAGACAGAACACAAACACACACACGCACACACGCGCGCATGCATACAGGCACTAAACACTAAACAAGCAATCACGAGCAAAGCTGACTTGTGAACTGTCTGGTTCTTGTGTTTGAGTGGGTTATGGACTATTCACACAATTTGGAGGGGGACCATTATTCACAGTGCACCTCACATTCACTGCATATTATGGCTATCTGTCTCTATTGTGAAAAATGACAGGGACTTTTCAGTAAGCTTGAATAACTCCTTCTCCTTGTCCATCTCTCTCTCTCTCTCTTTTTGTCTTTCCTACTCCTCCTTTTGCTCTGTCTCCTCTGTCTCTCCAGGACTTGGACGTCCAGCTGCCACTGAGATGTGATTCTCTGGGGTTTAATTTCACTTTGACAAAGCAAAGTACACTATAACAGGTAAGAACATGTATGTGTGTATGACCCCATGGTTTATTTTAAACATATTTTACCGGGAATGTTGAATCAAAATGGATTCTTATTTACATTAGGCTTATTTAGACCTGGATGATAGTCACGCAAAATATATACACACACCTGGTGTGCTGTTTTTGCCAAGTCCTCAGTGCACATTTTGCTTTTTTAAATCTGAAATATGACCCACTGTTCTCCCTGGAGATCTCAGGGTTCCATCTGTGCCAAGAAGTGCTCTAATTGGCCCGACAAATGCGTCCCCTCAAACTGCTAATCCAATCAGATGTGACCCACCAAGCTTCAAAAAGAATACAGAACAGCATGCAATGTTCAGCAAGAGTAACAGCGTAATGGAATAAACTAGATAGGGTAGTGTAAAGACAGTGTGAGCTGTCAGCCCCAGAGAAGATAAAACTGAGCACAAAAATGAAACAAACATCAAATTAATTGCAATCAGCCTGCTGTTCCATGAAAGCATCAACGGGAGTCAAACCACAAACTTAGACCTTCATCTGCCCATGAAGCCACTCAGTACAACTTATTTACAGTGTATTTACAAGCTGAGCTGGGCCTGTAAAATGTTGAATTTATGAGCTCCTTTTTAATTAGAAATACTGTCTCCTAGAGTTGGGCTGATGAATTGCACATTCAATTTATTGACGTTAGAGGAGGGTGCAGTTCTTGGGTATTGACAGCTAGTCAGAGTATCCAGGCTGACATCCGCTTTTTTTTTTCCTTTTTTTTTCTTCTTACTTAGATGAAAAAAATTGTTGCATCTATGCTGTATAAAACCCCCAAGGCCATGTTTTCATGTCGAATCCTCTTTTTCAAATGATGACTGAGAGCGGTGTGAGTGAGGGGTCTCGCTCTGTCTTTCTCTGTCTCTCTCTCTCTCTCTCTCTCTCTCTGTCTCTCTCTCTCTCTCTCCCTCCGTCTTCGTGGTTTGGCAGTTGTCTAGTTGTTAGTTAAGGTTTACCTATTTAACAGCCAAGGTCATTCACTTGTGTTGTCCTACTTGATTAAAAGATTAAAAGAAGGAAAGAAAGACAGATCACTGCAAAATGTTACTTGTGAGCATCAAATGACTGATTGGTTGTATATTCATTTTATATTATAGTAATTTCCTATTTTAATATTTAACAATATAACCTATTGGTGTATATGGTGTCTGTGTGTGCTTGTGTGGTGTGTTGTGAGCTTCTTTGTCTGTTCTGATACACTTCCTGTCCACTTCCTTCACTCTGCATGCATGTTTTCCTTCCTTGACTCTCATATGACTCTCTCTCATATGAGTGCTTGCCTTGAAATCTAATTCTGTGATATTCACACATTTTGTTTTTATTTAACTGAAACAATGAGTCAAAAGAACAACAGGAAACGGGATATATCATTCTTCGTGTGGAGAATATGCTGTTTTTCCCTGTGTGAAACAGGTGTTTCCTGCTCCGCCTGCACAAACACACAACCTTCATTTACCACAATACTAATGAGAACAGATTGAAATACAATCCATATCAGTTTCATTGGTTAAACAACAATTACATGTAAAGTTAGTCACAGCAGTATCGTACACACAAGCATAGACAGATAAGCAGATAAATCTGGTCATGGTGCATTCGTACGAAAAAAAAAAAGTTAAACTAACATTTTACAAACATTTGTGGAAAAAAAATCTGTCTCTATGATTAAATCCAAGAGACAAGAAGGATAAAAAATTGCCCCTGATGTCATGCACAGAGACATACACGCAAACACATACACACAAACACATACACACACACTCGTACAAACCCTCCTTTGCCCCCCTGTCTCCACCCTCCATGAACACAGGCCTATTGTCTTATAATGTGACCTTTGCTTTGAGTGAGGAGGCCTTTGTCCTAAAACAATAGAGTCCATATTGTAAACCATGCCAGTCAATGCTGTCCACACAGCTGCCAGAGAAAGGGTGCAGATTGTCCAGGGTGCAAGTTGAAGGATGTGAGGCTGGCACTTGTGGTGTGTGTGAGTGAGTGTGTGAATGTGTGCATGTATGTGTGTGCATGTGTGTGTGTTTTGTCTGTGCCTGTGTTTCATTTTTTTCTTCTGAACTGTTTGTGTCTGTAAGATGCAACCCTGTTTCCCAGAATCAGCAGATGGGCCTGTGCAATTAGACTCAGCGGTCTTCCCTAGTGTGCACACATGCACGGATGCACACAAACAGAAACACACACCAACACACACCAACCCACATGACCACGCATATGCACAGGAACACACACAGGGTTGGGCATGAAGCAGATGTCTCTGAAACACTAGACCTGACAGATACTATAATTGAAGAGGAAACAGAGGAATGAGAATAGACTTGACATTCACTACACATCAGTCAAAAAGGTAATCAACCTCAGTACTATCTATCTATCTATCTATCTATCTGTCTATCTATCTATCTATCTATCTATCTATCTATCTATCTATCTATCTATCTGCCTGCAAATATGCACACTAAGAGGCAAATTTAAAAAAAGAATCGTCAAACTTATTTGAAGCAGCAGAGGTGGAGATATCCTGGCTTCATAGACCACCCTGCCTCTAAATGCAAACTCCACCCCTCTAATTGTAATGCCTACTTTCTGTTAAAAATTCATTAGACTAAAAAGCAAGCTGAAATATTAATGATTTTTTTTTTAAAACTCTGGTAACCTTTCTCCACAGGCACAGAAAATATACAACTATTTTTGTGCATAAAACGTTGGTATCCATTTACTTTCTCAATGTGGCAGTCTAAATTTGTTTTTGTTTTTTTTCAGAGAAGTATTGTATCTTTTATTTATTTATTCACTTATTTGTTGTAGCTTTAAAACTATCATATCCAAGCATATAGAGATAAAATACTTGAATCAGCTTGTATAATATTTGCCCTGTGTTTGTTTAAAAAAAAAAAAAAAAGAGATAACCCTGTAAAACTCTTTCTTAGGTAATATAATGTCACAAACATGTCTTATAATAAATAGCAGAAATGTGCATTGAAAACTTTGTTTTCTTTTTCTTTCCTTCTCACTCTTGTTTGGCTCTGTGCCTACAGTATCTCAGCAGAGTACTTGACTGTCTTGTATCAAGAAGATGCATCAGATTACTTGCACCTCATGTCACAATATAAACAAATGCTGCCACCATGTGTTGAAGATCTTAACATGGCTGGTTGACCCCTTTTGCAAGAAGGAAAGGAAATGGAAACAACGTACAAAAGGCTTGTTTTGACCTTTTGTATTGACAATAAAAAATACAATAGTACAGGCTTATATATAAGTGTAATAAGAGGATAAATATTATATAAAGCAATAAAGGTTTTTTACAAGTATTTTGAGTGTTTGCTGCTTGATTGCATGTATCTCAATATCATTGTAAGTCCATTATAATTATAACCTAATATAAAGGAAAGAAGAGCTATATTTAACTATCGTTGATTTTATAGTTTACTGATACATGTCATGCATACAGTAAGTGCGGTAAACCATAAATATAACTTCCGACAGTCCAAAGACAAAAACTTGAAATCCGGATTAACTGCATTTATAACAATTACTTCTACTAGTTCCCTGGCTAGTAGCACCCCCTAGTGGTTTAAATCAAACTCACAGCTCTATTTAAATGGGCGGGACTCGTGGCCCTTTGGCCCCTCCCTTGTATAGTGAGAGCCCTGACGTCGACATTCGAGGGTAGCAACAGTTGCCTCGAGACCCCCTCGCGCCATAGTGACTGTAGCCGTGGAGACAGTTACTTACCAACGCGCGCAACACTCAGCAACAGCAGCAGCATCTGGAAGTCACCGAGCGAGTGGGAGAGGGGAAAGAGAGCAGAGCCAGGGCAGAAGTTTTCTCGAGGCAAAGGTGACTATATTTTTATAGAATTTAGATTCTGAATTACTCTGAATTTGGAGACAAATGCTCTGGAATCGAACGCGTGGCTGGCAGTCTTGGGTATTTTCCACAACATAACTTTCCCTTCTTTGTGGTATCCGCCCCAAGTTGAGAGTAGCTTTCCACTTTCCATTTAACTGATGTTCACTTATTAATGGCCACTGTTTTTTGCATCTAAAGTCTGCTTGGCAAAACTGTCTTATCGCCTCTGCTGCTTATTTTGCCTCACTTTGCTTAAACGCCACGTTCAGCGTCAACTACTCCAACTGAAAATTGATTCAACATCACTTTACACTTGTTGCTGCGTTGTGTGGAGTGTACCGAGATGTGTACGCTCTCCAGCTCAATCCCAGTGGATGCTACTAGTCAAGCTACAGCTAATGCTAATTTAGACAACCAGCAGTGATTAGCGCGAGTTCAGTCGCGCTACCTTGTGTTGACGGCAGTTTTGTCTCGTTCGTTACAACACGGACGAACTTCATTTTCGGAGTAACGTTATTTTTGTCCGAGCTCTATTCCAGCAGGTGGAAATATAGCTAGCTAGGGTTAGCAGCGTTGGTCCTGTTGTTCAAACTGTACATGCAAGCAGGAACTCAGGCGGAGGATAACTTTAATTTTACCACGCTTTCTCTGGCTTCCTTCGGTCGACTTTTGTTGTAAAAGATATTAAAGTTATTACGCAACCAGGATGAACTTCAATCCGTCGACGTTACGACACTCACCGTTACAACGCTGCCAAACCTGATGCTTTCCCTGGTTTGTCTCTGGATCCTTGTAACTCATCAATATGTACTAATCTCTGTAGATCAGATGTTTTAACGTTAGCCTTTGCTATCTGAATGGAACAAAGTTAGAACTTTTTAAAGTTTTGACCTTTTAAATATTTCAGGAGCAGCTTGAATAACTGTATACATTACAGCTAGGTGGTGCTATGATGGTTCTTTAATGTTGCTCTGCCTTGTTAAACTCATAGTGGTGAAAAAGAGTATTTAAAGTCCTGTTTTTATGTGCTTTTAAAACGTGGCAACAAATGAGATACAGTTGTACACTCTATATTAGGTTGGATGAATCACTGGACCTAATTCCTCTCCTCTGTCTCACTCATTTCATCACATGAACAAGTAGCCTAATTTAACTCAAGATATTAATCTTTCCAGTTTTTTTGCCATGCGGTGTGGGTTTGCCCATTGAACTGACCCAAAAAACAAGTTGTTATCAAATAACCAAGTTGTGGCAGGTCTTGTTAGGGTTGCTGTTTGACCTCACTTCAGTGTTGAAGGGTCACATTAATTTACGTTGTGGCAATAAGGAGAACAAGAGGAAAAGCTGACCCTCCAATGATTTTTTAAAAATCCCCTTTTCGGCAGTTTTCCACTTCAGCTGTGGCAGAGTTTCCAACTCTTTACGTACCTTTTTTTTGCTTTTGGGAGTGCTTCTTTTTTGTCTCCTGAGATACATTAATTCTAATGAACTATCTTTTCAGAGACAGCTGTCAGGTGCTCAGTCATTTGTAATGTTTGCCTTTGAAGCATCAGGAAGAATCTTTGCAGCATGAATGTTTCATTAATTAATGCTCTCTGTGCTTGTTAATAATGAATTGAGTTATAAACTTTCAAATGTGTGTGTCTTTTTTGAATAAAATATTCATTTAATAAAAAAAGGGCGCTGAATGATTGATTTAAGGAGACATAGACTATTATCGGTGTATCCTGTTACCTATATCCTTTTAGGTGAGAGGGATCAAAAAGCAGGTCTGAGTAAGATTATACTAATTAAATTTTTATCTACTTGTATGTAATATAAATAAAGTTTTAGGGGAAAAATTGCATGTGGAGATGCAATAGAGGACTTGGCTTGTTTGGAAGTGACTGAAAACCTAACTCTGATTGGGCTGACAACTCACTGCAGCTATGACGAAAATAAAGAGATGACTGCGCTAAAACTCTGTGTGTAGCCCTCAAACCCCCCAACCCCCATCAGAGCATGACACTGTTATGTTTACATGGAAACTTGATATACAAATACACCCAAGTTATGGAAAGAAAAGGGATGGAATGGATCAGGGGGCGAAATGTTATCCTTTTTTAAAATCAGTGTTTTTAATCAGGTTATTTTCATCTCCTTAGTGGCAAGACTGCATGGCTTTGGCTTGCAGAGGAAGGTCAGAGAGAAATGGTGCTCAGAGTTTCACATTAAAGTGGAGGTAAATGGAGAGTTATCTAGACATTTCTTATTGGTGTATTTTATTCTGCTGTTCTGTTACTTGTTAATTTTGCCAACTAGGATTGCTATTATCGGCCTACAATGCACCCTTTGATCATGGCTGTCCTGCCTTGGTCCATTTCAGCAACAAGTGCCACTCTGGCCCGTCATTTACAGAGAATTATGCTCTTTCTCTTGGTCTGACCTCCTCTCCTCTAGCCTCTTTTGAGCCATTTCTCGAGTTGCTTGCGTGTTTGTATGTAGCTGTGTGCACTATTGCCTGTGTGCCATTTGGAGAGTTTAATGGACCCATGTGTGTTGTACTTTTCAGCTATCAATAGGACAGCTGCAGTGGTCTCTTGGGCAGTGAGTGACCTGACACAGCTTTTGGTCACATGCTGTGTGTGTGTGTGTGTGTGTGTGTGTGTGTGTGTGTGTGTGTGTGTGTGTGTGTGTGCACACGTGGTGTTTGAGTGTGTGTGCATATTCACAAGTATGCTGTATGGATGTGCTTGTGTATGTGTGCTTGCTCATGCTGTATTTAGCTTATCTTGATAAGACCTACTGTTGCCTCGGGGAGAGGTTCTCAATCCAATAGCCTGCTACAGATATAGACATGGACCTAGTTGCTATGATCATATTCATATAGAGTTGCATTTACCTCCTGCTGCGGTAACTGAACTGCACATTTCAAGTCAGATGTTAACACAGTTTTAATGGGTTGTCCCATAACTCCAGTCAAAGGCATGTCAGGAAATCATAGAGCAAAGCGGAAGAACTGAGAGGGGAATGCCTTGTGGGGCTTGTTAAGTGGAATATAATAGTGTCATTTGTACAGATGAAATGTTTCAGTTTCATAATATTCATAATTCATTTATTTGTGAAGGGCTTTTCATTTAAAGTGATGTGCTGTTACCGTTCTCAAAGAATCTGTTGAAAGGAAAATAGTTTAAGTGTCCTTGTGACTATAACATCACATCTTCCAGCTACAAAGACTTTGGAAATAGACTTTACGCTGCTAGGATACAGAGAAACAATACTTGTCATATACCCCCAAAAAATGTTGCCGCCGATTGGCCCTCGTGCTGTGGTAACAAGTTGAAACTTGTTGTGAAATGAAATGTTTTTCAGTCTGTCTCTTCTGTCTGTGTGTGTGTCATCAGGAGCATTCTTAACATTCCACCTGTTTGTATCTTAGCTACACAACTGCTAATTAAATTTCCTGCCACAAACAGCAGACAAGGCACTGACATTTGCATTACAATACCCGGCCCCCCTTCATCTCTCTTTCAGGCAGCCCCCATCCTCTCCTTACTTTTCCTTTCTTTTGTAGAGTTTCAGGCTAGTTTGTTAAGAGATGTTTATTTGGCTTGAAAAATAGCTCCTGCAACCTGCTACAAAGTAATTACCAGAAGCAAAGCTAAGCTTGTAGTGCAATAAGATTTGAACAGATTTTTCGGAGGAGTAGACCCAGACAGTATTTTGAAGAATGAATTTGTTGGGTCTTCAGGATGGCTTTTCAGAAGCCCTTTAATTAGGAGATTTAGTGGGGAGCAATGGTGGAGGATGCCATTGTCACAGGTGGAAACAACCCGGTTTCAGGATGTCCTAGTATGTAGCGCAACCCCCAGATCCCATCCTCGATCTTTAAAAACCTTCTTTGCTCTTTGTTTTAGGTACAAAGAAAAGCATTGTCAATGGTGCAATGTTCAATATAGGGGGTAAATTATAATCAGTGTTCAAGTGTTTCACTTCAGTTTAGAAAAATTTGAACTTAAAGCGCTCCCATATGTAGATCTATAGACAAAATGTAAACTGTAACCTGTCACCATCTTTTGCTGTATGTTTTATGATGATTTCTAGATGCAGTTTGCAGTGCAGCAACACTCAACATCCATGTGTAATTTTTGCTGTTAGATGTAAAAGTGCTAAGGCTGTTAGATGCAGTTTGATGGTATTGTGATACCATCATAGGACTAGTTTATGTCCTTGTTAAACAGCTATCATTACAGATAAATGTTCACAGGTAATGTGTTAAAGCCTTATTCATGTTACATTTAGCTATGTTAGCTGAGTTTTTACGACTGTTAGCAAGTTAAATCACCTATGTTAAGACAGAATGTGTTTTACACATTACATATCATGCATCTGTGAGCACTATTCAAGTGAGTCCATGTTTAATGTCTCATGTCTTGTGAACCTGTTTATGGGAACAGGTGAAAGCAGATACAAGGAACATTAGTATGAGCCTTTTTGCAGCCGGTGTGTATTGCTATTTTTCTACGGAACTGAATAGAAGTCAGGGTTAGACTTAAGCGTTAGGATACGTTCCAGGTTGTCAATCCCAGAGACTGGTTTCGTTTCGATGTAGTTACTTTGTAAAAAATGTTCAAAGAGACCGCAGCATTACCTGAGGCAATGAGGCTATGTTTTTAGTTCCTCTGGTTTAATGGATACTTAGAAGGAAATGTCATCAGCTTGATAACAGATTTCAAGAAATAAAGTGCAAAGGGAGGCTGTGGTCCAAGAACAAGTGAATAAATTTTTATACAGGAATGAAAAATGGACGTTTCAACATCATAAGTGCAATTTCAAGTATTTGTTATATTTCATCATGAAGTACTGTTTTACTTAAAAGAAACAGATTTTAGGTCGTCTTAGTAATTTCTGTTATCTAATGACAAACATATAGGATGGTAGGTGTATATGCTCACTCTGTTTCTATGGTTTTGGTCTTGTAGTAATAAAGAGATGTCATATAATTTGTTGTAATATAATACAATTTGTATTATGTTGTCATTTTTATCGGAATTATAAAATGTTATAAAGTATTGAAATTTTAATGCAGTGGTCAGCTCACCAGTGGTGGCTGGCCTGAGTGTGTTTTTGCTGAACTAAACATGACCCACACTCTGGCTGAGAGTCAGTTCTGGGCTTTAAGGAGGAGCAGAAGTGCACCACTGTAAAGGAAAGAGGTGCACTCAAGATTATATAACTCAAGACAAAACAAAACAGTCGAAATGGAATGCAGCACAACAATCTTTTCATCAGAGTTATCTGGTTTTAATTATTGGAAACCAAATCACAATTGAAAATAAAAGTTGACTTATACCGCCCAGGCCTGGCTGTGAAATGCCCAAGTTGGGGTAAAGGAAGTTATTGCATGGTCATAAAATGCTTTTGTGCTTAACAATAATAGTATTTTGGAAAATGGGGAATAAAACATATGCGCGAATCTTACCTGTAAGTGTTTTTCGCAGTTTCTCTTTATGCTCCAGTATCACTTCGAGCAGCCAGGTGACACGAGTAAAGTTCCCTCCTCTGTGTCAATAATAAAGCTGCTCTGGAACATATCAGATTGATATTCATGAAAAAGAGAGGCACCCACACGTAAGAGTATATTCTGAGTAATTCCCTGTTGTGACCATTTCCCCTCTGCTTCCCTGCTTGAATTTTTTTGCATTTTCTATTTTCTACTTTTTAAAATGTTCATTTTCAAGTCCCAATTCTTCATCTGAAGATGGTAAATGTTTGAAGATGAGTGCTGAGGGCTGGTGGAGGTGGGAGGGGGGGCAGTGGAAATCTGGAAAGGGTTAGAAGGGCGTTGGGGGAGGAAGTTGCTAGTGTAGAGCATGGGCGAACACACAATCTCCATGGCAACAGTTTGATCTTTCTCTTTGTGGCTGTCAGGCCTGCAGTGCACATGGTGGAGTGGACAGGTTGTGCCGATGACCAGAGGTGGGGAGGTGAGCTGGAGAGGGGAGGGTGACGCTTGGATCAGAGACAGTGGTCGGTGCCTCCTATTTCTGCTCCCTCACCCACTCTCTCTCTCCCCCTCATACTCTGCCATCTGCAGACCCCAAGAGCTGCTTTGATTGGATTAGCCATGAATTAATGAGACAGGCTTGAAGAATGGCCTCTGTTGTGGAAATCTCGTATCATATCTTAATTTGCTCTTTGTGTGAGCGTGTGTGCCTATATGAGCTCATGTTCTTTTTTAAAATAAAATCAAAGAAAAGCATGTCTG
Source organism: Naso thynnoides (assembly GCA_029783665.1). NCBI lineage: Eukaryota > Metazoa > Chordata > Actinopteri > Acanthuriformes > Acanthuridae > Naso > Naso thynnoides. Next base: position 7,615,272 of record JAQLOL010000020.1, on the reverse strand, counting down.
ATCGTTTTTAAACCTTTAAATAACAATGAATTTGTTTAATCTTAAATGAGCACATGTTAAAGCCTCATGTGAGACCTGTTGCTCCTCTTGGTGCTTGCATTGAAGTGTTCCAAACTATCCTCTATAAATGCCCCTTTAAAAGCAACAAGTGTCTGTCTGTGCTTTTAAAAAGAAAAAAATATATATAAATGTATTTATATATATGTATATGTATATATGTATATGTATATATATATGTATATATTATTTTGATCTTCCCATGACTTTTAAAAAGTACTGCTCTGTTCAAGCTGTTTCAGTATCTCTTTTGCCCAAGGAACTTTGGAAAGACTAGACTTGCTTTTGTAAGTGTTGTTTTTGGGTGGCATTAGTGTAAAGCAACCATGAAGAATAGTCTGCTGTCTCCTTGATGACTTCAACATTCCTAGTTACAAAAACAGTGCACTTCATGCTGTCCTCTTCAATCAAATCTAAACCAGCATAAAGTCTGCACATTTTTATATAATTACAACACAGGAATAAGTCTGCCTCCATGTCCCCTGGTGTCTTAAATTAATAGCTTACATAGTATTTATTGTTGTAAGTTTCTACTTAGCGTGAGATGGAGGGATCAGGTAGGGGGGATGGCATTGTTTGGTTTGGGAAGTATTCTGTTGGTTGCATAGCAACAGGCTCCTGGAAACGGGAGTGGACGGTGTTGCCACTAGCAACCGTTGTTGCTCTGCAAACAATGTGGGCCAGTGCAAACATGAGCCAAGACTGTGGGCTTCTGCTTTTAATTGAACATCTGTATGTGTTTTTCTCTGATTGAGCCCTGTTCAAGTTCGATCTGTCAGTGACAGATGTTTAAATCTTGTCTGCACTGTTAACATTGTAGACTAAGCATTAATGACAGTTTGTGAGGCTTTGGGGTTCTTAAAATGTGTCTTGTTTCTGGTAGCTTTTGAAACTCAGGTACTTCTTGAGAGGAGGGGCTGTTGTTGTAATGTTGTTAAGTGCTCATCTGGGATTTGCCCGAATGAAACCAGGCTTACAGCCCTCACATGAAAACAGACACGTGTGTGAAACTGTCTTTTGGTTGGAGGCAGAAAGGTTTGGCCCTACACGGCAGCCCATCCAGAGTAGCAGTTTTGCAGCAGTGTGCTATGTCTCCTGCTGGGTTCTACCTTTGTGCCTTTCAGAGCTGCTAGCGGGAAATTTGTGTGGCTTTTAACCTTCCTTGAACACAAGCAGAAAGACCCCTCTTTCCTGTACTCTCTCCCGTCTCTCCCCCTCCAACCAAATGATTTGACACACTCTACCATACCTATTAAAGCCAGCGCTTTAATTGAGCTTTGATGGATGAAAATGTGCAGGTCAGTGCTCTTTTTCCTGATCCCCCACCATCCTGCCATGCCACCCACTCCTTAATGGCAGAAAGAAGCCCTCAGGCTTGTGTCACTTCCTTTGGTGAAAATGACAAGTCTGGAGATAAACGATGGGATTTTTGCAAGTCTATTTCCAACGAAAGTGACACTCCAAAGACAAATTCCTTGCTGTGGAAATATGCTTGAGCATTGCTGTAGCTTTTAGAAATGTTCACTCTTGGTTAGCATTGTTCTGATAATGGGCTCTTGGTACTTTACTGACACTCAAGACAGAGGTGTGAAGAAAAATTGTCATGGAATATGAGAGCCTTTACAGGCACATGCTAATTAGGCTCTGTGCTAACAAATAAACTGAGGACAGACTTGGAGGGTTGCTCAGGTTAGAGTGGACATAATGTGTCTGAAGATTGATACACATCAGAAATTTCAAAATAGGCCTCCTCCGCACAGTTTATTAGTCATGTAGGCAGAGCAGAGCCTGTGGCAAAGACACTGCCTTCCACACACTGAAAATGCCAGTGGTGGCACACCCAAAACTGTTGTTTTTCTGTCTTAAAGGTACACTCTGATTTTGTTATGGGATCCACTACTGGCCCCACACCCCAAATATTCACCTAAGTTGCGACTGACGTCTAGAATCTAAGACAGTTGACATGTGTGTTTCAAAATGTTAGTTTTGTGGAGAGCAGGGAAATTTGTTTTGTGATTTTTCTGGCATTGATTACAAAAAAAACAAATCAAGAAACACAATCAAGAGAGATTCCTACAAGGAAAAAAAGAGAATCAAGTTTTTTAGACGATCTAGAGTGGATTTTACAATTAAATGATGAGATCTGTGAGGAAATCATTTTTAATAACACTTTTTCCATAGCAAACTCATTTTGTGTGTGTGGGAACTTCTGGACTATGGAAGGAGAGACTTTGTGGTAGAGCCTGTAATGGCTGCATCATGTTGTATTTAGTGGCAGCGATTTAGGTGGTTGCGTAAATGACTGCTGTTCGCTTGTATTATTTAAGCCTTTAAGTCTGAAAATATGCCACAAATGAGTATGTTACTCCTTTATTGATATATGTGCAAGATTTATTCTTCTTCTCTGTAAGCCACATGTTAGATTTGTTTTTGTTGTTGCCCCTTCTCATTGTGTCCAATTTGCCACATGCTTTAGGAAAATCTTACCTTTTATATGGAATTTAAATGACATTTTTTAAGTCATTTAGGTTGATTCAGCAGATCCAGGGAGGAAGGTCTTCTCAATTCAGATATTAGCAGAGGCTTGAATCAAAATCACGTGTAACTTTAAAGGTGCAGTTCCATTAAAAAGTTTTGGTTGTGTCTTAATAAAGCCAAAAGACTAGCTTAGCTGCACCTGTTGCTTGCATCCACTGGCTCGGCCTTCATATCACTACAGCTTAAGTGGTGCTCGTCAGATCTTTTCCAGTAGATTAGTAAACACAAGCTAATAACACACACACACATGGTTAGTGTGTTGTTGACTAATAACAGAACGTCTAGAGCAAGTTGCGTCTTGCAGCCCATTACTGTAGTGCTCCTGGTAAACACTACTCTCTTGTCTGTGTACTGACTTTTCCTGCTTCTTCTGGATTTGTGCCTTAAAGCAAAGACTGCTCATTAATTTAACCCACCCCCCAACAGTGCTGTATCTCCTTCTCTCTTATATTCTAATCCTCCTCCCCCTCTTCTCTTTGCTTTCGCACTCGAAAGTTCCTGTGCAAGAGCTTTATAAAGGGGGCGGGGGTGGGGAGACGGGGAGGGGAGGAGGGGGTTGAGTTGGGGGTGGTCGTCATGGATTCCTCACCATAGCAACCGACAAACGTTTACAAAGCATTGAGGAATTTCCTCATATCAGCTGGATTATTGGAGCCCTCAGAGAACGGCTCTCGTTCGAAACAAACGCTGGATATCATCGGGACCCTGGCAGGGGCCGGAGCCCCACTGCCATTTTCATCTTTTTTCTCTTTCTTTTTTTTCTTTTTTGACAGAGTGGGGAAGTTGTTTTTTATCTGCTTACTCCCCCTCACAGTTCCATTCTTCTCTTGTCCCTGCTTTACTCCTGCACTTTCCCTTTCTGTCCTTTTTTGAAAACGAGAGCCTTTGTGCCACTCCATTTTTAGCTCCCCTTTGCTATGCTGTGCACATTGTCACCCAGTGGAAAGCCGAGTCGCGGCAGTGGGTTTGTTCCTCAGGAAGCATTTCAGTCCTGCCGGTAACTTGAACTCCTGCACTGTAACTTTTCCACCTGGGTCTGATCTGTCAGCAGGACCAGGAGTGTCTGTGTAATACTGTCAGGCTGCCTATTTTGCCATTGATTAAGGCCAAAGGTGGGCAGCCACATGGGCCCTGAGAGCTTCACTGACTCAGCTTGACTTAGCAAAGCCAGAAACCCCCTGGGGCACAAAGAATGCCCGAGTGGCTCTAAGAGAGAAGGGGTGGAGTGGAAGAAGATTTATTTAGTATGTCTGTCCATGTGCATAGATTTGAAATGCTCTTATTATTTTCTTTTAAGCTTTGGTGTGACCTGTCTGGTATAAAATTCACCCCTACTACTTCTGTCTTCTCCCAGCATGCAGAGCACAGAGGGAGGGTCAGACACCACGACCAGCGTGGCAGCGCTGCGGACGTCCTCATCAGCTCAGGCCCCTGTGGTACAGCCTGTTCCAGCCTCCCAGCAGGTAGGGTACTACCTCTACCCTACTGCTACTTTAATAACAGGACAAATAGGGAAATCTTGTAATGACATTGTTCCATCCAATTTCTTTCCAAACATTACACTCAAAATGTTTGAAAGGCTGGTAATTGGAAACCAAACCAGCTACTTCCTATTTGAGGGCTTACACGTGGTGTCTAAAAAAACTATATGTTATCATTAGAATCTCTCCTGGAAGCACTTTAGTTAAGTGTTGCATGCAGCACATGCAATTATTAAAAACATTTGTTTGTTTTTTTTTGCATCCATGTGACCACAGCCATTGAAGCTATAGAAATTTGACAGCGCTGTTAGCACAACCCATATAACACAGTCTAAGTGTGTGTCACAATTAGGGCTGCAGCTAACTATTATTTTCATTATTGATTAATCTGCCCATTATTTTCCCCATTAATCGAATAACCCCCATTAATCGAATAACCGTTTATTCCATGCAATGTCAAAGCTCATCTCAATTTCCCAGAGCTCAGTGTGATGTCTTCATATTGCTTCTTTTGTCCAAACAGGAGCCCAAAACACAATGACTCCTCTTTTATTATCATAAATGACACAAAAAGCAGTGAATCCTCCTATTTAAGTGGCTAAAGCAGGAATTCCTTTAACTTTTTTATTTGAAAAATGACTGAAGTGATTAATCAGTTTTCAAAATAGTCGGCGATCAATTTTCTATTGATCGATAAATTGATTATGCAATTAATCGTTGCAGCTCTAGTCACAATAACACACTTGTGCATCTTTGCTGCCTGTAATCAGTGGAGTACCACGCACTCATCTATCAGCACCATCTTAAAGGGGGCATTTGTTATTTGTTGCCCATGTTGTGTTGACTGTCATATGTTTACAGTTGTGTGTGTGTGCGTGTGTATGTATGTGCATACCTATGTAATTGAGTTATGTCTTGTATTCACACAGAGGGTGCTGGTTCAAGCCACAGGCTCAGCTCAGAAGGGAGGACAAGTACAGCAGCTATCAGTACCCAGGGTTCAACAGGTCCCTCAGCAGGTACACAGTGCTGTACATACTTGTACCGTGCTGTGAAATGATTTGTACACCCCTTGACATCTATCGAAATTTTAAGTTTAATTATTTTTATTAATTATTTTGACTTTTCTTGACTGAGTCAGAGACCTATGTTGTGTTATCCTGTCAAAAATGTGACACAATGGTTCAATTTATTTCTATGAATTCAAATCAATAGAACGCAGCATATGGCCTGGTTCACCGGGGCTCATTTGAATCACTTACAAATATTTGATCAACTCCTTGTCTCATTTTGGTCCAAATTTACTTTCAGGTTAAATAATAACAATCAGACTGGGGCGTCATAGGTTTGTCCTTCGAATGACACATTAAATAGTAAGCAAGTTAAACAGTAACTGAACCATGATAAAGCACTAAATGAAGATGCCAAACATGGCAGCAACATTGATTCCAGCAAGAGCTGCTCATCCAGAGCATGTGTCAAAATGTTTCTTCTGCTTCCTTCCCTTTATAGTGTCTTTTTGTCTGAGCCTGGCTCACTGCCTGCATACATGAATAACATGAATAGAACTTCTAAATACAAATCTTGAAGCTTTTAAATATAATATTATAAATATTAATAAATATGTGGGATGACAAGGATTTTAATTAGCTTTCCAGCTGCTTCTTTTGCGATGATGTTTATCGTAGATGGTCTTTTTTTGGTCGCAGGGAAAGTGAACTTGCTACAAAGCCAGGTGATTCCTGGTGGCTTGAACCAAATCCCAATATGAAATCTGTGTGATGTCTAATGTCTAAAGATTGAAGCCATGAGCTGACCTGACTGCTGGATGTTAGCTCGCCTTAAGTGCCAGTCTTGTATATGCAGATGTTGTCACATGCCAAGTGATCAGCCAATAGCAAAAGGACAGTTGATTGCCTGCTTTGCACTGTGTTTATGCTTCAGTATAGCATCCATTATCGGTTGTTATATTTGTCAAATCAAGCTTGTCTGTATCAAACCACACGTATGTCTTTATTAGTTCAGGTTAATATTACTTTATTTATGATGTCAACTTTTTTTAAATTACAGGGATTATATGCATTTTAACCATCTAACATTTTTTTCTGATGACTTTTACTTACTTTGTAAATGATGTTGTAATGCCTTCTGTTTTGGTCAAACAATTCTGCAAAAACCAAGGGGTGTATAGACTTTTTCACTGCACTTCATGTCCACATTGTAATAGGTGTGCACATGCCTACACCCGCAGTTAATATTCTCATTTTATGCAGTACTTGTGTAATTAAAAAGATCAGCTCCCATTCCAATTGTCCTTTCAATTTGACTAACATGTATAAGTGTATGGAAGCATGAATAAAGATTTTTATTTCTCCCGCTCTGATTTCTTGTGTTCTCTCTGTAGGTGCAGCAGGTGCAACATGTCTACCCATCCCAGGTCCAATATGTCGGAGAAAGTGGAGAAGCTGTTTACACCAATGGAACTATGTAAGCAATATTACATTACTCCATAATTATAACAATGTAATGTGATACCTGTTTTTCTTTATGTCATTTAAATACACCCTGTAAAAGAAAAATAAAAAAATATATTAAAATACGGTTTCAGTGGTTTTAATACTTCCATGACTTGGTTTACTTATATAAGCCTTAATATTGCCTGTGTTTGTGGGATTGAAACATTTTGTTTCAAAATGTTTACCATGGGTGAAAGTTGCCACTGTGTTAATATAAGATACTAAAGTGTTCTAAAGCACTTTACCTGTTAAATTGTTGAAAAGCTTCATGACAAATAAAACTGTCCAGAGCAAATTTCTCGCCATTTTAACATCAAAATACTTAAAAAGAAGCCAAGGTGATTGTCTTTTCCACAGTTTTATGTTTCATTTAAATAGATATTTTGATGATATAACCTATGTTGTTGTTGTCTTAAAATATATATATATATATATATATATATATATATATATATATATATATATATATATATATATAAAAAATATATATATATATATATATATATATGTGTGTATATATATATATATAAA
>JAQLOL010000020.1:7593971-7606553 GCA_029783665.1 Naso thynnoides | reverse complement strand
TTAGCGTTGTCAGTGTGCTGACATCGCTAACATTAGCGTGTTAGCATTGTCAGTGTGCTGACATTGCTAACATTAGCGTGTTAGCGTTGTCAGTGTGCTGACATCGCTAACATTAGCGTGTTAGCATTGTCAGTGTGCTGACATTGCTAACATTAGCATGTTAGCATTGTCAGTGTATTGACATCGCTAACATTAGCGTGTTAGCATTGTCAGTGTGCTGACATTGCTAACATTAGCGTGTTAGCATTGTCAGTGTATTGACATCGCTAACATTAGCGTGTTAGCATTGGCAGTGTGCTGACATCGCTAACATTAGCGTGTTAGCATTGTCAGTGTGCTGACATCGCTAACATTAGCGTGTTAGCATTGGCAGTGTGCTGACATTGACACAGCAGTGATTTGAGCTCAAAGCAAAGTTTTAGACAAAAATGCGCCTGTGTGAGCTTAAGACCTAAACAGTGAATTAACTGAACTTGGCTGAAATATTAATAACAGAACTCAGTCAAATGATGAAAACTAGTTTTTTAAGCCAATATGTCGGGAAATCCTCTGGTTTTAGCTTCGCAAATGTGAATATTTGCTGGTTATTGCTGCTTATTCTGACAAATAATTTAACATTTCTGTGTTTTGAACTGTTGGTTTGACAAAACAAGTTAATTTAAACATGGCAACATGAAGTTTGGGAACTTTAAAGACATTTAATCGTTAACGTTATCCTTTTCCCTGAAGGGATATTTTTCCTACACATAGTGGCAGATGTTGAGTGCTCAAGCTAAAACGTTTTCTTATGTTACTTTGTGTAACGTGTTTTTTGTCTTTCTGCTGCTAAATAAGCGATTAAATAATCACGTGGCACTCGGCAGTCTCTTATTTTGACATTATTGTAGATTCATTTTGCAGCCTGAACTTCCTTGAAAACATCTCAGATGTTCCTGGAGTCACAGGAGAGGCTCACAGTGATCAATTATCAGTTATCAGCGATCAGTCATCAGTGATCAGTTATCAATGATCAGCTGAGACATGATCTGTCTGTATGTGAAGCTTTTTCCCAGATTACAATCAAACAGGCGTTTTATCTGGTTTTCTCTTTTCTTGTTTCTACTTATTTCCTTTTATTAATAGTGCTTTAATATTAGGGCTGTGAGAAAATAATGATATGTGCTGATATTGTATTGATTCTCAAAAACACTTACCGATTTTTAATGAATACTTTAGCAGTTTTAATATTTGTGGCAGTGGTTCGTTTTGTGTGGGCTGCTGCACAACATGTACTGCCAGAATATTCTGAGTGTATAAAAAAGTAAATTTGTTTTTTAATATTTTACTCAGGTTCAGTGGAAATGAAGGTGTGTCCTTTCTGGTAGTCTTCCTAAAGTTGGACTGAAAAAATACAATATATGAATAAATATGTGGTGTTGTGACCCGTGTGTCTTGATACGTCTCAGTACACAGCGGCCCTGTTAAATATGAAAGAACATTCAATTAGTAACTAATATTTTGTGACTCATTATTGTCCTGATTATATTATATTTATTAATCTGTTATATGAAGCAGTCCTGAAAATAGCTGTAATAGTTACAACAATAAAGGCGCAGAGACTTAATCTGACCTCATGGTGTTTTTATTTAAGTACTGTGATAATAATCCTAATAATAATCTCAGTAGAAAAACCTTTAGCCTAATTTTCCTCACAGAAAACAGTGGAAACTTTATTATTACTCTAATATTAGTTTAAGTAACAAACCTTTAAGGGCCAATATTGTGTCGTGGCTGTTATTGTATCTGTCATATAACGAGTTTATCATTCTGACATATGTAATCAGGCTGATAATCAGCTGATAATCAGCTGATAATCAGCCTGATGTGTGCCGTGTTGTTGTCGTGCTCTCTCTTTGTAATCCAGCATCGAGTTTAATAATCTTGTGAAATATTTCTGCAGCGTCTAATATTTTGTTGGACGAAAATCATTTAATCCAAACGTGTTTTTATTCAGTATCACTTTTTCTTCTCATATTTATTTGAACACATATTAGACGGTCGTATAATATTCTGTATAGCCTCGTGCTGTCTTATATGAATTATGCTCTTTGTTGACTATAAGGATTCTTGAATAAATCTACAATAATCCTGTTGGGGCCTTTATTAAGAAGGCCAGAATTTCTATAAATGAATGACATATTTGCTCTAATTATTACTGATAAATTGTTTAATATAGCTGCACTATATTTAAAGCAGCTCATATCTTCTCAGTGGAGCCTAATAATAACTGTATCTGACTTTGTTTTATTGTTTATTGTTTTAATTGAACTCACATGTGTGAAAAACTATTTAATATTCTATTTAAGGTTCATTCGCAGCATTTTCTGCTGTTTTCTTTCTTTATTTATAACCATCTGTGAGTTGGTAGAGGAATAAAAAACCTCAAAGTCTCTTTTTAGCGTTTGTAACGTGTTTGATGATGCCTGTGGTCTGAATTTCCACTCAACCGTTTCGTCTCTTCTCGTGTAGTTTACGTGTAGAAGCGTTTAAAGCTGCTGCTGTGTCGTGTCGACTGTTTCTGAGGTTCTTTATTTCTTCATCAGTGCGGTTTACGTGGGTCGGCTGTTGGTGCTCGTCGGGGTTTTGGTGAGTAATCATCAGATAACGGGTCAGGTGTAAAGGCGAAGGTTAGAGCAGGTTAATTAGTTTAGAAAATGACGTCACTTTACTGTGATGTGAGATCACAGTATTGATGAAATATTGATATATGGTCCAGGTTTAAGTGTGTGGTTGTTTTCATTGTCTGTCAGGTCTCTGTGTGGACTCCAGCTGGACGTCTGGAGCTCTGTGGTGAGTTCGCAGTGAATTTGTGATGATTATTTACGTCTTTAATGAGAGATTTCCAAGCGTTTTGTTGTATTTCCAGGGGGACGGTGTGTTTGATTTGATCTCGTGCTTTCCTTGGTTTTTAGTTGTTACTGCAGCGTGTGTGACTTTCAGCGGCGACCTTGTCTGTTTCAGCGTAATTCTCTCTTCAGTCGTGTCTCCATTATGTGACCTCTGAATGTGTCTGAGTGACGCTGATCTCCTTTCACTTGATGTTGTTTTTATTAGCAGATTTTTGGCGTCTTGCAGTTTTCCCACAGGGCCTCTTAAAGTAAGAGTGTGTGTGTGTGGCGGTCCACGCTGATGTCACAGCGCCGTGTTACGTCGTGGCTTCTTTTAACTCCAGTGTTATTCATGTTGCAGTCTCACTCTGTATAGCTGATCTGTATTTTTGCTGCTGTGACACTAATTCAGTATCTTTCTAAAAATTGATCCTGGGCCTGCTGCAGCTGGTCTGCAGAGCCACAGCGGCGGGTGGGGGAGAGTGGGGGAGGGCCGCCTGTGGTGGGTTATGGGTATTGGGTGGGGGAGGGTGTGCTGGGTGGGGTGGGGGATGGGCAGGGCAGGCTAGTGTCCACTAACCTGACATGACCTGTGCCCTTGTTTGTGGTTCCTATTAGCATACATTAGTATGTCTGACTGCAAACCTTCACTCAACAGCTTAACCCTATGAGTCCCTTGATTTGCATGCTTCTGTCAGCCAATAATAGATTTGGCTGCAGCACTGACTGAGTTAAATGCAAATGCAAAGATCTGGCTGCTAGCTAACAGTCTTATTTCCTTTATCTGTTTTTTTTGTGTGTGTGTGTGAGTGTTTTTTTTATATACACCTGCTTACTTCTGTCCCTTTCTCTTTTTCTGTCTCTCTCACTCTTCTGCCTCCTCCCTCTTCTGTGTCCACATTTTTTTTCCTTTCGCATGCCTATTCTTCCTTAGCTTGAAATGGCGATTGAAAACCTCCAAAAGTCTGAAGGAATTGCGAGTCACAAAAGCAGCCTGCTCAACAGCCATGTAAGTCAACCAGGAACTTTCTTTGAAAAAGACATGAAAGCTAAAAAACATCCAAATGAATACAAATAAAAGCTGAACCTTTAGGCAGTGTGTCTGACTTGTGTTCTTCAGAGTGGAACACACTGCCTACTGCTGCCTTTACCTCCATTCTGCACTGTCCCACTGACGCATATTTGTCTCATATTTAGTTTCGTCATTTACCTAAACCTGCATTTGCTGTCACTTCTCACTTAAAAATGCATCTTGTGTGTTTTTTTTTTAAATTTTTATTATTTCGCTTGGGCATAAATAGCTTTTCCAAGATTTCACTTTTAAATATGCCAAGACATGCACTCAGTGTCACTAAATTATATTACTGTATAGCGTTTTCCACTTGTAGGGATGCTGTCACTCAATTATAATGATATTTAAATAAGATTCCTGTAGTATTTCTCTACAGATTTTCTTCACATGGGAAATCTGTGGTTGAAATTCTTTCCTTAAGTTCAAACTCTCAACCTCATCTATCATCCCACAGTCTCCACATCATTTGTGTGAATAGTATTAAAAGTATCTGCTTTCAGTCTCATGTGTGAATTGGTAATTTATGCACATTCTTTGATTTCTTTGTTACAGACAGAGCTATGACTCCTCAAAACTGACTATCTTGGAGATTATTCCAATAGAATAAATACCACTTCAGATGTTTGAGTGTTTACTCAATCAGCCATTCCTTATGCTGTAGTCACTCACTGCTTCAGACAAAAAATATAACAGCCCAAACATAGCCACAGGGGGAGTGCAGTGGTCTCTTTGGTGTTTAACCTCCTAAAACAGGTGGTCATGTGATGCGTTTGTTGTGTGTGCTATCTGTCTTTTGATGTGTTAATAAGAGCCGCTGCTCTTCTCCGTTTCTGGCCAGGTGACTATCACAAAGCAGAATTTATCCGCTGGGGCTCACTGACTGTGCGGCTGTGCCTTCCTCTGTCTTTTTTAGCTGCAGTGGCTGCTGGACAACTATGAGACAGCAGAGGGAGTGAGCCTGCCCCGGTGCTCCCTGTATAACCACTACTTGCGGCACTGTCAGGAACAGAAACTGGATCCAGTCAACGCAGCCTCCTTTGGCAAGCTCATCCGCTCTGTCTTCATGGGCCTGAGGACCCGTCGCCTTGGCACCAGGTACAAACAGGAAGAGGTTGTTGCAGAAGCTGAAGATGCTGATAACAGTAATCATGTAACCATTACAGATGACGAGTATGATGATGCTTGTAGGCATTGGAGACTTGCTGATGGAAGAGGATAATGACAGTGATTACACTGATAGCAAGTCTTCTCCTTCTCACTGGTTTTTGGCTTTTCTCTCACTGAATCCACCAGAGGCAATTCTAAGTATCATTACTATGGCATCCGGGTGAAGCCAGACTCACCGCTCAACCGGCTGCAGGAAGACACTCAGTACATGGCCATGAGGCAGCAGCCTGTTCACCAGAAACAGAGGTCAGCACTCCACCTGTCTGTCATTTCTTACCTTTCTCCTTCCTTTTCTTTTCCATTTGTCTCTTTGTCACATTTATCACAACTTATAGCAATTTTCAACTCATTAAACACCATTTTGCTGTTTTTTTTTTTGTTTGTTTGTTTGTTTGTTTTTTCCTTTGGTAACTATTAGTTCTAGATTTTTTTTTTAAAAAAAGGAGGGGAAGGTTTAAAAATGTATCCATGACATTTAATCCTGTGATAGCTACCTCACTGTTACCATCCGTACTCTGCTGCTTGCTGTGTTTTATCTTTGTCTGCCATCTCTCTGTCCCGTATCCTGTTTCTTTAAAAGTTCTTGCTCTCTTTCTATGCCCTTTTCATTTTCTTTCATGATTACGCATGTTCTTCCTCAACCATCTTCAACGTAAGACATTTCACCAAACAGCAGAACAGCGTTGACTTTAGTGCTGCCACAGTGTACTAATTTTTTTAGAGAAACAGAAGACAATTCAGTGACATGTTGAACGTTTTGGTACCATATATGGCTAAGCTCTGGTTTAAGTAATTCCCATAGAATATGGGCAGCAAAGGTTTGAAAGTATGTCTTAAGGTTGTTTTTAAAGTTAGTACATCATACAGTAGAATCACTGTCTGTGTTGCTACAGGTACAACCAAGCACACGTGAGACCACATCGTGTTAGAGGTCGATCAAACTTGAAACTTACAATTAAAGATGGTTGTGGGGAAGTGCTTTCAACCTGATTTTAAGTAACTCCATAATAGTAATAATAATTTATAGAGCATGTTTAAATAAACAGACTTTGCAAAGTGCTTTGACCGTAAAAAACAAAAAGCAAAGCCAGATATCAGGAAAACAGTATAAGAAAGGAAAGCCAAACCGAGATGACTAAATTAAGGTTAGATTAAGTTAAAACAAGAAAACTAAAGATTTAAATAAATTATAAGTAAATAATTAAACACATAAAAAGAAAAAAAACATGAAGATGTTGTCAAATAGAAAGAGACTACCGTCATAAAGCAGAATGCATGACCTTGGTAATATTTGAGACCGCTGTGGTTTGTATGCGTGTTTGGATTTTATGTTACTGCTCTGCTCTGATTTTATGTTACTGCTACTATGTTTTACTACCAAACTTCAGCAAATATTTCTTCAAGAAAAAGCATTGTGCCTGATGATGGAGAATGAGTTTGTATTTCAGAAAAAGTTTCAAACTGTTGGCATATGTTGTTTTCTTTTTAACACACCCCTGCTTTTCACTATGGGAATTATCTATGTGGTTTTACAGTCGAATTCTGCTATTCTTGCTTTTGTAGCCCTTTAAAACCCAGCTAACAAACGTGCTATTCTCAACTGTGCAAAGGTTCAAACCTCTGCAGAAGGTGGACGGGATGTCTGACGGTCTGTGTGGGAGCTCTCAGCACTGTAACAGCACTCCAGAGCAGTCTGTGGCTGCTCAGAGCCAACACCACCAGCAGTACATAGGTAAGAACAGGAGCTGGTCGGCTGCCACAACAGCTGCTTTTTTAATAAATGTTTGACATTTGAGATCAGACTCGTGTTTTAAACTCTCATCACTTCTGTTGTTTTCCTCTGATTCTTGTTTTCTGATTCCATCTTTCATTACACTAAATTTTTACCCCATTAAATCAGAGAGTTGGATTATGTGACACAGCTACTGCCACATGTTGACTTTATTCAAACACACATTATAAGCAAACATAATAACTGCCAGGTCTGAAACATTAACTGTCAGCCATCTTGTTTGTTGAAACAACAGGATGTGTTTCTGTGTTGACATACACCATGATCTACCCATTCAGTTGCTCTAGTTGTTAAAATAGTTTTTGTCTCCAAACCTTATAAGCCTATAAGTGTGAGTGTCTGTATGAATGAAATGAGTGACGCCTGTCAACCTCTTTGCCTCATGCAGATACTTCCCACACCCTGCCTCCGTTTCCCTCTCCTGACTTGGGCAGCCAACCTCTGCCTGAGCGCATCAACATGAATGATATCAAGAAGCTGCAGACACTCTACAGAGACCACTGCGAGGTATGTCATATCACAGCCCTGTTCTTTTTTTTAAATCACTCCTCAGGCAAGCTTGAACAAATATATAAATTTTGAGCAGAGGCTAGAAAATTAATGTAAATAGAACAGCTTAAAAGGGGGGACCCTTTGTAGCTCCCAAGGGAGCAGTGTGTTGTCTTTATCACTTGATCAGTATCAGCTGGCTCTGAGGACTACACATTTGAAAATGGAAAAAAATCTGAAGATGTTGAGTTAGAAAGTAATGACTTTTAGCAGCTTCTGTAGCCCACTCCCCATCTCCACTTGAAGGGAGCCACCTAAAACCACATGAGCTGCTACTGGTATAACACACCTAAATACTGGACTGAACTATTAGTGATCAAGTAGCATGGTGGGTAATGTAGGTGCCAGGCTTTGACAAGGAAGAGCATTATGCAGAATAAAAAGAGATCATACATTTTATTCCAAAACTTTCCATTGTTATAGAGTGCATAAATCAGTGTGGTTCAAGCAGAGACCTATAAATGCTCACGTGTTCGAACAGAAACAACACTTATCATAACTAATTAAATTGTAATGGCATATTTATTTATTCTGCTGTTGGATTAACTTAGTTATCTTATACTAGCTGTTGATCTGATGATTAATGTGTATATTTTATTATCAACAAAACCCTTAAAAATAGGACCAAAACCCGCAAGAAAAAGAACCTTTTAGAAAGTGCGGTGTGCATATCTGAAGCCTGATGAACCTTACCCCTTTGTACCATGCATCTCCATCTGTGTACAAAAATAATAAAATCACATCAGCGAGTGCCACTGTCATGTGGGTGACATGTTCCGTCATTACGTGATCACTAGCACTGTTGTTTATTTTGAGTCTATCCAACAAACACTGTCCTGCTGCTGTAAATACTCACTAGAACACCATATAGGTATTAATCCACTGCTGAAAATAGTCCCCGACAGGTAGACTGTTTACTCTACTCTAAACCACAGTGCCCAGCTATTTTAAAAATGACTGAACTGAGACTTAATCTACTTTAAATCAAACTATTTGTGTTCTGTTTTTAAAGATGGACCTCAAGAAGGGACAAATTAGCCTGTTGCTCAGTCTCACAAACATGTTCAAGAAGAGTGAAATATTGAGCGACAGACTAAAACTTAGTTGTAAAACTGTTTGATGATAAGAAAATCTAAACTAGTGTCAGCATGAGTATGAACAGATAACACATCTTGACAAAAGAAACACAATGAAAGCAAAGTGCTGCAGTCAACAGGTGTCCAGCTTTGACTATGCAGAGCTGTAGTAGAAAATTGTGTGAGCTATGAAGAAATGATGTATTACATAAAGGCATTTCAAAGGTTGTGGAGGGTGGTTCATAATCTCTTGATAGGACCATTAATTTTAGGATAAAGGCGTTGGCGATGAGAACTTTGGAAATCATATTGAACATTAAAATATGGGGTCGTACAGGCAGGAGAGGGGCTTTGATTAAAGCATTGAAGCTCTGGCTTTATCATATTATCCCTGCACTCCCCCTGTCCAGTCTCACCACGCTCCCTTTGTTCCAGCCGTCTTTTCATCTCTGTGCAGCTTTCAAGACATGCCAATTAACCTTTCAGCGCGCTGGGTGGACATCTCGGTGTCTTTGTGGTGGCCTCCCCTTGGGCCTTTGTGTTGCCTTGTCTGTGGACAGGCACATGGGCTCCTGTCTTTGTCTGCCAGAACATTTCTGTCACTCTCACATCTCCCGTTGCCTCTGTGTGTTTAATGTTTATGCATTTTGCTCCCCCCCCCCATTTTCCTGTGAGCCAAAAGTGAACAGTTAACACATTAGCCAAGACTTTTATACACACCATTTAAAGTTAAAGCACAAATAAAAGTAGCAAGGCCTTGGCCCAAGCATGAAACAATCGCTTATTTTTTGCTTGACTGTCATGCAGTTAAGTGGTATGCACAGTTGGGCATGTATTTATGTCATGGCAACACAATAATGTGCCAATAAATTAATGTTTAACCTTAAATGATTAGGTGTTTAATATAACTCTTAGGGTAATGAATCACAATGTAAACCACAGTATTTGTCGTGTGTGTGCACAGATGTGAGGGGTAAGTCTCTGCCTCAGGCTGTCTGTCTGTCTGTGACTGTGCACGTGAACATGTGTTATTTCTCCTCCTCACTCCCTTTTTTTTTTTTTAAGGCATTCTGTTTTTCCTCTGTGGCAAAAAAACTGTGGAGGCAAAACGCTTCTGTTTAGAGGGAATGGGGAATTCTTCTTTTTGTTTTGGAGTTCTGTGTTTGACCTGTTGCTGGGGGCAACCGTAAACAAGGTTGTCATAGCAACGGCTGGAGAGGAAGCAAAAACATATCATGTGATTGAAGTCTACAGTGCTGTGTAACAAGATCCAGCAGCAAGTGCATGTCCTGCCAGATAGAGAAAGGAGAGAATCTCTGGGTCGGGTGCAAACTGTACGCTGTGAGTTGTACCCAGTGTAGAGATATACTGAAGAGTTTAACACCAAATAGATGAGTTTGGATTCTTCCTCATGTGAAGCCAGGCTGAGGTCTCTTGCCATAATTGTCCTAAACAACTTCTACAGCTCTGGTTTTTATTTTTTACTTTTACATAGGTTGGTTTTAAGTTGTTCTGTTCACCCTCTTTTTTTATAGCCAGGTATCAGCTTTTTCTGTAGTATATCATTTTACTGCTTACTCTACTTTTTCACTACTTCCTTTCGTGCTTTTGCAGTGCTCACTTGTGTTCAGTAAACTCTGCTTTCTAAGAGCCTCATACATATGAACAGGAAAGAGGAAGTCAAATGGGTTAGTCCAGGTCACCGCCTCGCTACTAAAAGGACGAAAGCGCATGAATAAATCTGTGAGCATAATCTGCTTTTTAAAGGTAACTGAGATTAAAAAACAACTGAGTGAAGTGAAGTCAAAAAAGTCCAGATGAAGTCTAAATGTGGCCTTCACCATCGTCTGGATGATTAATGTGCAGGGAGCTGTGTTTAAGCTGGCTCATTGTCTAACCAGAAGGGCCCGGAGTGAGCGAGAGGCAGCCTGCCTGCCTGTAGAAACTTTGTTGTGTGTCTGGTTGCCATGGCTCAGCTCTGTATGTTTTGTCCCCCCTTCCTCCCTCACTTTTCCCTCCCCCTTATTCTATTCCCCACCTCCCTCCCTCTCTCCCTCCCTCTCTCCCTCCCTGTTCTCCTGCAGGCTACTTTGGATGTGGTGATGAACCTCCAGTTCCATTACATTGAGAAACTCTGGCAGACCTTTTGGTATTCAACACCGCCATCTAGTGACGGAAATACCACCATCCCCAACAGGTCAGAGCTGAAGCCTTCAGTGTGTAAAAGCAACTGCTGTTTTGTTAATGTCTCAAACTTGTAACATGGAAAATGTAACTTTTCCACAGCAAAATGTCTAAAAACCACTAAATTTTTGTTTTCTGTTTTGTGAGCTGTGTACTGACATAATCACAAATTTGGTCAATGATGATCAAACCTTGAGAGATCTGCAATCTTGATTTGGGAGACAGCAGTATTTATTGTTTGGGTGCATGTATTTCTTTCCTCCTGTCTGTGTGTAGTGATGACGACCCAGAAGGTGTGATCCCCAGAGAGAAGCTGGTGGCTCTATGTAAATATGAACCGGTCAGACTTTGGATGAGGAGCTGTGACCACATCCTTTACCAGGCTCTGGTAGAGATCCTCATCCCTGATGTGCTACGTCCTGTTCCCAGTCAGTACTACTGATATTTTTTACGTTCAAGGGATTTTTTTCTGTTTATTCTGTTCAGAACTGCTAAAATCTTATGTATTGCAGTTGCCTTTACAACTCTACTTAACGATGCCTTAAAGTAGTTAAGTGTAGTAAAGCCTGTTTGTAATCCAGGCTGTTCTGGTTCCTCAGGCACTCTCACTCAGGCCATCCGTAACTTTGCCAAGAGTCTAGAGGGCTGGCTGACGAACGCCATGACCAACTTTCCTCAAGAGATTATCCGCACCAAGGTAAGACGAAAATCTTTGATCCTGCTTTTTACAGCTGTTACGTACCTTGTATGTCCAAAAGTATGCAAAATGTCATGATATTCAAAAAATCTTTAGCATGCTTTTATGGTGTAAAGATCATTAAATATATCAAATTGCCTTTCTTATCTGTCTTCTTACCTCCAGTCTTTACCACTACCTCCAATTATCTCATGGTTTCTGATCCACGAGTGTCATGTTTCTATGCACAGTTTCCGCCCCTTCAGTGATGCTGAACTTATTAATTGGATCTATGCATTAAGAATTATTCATTATATGTAGATTTAATATACAAGGGTGGATTGATAAGTTTTTGGCCTGAGAAGAAGGAGATGAGTTAGACAGCTCTTGTTACATGCATGTGTAGTTCAAATCCTTAAGCAATTATGGAAAATATGATGTTAACTTATGAGTTATATCAGCTTGAAATGATTAGTTCCTAATGCAACCCTGTCTGATAAAATGGACACACGCTGTGCGATCATGTGAGACCTCTTCCTCAAGGGCTCACTGAAGGAGGGTAACTTAAATGAAAGAGTGAATGCTGGTACTAATGGCAAAATTCAGACAGGAAACAAAAAAAAAGTACCATACACTCAGCTTCATATTAGTTCTTTTAATCATCAGTGTTTCGACAGTGTCTTCATCAGGGTCCTTATGGTCCAAGGAGGTCCATGAGGACGTCTAGGGAACACTAGAGGGGATGTCCCTTCTTTAGTTGGCTGCTGAATTCAAGCATGAGAGATATGACTGCACAGGCTGTTATCCATTTCTTCAACAGCACTGACTTGCAGTTTTTATTTACCTGAGACAGAAATGTGACAGAAGTTATGCACTTTAAGCATTATCACTCAAAAAGTTGAACTATAAGAGCATCTTCTACTTTAGGCCACAAACTTATTAGTCACCCCTCCTATAGCATGGATTGGACTGAAAACGTTTCATATTTACACCATGTTCATTCTGGTAAATGGACTGGAATGTAAGTCCCAATGAATCTTGTACATATATGAACTTTTGCTCCAAAAACAAGAAGCAAGAGACTTGTAGAAAGCAACAAGAGGTTGTATTTAAAGGGATATGCCAACTTTTTTTTTTTTTCTTTTTGTTTCTCGGCTTCCTCCTGAGTTCCAGACAAGAAGATAGATACAATTCTTTCA
>JAQLOL010000020.1:7575394-7592726 GCA_029783665.1 Naso thynnoides | reverse complement strand
CCTTTCTCTCCTCCTCCTTTCTCACTCACGCCTTTTCTCCTCCGTCCTTCCCACTTGCGCCGGTAGGAGGGACAGGCAGAGTGCCTGCGCCAGCTAGACTGCGCCTGGTCTACGAAACTAGGGCCCCTGGACTTCATTGTAAAATGACGATGTCATGTGGCACATGGCGCAGACTGTTGGTTTTGACTCTCCATTTTTCCATCTAAATGGTTTTGGGGTGTGTTTGTTGTGTCTTGCAGGAGCAGGCATCATGGGTGTGTCAGTGTGACGAGAGTGTTGTTCAGCGTCTGGAGCAGGACTTTAAGGTCACCCTGCAACAGCAGAGCTCTCTGGACCAGTGGGCAACCTGGTTGGACAACGTGGTCTCTCAGGTCCTGAAGCCTCACCAGGGCAGCCCGAGCTTCCCCAAAGCTGCACGCCAGTTCCTGCTCAAATGGTCCTTCTACAGGTATGAAGGAGGAACATCAAGCACGTTTACTCTTAGACCCCATTTAGATGGCGCAAATTTTTGCATCAAATAAAACACTTTTGGCCTTTTTGCATGACAGCCGTGTGCTGGCACCCCTGAGACCACAGACATTTGAAACAGGGTTCCAGAGTGCAATCTTTTGAAACCACAACCTTCACCGTAAAGTCACTGCGTCAGTCTGCTTTGTTTTCCTGATTCTACAGGTGAAGCAGGTTTGGCTTTCTGTGTGTGTGTAGCTGTGGAACACCTTTCTCTAATTAGCATTTTATAGATTATCTGTTTTCTCTCTCTGTCTTTCCTGTAGCTCCATGGTGATAAGAGACCTGACCCTGCGAAGTGCAGCCAGTTTTGGCTCTTTCCACCTGATTCGCCTACTTTATGATGAGTACATGTTTTACCTGGTGGAACACAGAGTAGCTCAGGCTACTGGAGAAACTCCTATTGCTGTCATGGGAGAGGTAAGAACGAAGATATTTCCAAATGACCTGGTTGCTTGGAACAATTTAAATCATACTAAAAACCGTTGCTTTGTTGACTAATTCTGTCTGATCTTTTGAATCACAGTTCAGTGACCTGAACTCTATGATGCCATCGCTCATGGAAAAAGGTAAGCCTGTCAACTGGTTTTCATATCAGGCTGGTTACATCCTAGCTAACTGGCTTTGGGTTCTCAAAAGAAAAACTTAAGACAAAACCAACCCTGAGTTAGTTTGTCACTCATTCCTTTCTGACATCTTTTTCTCAGTGGTGTCCCCAAGCAGATTAAATCCTAATAAAACTTTGTAGCGAGTGTTTATGAGCCAACGCTTGATTTGTCATGTTGCTTTGTGCTATGATGCTCTGTTGAAGGTCAAAAACTATGAGAACCAAATCACTGAGCCATATACTTGCACTGGCTGACATAATCCATGATTATAATGAATGTGGGAACTGCAGTGTATTTTGAGTCCATCTCACATTCACCACCCTGCTGCTGGATATACTCACCAACAGAAATTTAATTGCTGCTGACAATAGTTCCCAGCAAGCAAACTACTGTCTCTGGTTTGATTAACAAGCTGCTTTAGTGCTCAGCTGAATTCAGCACATTTTAAAAAGTAAGCCATTTATTTGGAATCTGTTTTTAGTTCTAGTAGAGCGTATTTTGAGCCTTGATATCTTAAAAAGTTCTTGACTCCACCTGACTGAGCAGTCTCTAGCTCTCTGTTATGCTGGAGAATTTCCCACGGTACACTGCAGTTTTCAGAACCACAGAATCAGAATACATCAGGTGACTCACAGCATATGTCCTGTCTCTGGACATAAAGTCCTTATTTTCACCTTTGCATTGTGGGTATAAATTTGTAATTTAGTTTTAAACCTGACTTTAACAACCCCTCTCTCCCTGTGCCAGTAGATGCATCCTTCTCTGATGAGATGAGTGACCTTGGCAGTGATGCTGATGCGTCCAGGGGGCCTGCTGAACCAGCAGTAAAGAGAGAGAGGATTGAAATGAGCCACCCTCTGCAGGAAATGTGAGTCAAGCCTGAGCAGGGACGAGCTGAAAGACACAAGGACCAGCATCTGTCCATAAAAAGGTGACCCTGAAGTTGCTTCTGGGGCCCATTTGGGACATGGTGGCATTTGGGCCAAGCACACGTTGTCCTTTTCAGTGTGTGCAATGTACATAGAGAGGAAAGTAGCGGTGTCAGTCCTCCCCTCACTAGCTTTTCTAAAGACGGTAATTTTTGTCCCAGGAAACTGACATCTGTTTTGTTTTTTGTTTTTTCTTACTCACAGGGGTGTAACACAGGTCTTGTTTCTTTTCTGTTTCTGTTGCAACTGTGAATGACTTTGTGCAGTATCTTTTTATTGGATGTGTAAATTTGAGTGGTGGGGTGTAGTGTTCATGTAATTCTTCTTCTCTTTTTTTAAATTTTACTAGCTGTGCCATAGTGTCATTTGAGTGCCTTAGATCTCTAACTTTAAAACCACCACTACAGATGTCTATCTGTCCCTCAGCTGTGCCTCTACGGCAGTATGAATGTATCGTCTCCAAACCTCAGACATTCAAGCACCTTTAACATTGATTAGGTGTAGGTGTGTGCACTCCTTGTTGCCTTTGCTGCTGCGTGCAGCAAGCACACACACACATACACAGACACACAGAAACACACACACACACAAATAAATAAAAAAACAACATGCAACCTACTGACCCAAAGGACCTTTCCTTCAGTCGTTCCCACCAGCTTAGCCATAGTCACGGCTCTGTAGGGCCCCGTAGTCTTGCAGTAGTCAGAGAGACAGGGAACCCAGTTACCTGTGTAACATGGCGGTTTGTTTACCTCAGTAGATTTCTATGCTGTGCTCCGTTCAGCTCAGATGACATGAGGCAAGTATTAAAAAAAAAATGTAGCCATTGTTGCGGTTTGTGTCTCCCTTAATGTAAATAAATTCTCCAGAAATGGTCTCAGTCCTGTGATAGCTCCTTTGCGTGTTGCAAGGATGCATTTCACTAAGTCGTATGTGTAGCTGCCAGCGTTGCCAATGAACCCAGACTTAATGGGGATGAGATGCTAAAACCTAAACTGGAATCTGATCAGTCTCATTGAGCTTCATTTCCTGGTTTAAGCAAAAAAGTAGTTGTACATTCGATATAAAGGAAGATCAGTCGGTACATTCGAGCAGCTGGGCCTGTAAAACCAAAACCCTTTCACAAATAAAAGGATCTTGTTGGCATCTGAGCTAGCACACGCTCCCCGATTAAGATACTTTGACCTCATGCTGTTGCTCAGATAAAAGTCTTATGTTCTGTTTGAATTAGTTAGAAAAATGCAGTATGTTATTTGGGGAATTTGTCCATAATAAATTATATATATATATATTGTATGATGTACAGTGTGTGCTCTGTGGCCTTCAGTCTTTGCCTAATCTCTCTCCTCACACTGTACCTGGTTGGTCAGTTTGTATCAGAAGAAAATGTTTTGATGTGTAATTGGTGGGACTGGCATGTGTGATAAATTTGTTTCCAATCTCAATTGTTCAGTGTATGAAACTCAATTATTACTGTGGTGCAACTGCACCCAATGCGCTATCAAACTGTCACAAATTAAAAATTTCTATTTATGTGAACTGTTCTGATTTGATTGACGTCAGCTTTGTGTTGAAATCGGTTGATTATTTTTCCCTCCTTGTTTCCCCCTCTGATGATTTCATTGTAGCCATGAGAATCCTTGAGCTTGAGTAATTTAAGGCTTTTTGTAACTTGTGCCTGTCACAGTAATTTGCCTTCAAGTGCTTTGGAAAATAAGTAATTTCTGTGTGTACTTTGTAATGTTTTGTAAGGCTGTATTAGATTTTTGGCGGAGGATTATTTTTTATTGAACTAGATTTGGTTCTTACAAGTATACTGAACCCTTATTTTTGTGCATTTTTAAACCTGTTCTTGACTATACTTCAACTAGCCTAAGGACAGAT
This sequence comes from Naso thynnoides, assembly GCA_029783665.1. Lineage (NCBI taxonomy): Eukaryota > Metazoa > Chordata > Actinopteri > Acanthuriformes > Acanthuridae > Naso > Naso thynnoides. The sequence goes on along the minus strand of JAQLOL010000020.1, from coordinate 7,588,798 downwards.
GATGGTCTGTAATAAACTGCATAGTTCAGCTGTATTTTGTACTTGGTCACAATGTGTAATAAATTGGTGTAAACCAAAGAGTTTGAGCACATTTATTTTATCAAAGTTTAACATCACAAAATCTCTATTGGGAAAACAAAAGACTTACAAACATTTCTTTTTCTACGGACTGCTAAAGGATTTTTGCTCACAAATGACTTGTTCCATCTTTTTAAGATTCTTTCGAGATTTCTTCCATACAGTATTTACATAATTTAAAAAAAATTCTAGTTTCCATGGCAACTCAGTTCCAAACAATATGTTTATTTGTTATTTTATTCACATATTTTTCTTTCATCTGTAAATCATGAACAGTTGTGACATCTAGCTTGCCTCAGAACACAATGAGGAGATGGAATAGAAAAAGAGTTTCTGTGTACAACACACAACTTATATTAAAGAAAAGAAGAAGAAAAGGCTTGGTCCTAGAATGGCAGGACACCATCAGAAGTAAGTGCACGTCGTCCACCAACCACCACTCCCCTCCTACAAGCTTCTCCGAACCCGCAGTGATGGTCAGACGATTCACAGGGAGCAGCCTGCCATGTATTTCCCTGGCAAACACACGACAAAACATGAATGTTTAAAAGGAAATAAACCACCAAAATTAACCACAACCTAAGCAAGACGTACATTTTTGCGGCAACGTTTCAAGTCACTTGATTATTCAGTGAAACTAACAAAGGATATTCAGAGCGCTTAGCGTTAGCATTAGTTTTATCCAACTAACTTGTCAACCCAAAGATGTTCAAAGTAAAATTATATTTAACAGTAAAAAGTAGTAAATCATCAAATTTGTATGAGCTGGAAACAAATCTTTGTCAATTTGGCATCTTATTAGACCTAAAGGATTATTAATCAGTAATCAAAAGTATCAGTAACTTTGGGTCAATTGACTCACTGATGAAGCACAAGAACATCTAATAAAAACATGTAGTCCACTGCATGATACATTAATACACATGTAAGAACAAAATAACATGATGTCATATTTCTGCTGTCAACAGTGCCGAATATTTTAGTAAAGCACAATCCTCCTCCCATTTTCAGCCAGTGTATGAAAACAAACAAGTGTGTGTGTGTTCACAGTGTCACCTGTAGCAAATCTTTTCTTGACCAGCGACATGCGGTAGCGGCTTCCCACCAGCTCGACGTCCATGCCTGACAGCGAGGCCCCTGAGCCCACAAACTGAACAGCCAGGCTGGGTGGAGGGCCGCGGGGAACCTCCAGGCACTGCCAGCTGGCACACAGAGTCCCTGAGCCTGGAACACAGACACATGAGAACCATGACCTCGCTGCAAAATATAACATCATTAATGGAGATGCATGGAATGTTTCGACCGTAAAGAAGCAGCTTCTTCGTTACATCTTCAAACAGATCTTTACTAAAATATGTAAGCTGCTGGTTCATGTTGTGCTGATTAATTTATGTTTTAACAAAAAAACATTATATTTCTATACAACCAGCGAAACACTCATACAAAATGTGACATCGATGAGGAAACTAGTTAGCCAGAGGCAGCAGGGAGGTTGAAACAGCTAAAAGTAACAAATGGATAAAATGTCCTTCTGCTTCTCCAAGTGGTAACAGTGCAAATGCATTCCTGACTGAAGAGATAAGAGACCAAAGACTAACTTAATTACAGGAGGATGCTGAACAAAGAAGTTCTGAGCCTTTGGATCAGCGTTTCTAAAAATAAGGGCGAACATTCTTTTCCGCTTCAAATGTCTCATAAAAAATGTGAATCCACAAATTTATGTCTATATTTTATCAGATGGTAAGAAACTTAACATTACACAAAGCAAATCTGCTTATTGCTGTGACGTTGTTTATGTCTTGCACTCCTCACTTAAGCTGACACAGTGTATGGCCTTACAACTTTTATGTCCTCAATTTTAAGTGCAGGTTCATTATTTCAGCTCGTTACGACGTGATGAGAAACTTTACATCACACAGTAAATATTATCACTATTAAGTACCTCTATGATAACAAATACATTTTGAAGATATTCTTAATTCGTGGTTTGCTGTGTTTTTTGTCAGTAGTTCATAAATGTAGATGTTGCAATTTATGGTAAATTACTGTACATTTGGGTTCTTGGGAGACACCATATTTCTCTTTTGGATCTCGAGCTGAAGAAGTTTAAGGACTCGTAGCTCAAGTTAAAAAAGTCACAACTGTTTTGAAGTGCTTAGATTTTCTTGACTACATTAAACAGTTCCACAGCAGTTTTAACAACATTTAACAGATCAGATTTCAATCAAATTAGGGTCACCCAGCTTCACACTGAAACACAGCCACAACGAAAAATAAGATGCAGAATTAAGACAGCTTTCACTTTTTCAACCCAGGCTTGTTATTAGGTTCAACCTGGTTGCATCAAGCAAGAGTCAGAGTCCGCATGCACATGTCACAAACATGTCCACAGGTTATTATGCATGTTTAAAACATGCAGTGTGAAGGAACATGAGGAGACAGGCTGATCAATCAAGCATGAACTCCTGTGCAGCTTCATTTTAACTTTCATCAAGCTGACAAATGTCTCCAACATGACTGCTTCAGTTTACAAGACGTCCAGTAAAAGAAAGCAATTACAGACTCAACGCAGCAAGTCATTATTTATGTAAACAGCATTTTTAACACTTTCCTGATAAAGAAACATATTTTGTTAAAGGACAGGGAGGAGTTACGGTGACCTTCCAATGCTTTGTCATTGGCTCATCAACCAGACAAGTCTCCAAACTATAAATGTTTTCACCCTTTAACAGCTCATCCATCACTGGCGGCTATGAATAGTCTCTTCCTCTCTGTTCTCTACGCATGTAGCTTTGCAGAAAAGTAATAACATATCATAAGATTCAAAGAAGAATAAAATGATAAGAGGAAATGTGGGGGCTGGTGAAAAGGCACACACAGGCGAAGGATCCTCCAGCTAAAATTTGATTTAATTTTACACTTCACCATCTCAAATTAGACTAAATAAAGCCTCTATTATATGCCACCTCTTTAGATGCACCGTTAAGGTCGTAAAATACGCAACCAATCAACTTGACATAGAATGAAAGAGGAACATTTGAGGTTTGTCCTTGCGTCAGTTCAGCATTCAAAAGCCCTTCCACTTGCTCATTTTGCTCACCTCCACCAGGCAGATGAAAGCAGCTGTCACGTTCAAATGCTAATTCTGCTGTTCAAAGGTATTGATACGCCTACAGACTTCAGCTGCTTTTAAAAGAGCGGGGCCAAGATCTCTTCACAGTATAACTCTTAATTACTCCTCTCCACATTTCTATGATACAATGTAGGGATGTGACCTCAACAAGAAAGCCATGAAGAAGAAAATTCTGGCACTGAGTTCAATGAGAGGGTAAACATAAGAATCAGCTTTCTGCTTATTACAGACACAACACAGGTTGAGGCTGTGAGTCAGATAGATGTGAAAGTGTAAGTTTGTTTCTCTCCGCTTTATGGTGAACAATGTTTTCTTATTAAACTTTCCTTGTTCACTTAGGACTAACAAAAGAAAAAAAGAAAAGAGGAGAGCAGCAGCAACTGCAGCAGCACACTCTGACCTTTGCTGTGATTGGTCGGTGAAAGGTTGGGGAGTTTCCACAGCAGCCGTCTTTCCTCAGCGTTCCTGCAGAGGCAAATGAAGAGTCAATGAGGACCGACCTGCCTCTGTGAATGCTTTTAAATTTCTCCTCTGAAACATCAATTTGATGCTGATTCTTAAATGAGAAGGGCAAAACAGATCAATAAATATGACACATTAAGACAGTGCGAACAGTTGAGTCAGTTAGTAAAGAAGACTTTTCTGTTCTATTTATGGTTAGAAGAAAACCTCTGACTTTCTCTTCATCCTTCCCAGCGACTTTCAGCTACTCTCACTGTAAGTTACGATTACATGACTCATTTGTGATTTTGCTAGTGCACTATTATTACCCTGCTGATTACTTTAAACCAAGTAAATAACAGAGCATGCTACTGCTGAGCCAATTATAAACAAGTGCCATTCTAAGTCAACAGAAATTGCTCATTATCCCTCCATTTTCACTGCTCACCAGGAGGCGGGAGGCTGGCACTGCAGGTCTGTGGCAGTGTGGTCTAATGGCAGGAGCACTTGGACAGCGGTGAGCTGGGTGGAGGGTGCCGTGGCAGGACAACAGTGATAATCCAGGGACACCCGGGTCACTGTGCCGCTGCGCTGACACTCTGCAGACAGCAGGAGGGGAGCACGACCCGGGTCCTGGGACGACACCTGAGGAAACAATGCACACTGTTAAATGACATAACACAGAGTCCAGAACAGGTTTGGTGTCATCTTAGGTCATATGCAGCTGACTAATACATCTGAAGGAAAGGATTTTACAAAATATGGTAAAATTTTATTTTATGGGTCCCTAAATTCTGAATTTTTCCTGATAATTGCCAAAAAGTTTTTAACAGAATGTTACGTAATTTGGTACCAAATTTAGAATACAGAAAGGCCCCGAGCACACGTAGAAATGTAAAATATGTCTAAAAGGAACAGAAAATCCAACACACATGAAGAATAATGCCAATAATTGGGCAGCATTCACAACCAATTGTGACTGTACGTTCTTTATTATTCTGCATTTTTGACGCTTAACTACTTCAACATACTTACATTCATACGTATTCAAACAGTTCAAAATTCAAAACAATCAGAAAATTCAGGAGATTGGACCCTCTATTCAGAATATTGAAAAAGTTCTGCAATTCCGAGATATTCCACGTTTCCGACAAAAATTCTCCATTCAAAGAAAATGGGCAAAGGTTCAAAATATCATAATTTTCAAAGGTTACTGCTCATTCATACTTTCAGCTGGAAACTTCATTCAAACATCAAAATATTCCAAATTCCCTCTAAATTTCAACATCCATTCAGCTTTCACATATCATTTAAAATATTCAAAATATTTTAAACTTTCTTTGCAATGTTGTTATAATGGATTCAAATCAGAAATCTATTCAGCCTCACACAAATTCAACTTCCTCCAGTTAGTTCTAGCTGATCAATTCAAAAGTTTCAGTAATTCATGCCAGTGTAAGTGTTTCAAAAATACTCTTCTTCAGGTGGCATTCCACGAATGCTTTTTCAGCATCAGCATTCATACTAATTTAATTTAATTTCTTCAGAAATTACATTCCCTAGTTCTTTAATGGAACTTTTTAGCTTTACAAGAAAATTCTCATTGTTTTTTCTAGTGAAGTCCCTACAAGGAACTTTTAGCTGGTTATGAAGCAGTCTAAATTTAACTCTGATGCCTCACATCTTACCTACATCAGCAAATGGGACTATCAGCGAGGAGACTGGAGATTATTATCTTGTCTTTTACAATGCCTTTGCCCTGTCCACTCAGTCAGCAGAAATGCTACAAACCGCTTTATGGCACACAGACCAGAAGAGATGATGTGTTTTTTATGAGCATGATCGATCAGCTGTTCTCTTTTGACTATCTATTGTCGGAAGCAGGAAGATATTTTTCTTTAGATGATTTCAGTATTTTGTGTTTATGGCCGAATAAGTGGTGTGTTTCTTTCACTCTCTTTCAAAGCAAATGCTCGCACTAGATGAGATCTTTACGACACTAAGCAGTACCGCTTTTCTACACAAAATAAAGAAGTTTAAAGTTCCTCAGAGAAACTTTAAACTTCTTGCAACTCATTAGGATATTATTACGAACAAAGGAAGTGCCAAATAAACTAATAGTGAATGGTGAAGATTTATTAAGTGTTAAAGAACACCATCCAAGATACCTGATTTAAAATATAGGACTGATAAAGAAGTTACTGGACTTTGAAAGACAGTAAAGGAAGGAGATTTGAAATCCTGACCTGATATTTGAGCAGACCAACGTTGTAGTATGAGGCCTGAGGGTTCAGTTCAGCTTCTCTCTGCAGGTAGAGCTGCAGAGCCTGCATGTTGAACCAAAAGTCTCTGGTGTCTGGGTCACTCTGAGATGGATCACTGTTGAGACACACAGGCAGGCCAGTGAGGAGACAGTCCAGTCAAAAACATGGCAGTGAATCTATACTTAGAGGACAGCTGACCTGTAGAGCAGCTTTTGATTTGGCAGGAAGTGATCGATTTTTGAGATGTTGACTAGTCTGAAGCTGAGCACAGGAACATTGGGGTTGGCTGTGAAAATTCGGGTGATGCCTGCAGGGAAGGACATAGTCAGGTCACCAGTGATCTTCACCAGACACCTGCAGAAAGAAGGAGACAAATTAAAATAGATCCTGTCAACTCAGCTGACACTAAGAGAACCTGCAGGATAATTTTCTGTCATTTTTCTTAGAAAGCAATTTCATGCTGACCGGTTGTGCTGTCCACCTTTGAAGTAGGCATTGATATATTCTGTTATGGCTGCTGCCACCGGCCAGGCCTCCTGTGTGCTGAGTGAGATGGGACTTGGACCACGTGACAGGTGCACTGTGGAGAACAAATGAGATGTTTCTGAATCATGCTGTTTGAAAAATTTTTATAAAGGCATGTCACTATCAATTGTTGCAAGTGGAATATCTCTGCTTGTGATTGTTTATAGTGACATGACTTCATAACTCTTCTTGAATCAAGTCATACTTAAAGAATTAGTTTAACATTTTGGAAATGCGTTTATTGGCTTCCCTGCTGAGAGTTAAATACAAACCGACCACCAGCAGCACTTTCGGGAGCGCTTTTGGGTTTAGTGCAGAGGTGCAGGCCAGCTAAGCTAACCATTTCCTGGCTCTACCTTCTTATTTAATAAAAAAAAACAAGAGAGCCTTAACCTCTGTCTTATTTCACAAACACTCAAGTGATTCCCTTAAGTAATTTGTCTCTCCCATAGTGAATCTTTGTTCTGAGACGTACGCTGTCTTTGTGGATGTTCCTGATGCTGATAGGGCAGCGGTGATGCTTGTCCTGCCCTTCCAGGACTGGGAGCTCGGTTCTGACCCACCCAGTCATTGTCCCTGGCCTGAGGACCCCACTCACTGGGGCTGGAGGAAGAGGAGGAGGTGAGCGAAGGGCTGGGCTCCGGCAGGGGGGAGGAGCAAAGAGACCGGGACTGAAACACAAAGGGACAAAGCTGGGTCAATATTGGTACTATTTTCATACATGAGACCCCCTCCTCGATCACACATTTGCATTGACTAGTAACTGTTATTATTGATACAGTTTATATTCACTTGATTACGTGACATTTACAACGCTGACATTTTGACAGAAAGAAAAAAAAAAGATTAGTGCAGTCTGTAAATGAGTGTAAGCTGTCCACCATGAGGATGAATGAGCCTACTGTTGCATGAGATATCTTTCCTCTGTTCATGTTAGGGTTTTATCTTGTTTACGTGTTTTTTTTCTCTGGTTGAGACAAAAGATAATGATCTCGCCTTGACTGGACAATAAAGTTTATTCCATTCTATTCTATAAGACTGAAGAGGGTTGGAGTTTTCCTTTTTCTTTGTGCTCAGGTTTCCAAAGTTCAAAACTTGGAAATAGACATACAAAAGAAAGACAAATGAGAAATACCAGAGGGCTCATAGACAGAGCTTTCTGAACCAAAAATATCATTAAACCTTTAAGTTACATGTCTCTAGTTCACACAGCACAATGCCTGAGAATGCATAAGAAGTTTTTTCCGCATCACATGGGTCGTGAACTCTAAATAAACCTTCGCCTTCAATGGTACATCATGATCATGTTGAGCTATACATAGAAATGAAAATTCAGGGGTGGCTTTATACGTAGTAATGACAATAACATGAGAGCCTGTCGGCAGATCTGTGTGGACCATGATTATTTAAAACTTCTTGATAGCAAAATTTTGTAAGTTTTCTTTCATGACCATTGGAGGTTTATATGGGGAGATTTTGCCATGTGTTCTGTGCATCAAATACAAAACAATTTGATAATCTGTGAGCTCAATGGATATTTTAAAGAATTTGGCTGAATTCTTTGTGGAGGCCAGTCTGATGATGCAGGGTAACAAGTTTGGTGTCAGTTATGCAAAAAAAGTGGGAGGAGATTGGTTGATTTAGTTTTACAGTTTTTCAAGAAAAATACCAGTGAGGGCCTCATATGAGAGAAGTGTAATGTCATAAGAAGTCAAAATTAAGTTTAAAAAAAAAAGGGAAAAAATCCAAAATATACAAAGGGAAATTTTACTCAATTAGCTTAGCTGACTCATGGCTGATACTCACTCTCTCAGAGCCACTGAGTCGGCCTGAAGCCCTTTTGGCTCGCGTTGTTCTCGGAGGAGCAGCTGCGACCACTTCAGCTGTGTCCTGTCTGAAGTTGTGCTTGGACCCTTACAAAGACACAGACACACTGAGTGACTAAAAGCCTGTCTGAATCAGACAGTGAAACAAGATTAATAGAGACAGAAATCCTCTAAAATTAGTCAGAAGTGGTGTTTAGAACAGCCGGAGACGAGCTGAATAAGACATGCTGCCAAAACTATCTGGCAGAAAATCTAATAACATTTCATTTGTACTGGTTTAATTGAGGGATTAAGCATCTGAATATTCTTCACAGAGATTTTCCTCTTTAGGAAAGAACCAAAAAAATTCTGCATTAGGAATTTAAAAGAGTGATACGACATGTATTTTGCCTGATACAGGGCCTTATGAAGTGATTATAATGAAGGAGCAGTGTGTGAGTTTTCTTTGGTTCTTTCACAGTTTTTGATCTGATGTAACTCTCAATGAGACTTTATGATGTTTTTGAGTGTTGATTTAAATGATTTTTTCTGTTTATAGGGTGACTTTGCAACTTCTGTAAAAAAGAGGCTTCTAACAATGCTAACTCTGGTGTTTTTACAGCACTTATTAACGTGCATTGTCTCTGTTAAATACAAAAATAAATTAAAAAGGTGGCATTCTCTGACTATCTAAGACTGTTTAAAAGATGGGATTTAGTCATTTGGCGTTACTCTGACTGTTAAGATTTGTTTTGTTTAATTTCAGCGTACTGACTGGGTAAGTCAGTTTTCTATGTGCCCTTTTTTCATTGGCTTATTTAATTTTCTATACCATGCAGATACACCATTGTGATAATGTCAACTCTCGCAGTCCTAAAATGATGCAAAGATCCACTTACTATCACGTACCAACCTAAATAGAAACTTAAATGCTGAAAATAGAAATCAGTACCCTTGTGGGAGCTGACACTGCATGAAATCTGAGTGTTCAGATCCAGGCAGTCTTGATCTTTGTCTGTAGAGAAACACAGGTCCTCCTGTGGTCCTGAATGCCTCGTGAGTGGAGGAGCATTCCTGCGTGGCTCACTCTCTGATGATCGGTGCTTTCTCCTGTCTCCTCCTCCTGCTCCTCCATCTCCTTTTCCTCCTCCTTCCTGCGTTTTGGAGCTGCTCAGCACTCCAGAGACACCTTCACTAAATGGGTTGTGGACAGAGTTCCAGTGCATCAGCTCCTTCTTGGGCTGTGCTGTGGGCAAAGAGCTCGAGTTCGAATCGAGTCCCAGTCTGTTGTTACTAATAGAGCCAACACCACCACTGCTGCTGCTACTACTGCCGTGTGGAGGAATTAACCCAGCTGCTGCAGCCAGTGACGACTGGTGTGTTGGGCTGCCTATCATCGTGATTGCGAACGGGTCATCGGAGGAAACAGGAGGCGGGAGGCTTCGGTCTCGTTTCCTGTCTTTACGATTAGAAGAGGATGAAGAGGAGGAGGAGGAGGATGGGAGTGTCTTGGTGTCTGCAACAGTCATGGAGAATGGGTCCCCTCGCACCTCCATCCCCATGGCCTCCTGGGTCGTGCGAGGGGGTGGGCGTGCCCATGCATCAGACAAGTTTAAGGTCTCCTGGGTGACAGTCTTCTCAAAGGCAGCAAGGAAGGGGTCCTCAGGGGGGATGTGTTTGCAGCTCCACACCGACGACTCCATCTCAGGTGGGGGGAGGGACTGGGAGAAAGCAGGGAACCGCATGGATGAGGTGCCCATATCTGAGGGGACACGAGATTGACGTGGCGGGTTGATCGACCAGATGCTGGCAGGGTCATCCTGCGGGTGAGGAGTCCGACCAGGGGAGGGGTCACGGAAAACAGAGAGGAAAGGGTCCACAGGTCGTCCCAGTGATTGTGTCTGTTCTTTACTCTGTGACGCAGGAGGCCAAGCTGCCCAACCCACCGGCTCGGGAGAGGGCCCAAGGGGCTGATGGGAAGGTGAGTCCAGGCCAGAGTCTTCAACGTTCTCCGGAGAGGATGAGTCGGACGAGAAGGCAGCATCTGACACACATTAAACACATGATGGGTATCAATACTGGGTAACATGTCAAAGTTTATCAATACCTTTAGGAATTAAAGAACTCCCATAAAATGTAATTACTTTTTTGATCTGCTGTAAAAACAAAATTACAATATATTAATACTGCATCAACCAAAATTGTAATAAAATATTTTATTAAAGTACAATCAAAACCCCTTCCCAATACGAACTGTGCCTGTTTCTGCTGCAGTCCAAATTTTAACTCCTCTTGCACTTTTATCTTGTTACGTGTTGCTTAAATTGTGTTAAGCTGTCTCTTGTTCAGTCTGACACATTAATCCCTCCAACAGATTCTCTATATTCATGTTATCAAGTCTGTTTCTCTCAGCATCTGATTATTCAATCGGTAGAAACCTTTACACAGCCCACCTCCGAGAGCCATCTCAGGGAGGCTTGGAGGAGGGAAATTGGTTCTGAGTTATCTGATGAGTTTTGGGATGAGGGGACGAGGAGGATTACAGACTGTGATGACTTCAAGCAACATCATTTTTCAAGTATCGACAGAGACTGTGCACTTCATGTTTTGGGTTCTATGAAAGCTTCCTAAAAAATCTTAATGGGACCAAACAGGTTTTAATCTTTCTATGATTGTCTCTAACTGTGTATTTAGTAAATAGAAATCGACCTCTCTCTTTTTCTAACGTAATGTAATGATATGGTTTCCAGCTTTTTTTGGAGGAGGTGAAGTTCCCCTACACTGACTATACTGTATTTATGTAAAGATCTGGGGTCCATTTGTTTGTTTGCTAGTACAGAAAGCAAATCATCCATTTTATGTTTGTTTACAAGCCCCTTAAATGTGATTAAATTGACATTTACCTGAAATACCCTTTAATCATACATTTTCATCACAGCTGCTGTGGATAAGAATAACAGAATATCTGCAAATGCATCTGCAATTATTTGTTCCTATGGCAACCTTTATTTTGTTTGTTTTTATCCCCTGTCGGTGGGTGTATGGGGGTGGGGGCCTCTGTATTGTTGCCTGTTTGTGTTTTTTGTACTTGTTCCAAAGGTAAATAAAAAATTTTTACAAAAAGGAAAAAATACCAATGAAAAGGATTCATCAGAATCAAAATCACAATCAACATACCTGGACAAGCTGTAGAAATGTGGGATTTGTGTTTTTCTTAAATTAAATTTCCCTTTAAAGAAGGAAAAGACATCAAGTCTGTGAACCATCTCAAAAAATGCTATTTACTTTCATCAAAATTTCCAATATTTGACAAAAAACAGTTGTTAGAGTAGGGGATCATCTAACGCTTGGGCTTGTTTCATATTTTATCTTAGATTTAAAAAAAACAAACAAACAAAAAAACAACTAGACAACAACTCTTACATTCAGAGGCACCAAAAGCGCTTTGCTCTCTGAGCTGACCCCGACCATCAAAGCTTTTGGACTTGAAGGCCGATTCCAGTGGTGGTCCAAACAGACTGTCTGACCCCGACGCCGTTGAACTCAACCTGGTGAAGGACAAGGAGGCAAAGAGAAATAAAATCAAGGGGAGCAGAAGAGTTATTGAGGAGGAAAGCCAATAAAGGGAAGGAAAGTGAGAACAGAAGTGTGGGTGTGAGTGAAGGAAGAGGAAATTGCTTTTTTTTTTTTTTTTAAAAGAGGATGCAATGGTATTTTTACATCATGTTTTTTCTTCTGTGAAACTCTGAAAGCTCTATCTGTGTCTGCTCTGAGTTCCGAGCGTGACACAAACATTCATTTCTCTGAGAACTGGCTTGTGATTAATCCTAACTCTGTTGCTGCCTGTAACCTCATGCTTCTCCCTCTCTGTGTTGCAGTAGATGTGAAAGTCTGTTTATCTTCTCTTCTCACTGGTGGTTCACTGTTTTTCTTCCCAATGAGCAGCTGTCTCTTCAGGTGAGCTCTATCAGCTTTGTTCAGGAGCCACATGTTTCTGTTCAGTTAGACAGCTGGTGCTTTGTTGTTGTTGTTCAGTTTGAAAGGGTGAATATTTTTAGTTTGTGGTTTTGGGTGAAACGAAACTCTGTTTATCAGTCTCTTTCGCCTCCAACAGTGTCTTGTGGCATCCTAGGTTTTCCTGTGTCCTGTTAGACTCAAATAAACCCGGAAGTCCTTCTTTCTTCCTCTTCCTCTCTCCTTCAGGGATACTCACTCACTGCTTATAAGTTAGAGCCACACAACAACAGTGCTGCCTTGTGTAATGCAGAAGGTTTCTGCTCCTCTTAGTCTGGCAATTGCCCCTATTTCTACAAAAGACATTTAAAAAAACAACTATATTTAGTTCGGGAAAAAACTCCAGTTTGAGCAATGAACCTGAAAATGCCCCCCTGGGTAAAGCCAGGTACATACTGTAAGTAAATAGTGTAATATGGAAGAACTTGACTGGGCTGCACAGGACCATGACCAAAACCCCTCCCATCAACACGCATTACAAGCCCGGCCTTTACACCCAACATCAGTGTGGAAACTCACCACTTATCTTGTGGCCAAATGAGCAAAAATTCCTGCAGCCAGATTCCAGAAATTCGTGAAAAGTCTTGTCAGTGGAGTTGAAACTGATGTTGCAGCAGATTAATCCACATATTTTTGCAATATGATGACATTTGGGTGTAATGTTTATGTGTCCATAATATTTTGACTGCATACTGTATCAACTGTAAGAGCACTATGGTCTGTTTTATTTGGATTTTTCTTTAAAAACAATCAAGTAAAAGGATGTTTAGGTGCTGTCTGATCTACATGTGAACTAAAAAAAGAGGAAGAGTGAGAAAAATGCGAAGTGAGGGTAAGGCAATTGGATGCAAAACTTTGAGGGGAAAATGTGAAGAGCTTTGAACTGCTGAAGAGGTAAGTGAAGATATATATATAATGTAAGTTTCAAATATGTGTCTGTGCTGCTCAGAGACAAATATTACATATGAAGGGCAGAGCCACCTTACCTGCTGTGATCAGGACTGGAGGTGGACCTGCGTAGGCCCTCCTGCTCTCCATCTACAAAGAGATATAACACACACACAGAGACACAGAGACACAGAGACACACACACACACACACACACACACACACACACACAAAAAAAAAAACAAAAAATCACTCA
>JAQLOL010000020.1:7559247-7575008 GCA_029783665.1 Naso thynnoides | reverse complement strand
GACACACACACACACACACACACACACACACACACACACACACACACACACACACACACAATCAGATAAAATTACTCACTGCAGAGAATGTTCCCTAATCAGAACTAATCAGCGGCGTGGTGTTCTTTGTCAGAGCTTTGAGGGGGCGACATGAGGAAAACCTATCAGCCATTAACTTCTCTGTGACAAATACAAGCAATTTGCCAGGTCTCACTTGGCTTCAGCCACTGGTGTTGCCACTGCAGGGTAACCGCTTTAATCAGACATTCATCATTAATCCTGCCACCCCTGGATTTAGGGGAGAGAGACTGCTAGCTGCTGTGAAGCAGCAGGTTGTCCCCTCTCTCTTCAGCCTAACCCGCTGGCATCTAACAGACCTGTCTGTGATAAAACATGCTCTGGAGCACAAGCAGAGGGTTCTGTGGTGATTAATGGAGAGCAGCCATTCATGCAAGGTCAGCCAATGTGGAGATTTGCTGTCCAAAGGGGAAACACAGGGAGTCCAGATGCAAGAGGTTGAGTGTGCACCCAGGAATAACCATTCTAATATGGCTGAGTGTACGTGTGTAAAAAATGATTTTCCTCCTTTCTGAATTAGAACCACATATTACAAACCTTGTAAATGCACGACAGGGCAGACTCTAAGACTCAATGTTTGATGATAATCTGGTTGGAGTACTGATTGGCACAAAATTAGGGCTACAATTAACACTTATTTTTACTATTAATCGATCTGCTGATCATTTTCTTGATAGTAAAATCATATTTTGGTTTTAAAAATGTCAGAAAACAGTTTAAAAAATCTGTTAGAATTTCCCAGAGATATATATTCAAATTGCTAATGTTTATCCTTTTATCTATCAAAAAGGGTTTACTGAAATGGCTGCAGTTACTTTCTGTTGATGGATTTATCTATTTGTTTCAGCTCTAAACAAAATAAAAGACTTTCATAAAAGAAAAGAAAGATACATGGCTGAACAAACAGATAAACAGACAGATGTGACGACTGAGAGAATGAAGTCAGACTCACCTCTGAGGGAAGCACCCTCACCCTCCTCTGAGCGACCTCCTGCAGTGCTCGAGTTTCCTGCACAGACCAAAAACAGACACCAGCCTTCAGAGGTCTGTACTGTAAGATGAACACACACCATTTCTCATTGCTGTATTGTACAGGAAACAGATTTACTGCGCATAACAAGCACTTAAAATTCCTCCAAAAACATTCACATTCAGACACATTTGAATGGACTTACTGGAGAGATGCCGCTTGACTGACACCTGAAAGTGAAGAGAGAGGGACACATTTGGTCAATACAGTGAACTCATTAAAGGAACAGGATGGTGTTACTACATATGTTTCTTACTATCAACAAAACACCATCAAAAGACCAAATCCAGCAATATATGAACGTGACTCATCTACCCTGCTTATGGCTTCTTACCCACTGATTCCCACTGATAAACACAAACCACTCAAACTTGCTGGACTCTGTTGTTTGAAGTTAGTCAAACAGGGCTGAACAGAGATTTTTGGGGCTATTTCCAGCTGCAAATTAACATGTATTTGGTGCACCAATGTGTACAGCACCAGAATGTTGTGTTTAGAATCCAAATATTCCACAACAGTCATGTTCAGAACATGCCAGCGTAACAGTTAGGCATTTTATTAGTGTTTTTCATGGGTGTTATTGACAGAGGAAAAAAGGTAAGATTGCCCAAATTATTCTTAAACATGTAAAATGTGCTGATATCCAAGTGTAAGTACGTGGCATTATGAAAGTTTTTTGTTTTTTTTTCTTTTTTTTTTTCTTTTAGGTCATTTAAGACCTTGAGGACACAGTACTTGAGTTAAATATTTTAAAAGCATATAGCCGGAGGGAAAAGAACTAGTTCAGGGAATAGCTAAGTAATTGTGACCTGCTTTTAGAAAATTTACCACAGAGAATTTTGCAGCTTGGGAAAATGTTAATGTCTACAGAGGAATCCTGAAAAATATACGGAACATCATGAAAATCCCCCAAACGAGTACAACGTACCTGTTGCCGTACCACTCTGTTAGGTGGCAGAGTGAGTGCTCCAACAGTGGCTTTCAGCTCTTTCTCTGTGGCAGCGGAGTTGCTGCGATTGCTGCTGGCGACAGGTCTGATTTGGATGTGGAACTTCTTTGGCTCCTCGTCATCAAAGTCTGAGTCACTGGAGTAAAAGTTGTTCTCCTTCTCGTCAGAGCAGCGTGCAGACAGAAAGGAAGGTCAAGGAGAACAAACTCATACAGAAAACTGGGAATGAAGAATGAGTGATGTTGTTTGGCAAGTGCACATAAAGAAGTGATAGCATTTCAGTAAATTTGAGAGGGACAAAGAGTTCAATAAGAAAAAAAAAACAAAGAGCTCTTGTTCTTGTTCTTCTTGGTTCAGGTTATTTTACTTTATGATTGTTTTGGCTCAAATTGTGCAAAACTCTCCTTGCATGCTCTGCATGAGAATTAGTTACTGAATGATGGCTTTAAAAAGAACCCATTCTAATTTAAAAATGCTACAATGATTAAAAAAAATAAAATAAACTGACGAAACACATTCACTGTTTTGATGCTCTGGTAAATGTACCATTTATATAGAAATGCTCTCATATTTTGGGCTATGTGAGATTTTGAGGGAAAAATTAAGACCACAGCCCTCAGCTATCATAATACATCCAAAAATAAAATGAAAATAAGACCATAAAATGCAGCTTATGACATCACAAACCAGTGAGCAAATTTTATTACCCCTGCTTGTCAGTGAATATTACTATTTGGACAGATGCTGTGACTACCTGGAAGTGCAAAGAGTCTCATTTTGATTCATTGTAATATTAAATTTGGACATCAGTGAAAAAAATTGCAGTCAAGCAGAGTGCAGTACAACACAGACAAAAGCACAAACAGGCAGAATCACCGCAGAATGTGCTGGAGAGAAGAGCTGCACAGCTTCAAACAGGCACACTGCCGCTTCCTGCAGCATGTAACCCCCAATGAAAGTCACCTCCACTTCCTCTTTTGACTCCACTCTGCTGCGCGTGGGTGTGCTGTGTCATTCATTGTGAGGTGTGCATGAGGGCCTATGATAAATTTATACCACCTATTAATTTGTACCATCTGTTACTAAGTCAGGAAGCGATATTTCAACACTGTCAGGACAGAGAACTGCCACTGATAAATGGATCATGGCTGAGGAGTCAAGAAATGGAATGTTAGGTGAGGACGACGGGCTGTAGCTGGTCTCTATCTAATGATGGGGGTGTAATTGGTCATTTGTGCTGACAAATAGAGTAAATACCTTCGTAATAGTCTGACTTAAAAGTTACTGAGGCCATAAATGAGGCTGTTCATGTGAACAAATTGGTTAAATCCCACCTCTCATCTCTGACCTTGTGATTACAAACAAACTTTCTGGGTTTTCATTGCTTAAAAATGTCAAGCTTCTGATATTCTTAAGGCATCTTTAATCTGAAGTACGACCCTAATTCCAAAAAAGCTGTGATGCTTTCTAAAACAAATATAAACAGACATTTTTTAAATCTTTCTTTAGAACATATGCTCAATTGAAAACAGTACTAAGACATCAAATCCATTTTTTAAATCACCAACTTCATTAATTTTTGCAAATATGTGCACCTTCTGAGGGGATGAAAGCAACATCTGTAAAATAAGTTTGGACAAGAGCAGCAGACACATTCCACAGGTGAACAGATTCAGTGGTAACAGGTGACAATATAAGGATTGGCTGTTAAAGGACATCCTCAAAAGGCTCTGTTGTTCACAGGATGGAGCAAGGTTCATTGAATAAAAACTACATTGGCTCAGGAACATTTTAGAAAACTATTGTTGGTAAACAAGATTAATGTGCAAATGGCTGCATTCCCCTTTTTATTTGTTTTACGCAGCATCGAAATTTTAGCTAAGGGGGAAAAAAAGGGGAATTATGTGCAACAAAAAACTCTTTATCCAGACTTTACCTCATTGGCACAGTCTCAAGCCCACAGGCTACTAAGGCAGGATTAAATAAGCAATTTAAAGATATCACCTACGATGGGCATTTTACAGACTCGATGGCCTGAAAATAGTGTCTATGAATAAAAACCCCTTAAACAATTTGAAAAACAAAATTAATTCAAAAATAAAATAAAATAAAATAAAATAAAAAATGAAAAATGCATTTTATTAACTAAAGAAAGAACAGTTAAATGTTGTAGTATGACAAAATGTTGTGCATTATCCTAGCTGAACATGAACAGAAAGGATATCATTCCGTGTGCTGTCAGCTCGGATAACAAATCCCTCATCGTCGACTTCCAAGGGGGAATTCTATATGAATGGGAACACCAACACAGAAACAGACACATGCACACACAAAGTCATTAGAGAGAGAGGTCAAACACCAGCTGGGTCAGCAACACAGAGACAAATGGAACTTCAACAACATATTTGACACACAGAAGTGCTTTGTCATACTCAGCACTGCAGCCTACGTGTGCTACTCAAAGAAAAACCGACCCTTCAAAAGTTAAAGGCCTGTGTGTGAGTCAGTGGCTAACTGCTTCAACTGTCACAAAGTCAAAGATGTGCTTTCAGTTTCCTTTAAACCATTTCATCAAGCCAGGATTTGTTGATGTGCATCAGCTGTTCTCTGGTGCAGTCATACGATCTTCAAAATAAAAGACATGAGGAAAGCCAGACTTACAATCCAGCCAAAGTGGATGCACTTATTTTTAGACTCACTGTGCGCATATATGGATGCTATTTGATAAGATCCGATTTCAGATCGTGACAGGTGTAACTGTAGCCACTGATATTTTTACCATCAGATCACAGTGATTTATTTTTACCCAGGAATAATTAGGTAGTAAATAATAGTGTGATTAGACTATAACAACTTACATTATTAAGACAAGATTGCAGGAGTACAACGTGCACACACACAGGCAAATACACACCACACAGTCTCATTAAGTTATGCTCTTCCCCTCCAGCTACCTAAGTGTCTCAGACTCAGAAACCTCTTCTCAGAAGTACCGGAATAAACCTGGGAAACCCCCACACTCCTTATCACACACAAATCTCCCGCTCATCTTCTTTCCACAAATACACACAATTCTGCTTTCATCCCCATAAAAAACACACACTCTTCTAGCAGTAATTGTCTGCAGGGATGACTGCTACGTCAGATGAGACTGAGATCTGAATCAATTGTTTTGGAGCTGCTGTTTGGGTGCAAATTCTGTCTGATACTCACCAGGGTCTCTGTCACCGCCGAGTCTCTGCAAATACAAAAAAAAAAAAAAAAAAAAAAATTGTTTTGTTTTTTTCATTATGTAGTGTGAGACTATCACAACATCAGATTTTCACTACACCATTAGCATGTCCTAAAGAATTAACAAAAGGATTTTATCTTTATATCAAAAGAAGATTTGTTTAAAAAAAAAAAAAATATTGATCTTTATCTTTGTTTGTTGTGTATTTTGTATCTTTTTTTAGCAAATAAATCACACTAAACACATGATTGTAGGGAGGTGAAGAGAGGATATGTGACTATTACTTTACAAAAGCATACAAAAAGAACAATTACACTTAATGATTTTTTCTATTAATTCTGTGTGTGTGTGTGTGTGTGTGTGTGTGTGTGTGCATACACTCACGTAGAGTCTGGCTCCTTGTCCCTCTTGCCCAGGCCAGGGATCCTGAAGGCTTTTGCTCGACTCTTTTTCCCACCTTCAGGTGCCAAAGCTGTCATGTACTCCTCAAAACCAACCAGAGCTGCAGACGGATGCATTCAGAAAACACTTATCTTATTTCACCTACACAAAACTGTATGGACTGTGGATGTTTTTATGTTTCTCAATTATCATGAAAGCTGGTCAAGTTGTGCGTTTAAGTTTTATTTACTCTTTTACTCCTGCTGTAAACAAGTCAAACATTCATTCTGGTGAGCTGCCTGTACCTGGCCTGTCTTTGCCCGTGCCCTTCTGCTCTGCAAACTTCTGGATGAGGTTATCGATGCCGATGTTTTCCACATTCTGCTTGAATTCCTCATGAACCTGCAGCAGAGCAAAACAGAATGATTTTTTTGTTCCTTTAAAGTGATATTTCACTGCAAAATTCTGTTTTGTTCATCTATAACTCACCAAGACATTGGATCCAATGTTTTGTGTTGTAGGTTATGGTTGTGGTGTACTTCAGCTCGAATAAACATGGTTCTGTCAAAAACGGCAGAATCTCCTCTCTCTGCACCAGTCTTTTTCATTTGCTTACCCTTATGTTCTTTGCTTCAAAAATACCAAAAACTTGTACACAAACGAAACTGGCTGGTGCATAGAGAGAGAAGTTTCTGCAGTTTTTGAAGGAACCTTTTTTTTTTTTTTAACGTAGGGGTTTATCAATGTTTAGAATAAGTGTAACACATGACACAAAGCACTGGATCAGATGTGTTGGATTTAGCAGCTTTCTAGCCAAAATAAAAGTGTTTTGGAAGTATTAAGCATACGACATTATAAAGAGGACTTGGATTATATCACCCAAAGCTGTTAAGTTTTGGATGGATGTTTTTAGATAGTGTTAATGCATTAAAAAGTGTATATCCATAGGCTGCCAACAAAAGGGAGCATGCATTTTTGGAATCACCCATTCACAGTGGAGGAACACTGAATAAAAATAAAATAATAATAATAAGGAATAAAAACCATTCTTTAATTCAAGACATCTAAGGGTGAGGAACTGATTACCAAAACAGAATTTTGCGCTGAAATATCACTTTAAAAAGCATTTGATATTAGAAGACCTATTATTAAAGTTACTGCTTTAATGTCAAATTATTTACACTCCTTTTTTTAACCTGTGTTGTTATTAAGTCATACAAGATGTAACAATGTACTCAGCTTTAGCTTCAAGTTTCAAAATGAGTTTTTTGCCATCAAGTGTACTGTAAAAAAAACTGCCGTGAAACTGCAGTGCTGCACAGGAAGTGTTTAGTTGCACATAACTTGTGAATACACATGCAAAAGGAAACTTGTGAATACATATGCAACACGAAACTGCAGTTACAGGGAGCCAATGCTGTGCCAGGTTCTCACACTGAGCTTTAACTAATCATTACTACAAAGACAGACTGATGACAGAAGAAATGGTAATGATGACTGATGATTCAGAAGAGCAGTTTCACTTTAGACTCCCTAATGATCACATGCTGAGCTTGATTCAAACTCGTGCTTAAATTTTAATATGAGAAATGTTTCATAGAATCATAAAGAAAGAATTCTGTGCTTGAAGCTATGGACAAATCCTGCTCTGATATCACAACAGGTTTAAACTGGAGAAACAACATACCTGCCCCACTTGAACATGGGTGTCCTCTATGGAGTGCGAGTAACCTTTAATCAGCTGTTTCATCTGCCGCAGGTGGGCCTCCTCGATCTCTTGAAACTTCTACTCGCACAAACATTCACATGCACCCATACAATGGTGAAGACAAAATAACAACTCATTTATCAAGTGAAACCTCAAAGCAACACTGTTGTTAAATTTATTTTTCTTCGTGGGTTGACATCTTTAACTGACCTATAGTGGTTCTTAAATCATTTCAGAACCAATTAACTAACATCAAAGCTACACTGACATCCACTGAACACAAGTTTTTTACCAAACAGCAAAGAATTTTCCAGTTTTCAACAAAAAACAGCTATAAGTTTTTATATGAAAACTAAGCTTGTGTGTTCATAATGGGTTATTTCTGATCATGCATATGTTGTGATAGTCCTAATGATTCAGGAAATGATCTTTAATATGAGGATGTTTCTCTGGTTTTGTGGTATTTTTCTGTTGCTTGTTTGCCTTTATATATGATGTTCATACATGGTCGTTAAGATGTGTTTCTGCCGTTTTTTCTCAATTCAGTCTCTACAGAACGGTTCAAGATTTAGGCACATTGAGAGAGGCATCAAGCACCCTCTAAACAATGTCCACATGTATGCAGCACAGTGAAAATAGCTTTTACATGTGGTATGATGATTAAGCCATAAAGAGGCAGGCAGCCAGCAGAGAAGACTCTGGGTTGCCAGGTCTTTAAACCAGTGTTAATTTGAGAGGATTTAGTGTTTCAGTTTGATCCTGTTTTTAATTCAGCCAGCTCATTTGTTGCTGTCTAATTCAGGGGAAATGTCTTGATATAGTGCCACTGGCATTTATTCGGAGAGTGAGTTCGAGAGCTGACTGTTGCCACTTTTTTTCCTCCAATTAACTGGGCCAAATGTGGGCAGAGAGAGCAAACAGAGAAGATTCCTCGGTGACTCTTTGCAACTGCTGTCAGCCTTCAGCAGGGCCCTTCATTCCCATCTGTCCTGGACCACTATTCCAAGTTTATTGCAAAATGTTATTTCTGGGTAAGTCTGTGAACAAAAACCACCTTCTTACTGAAACTAACTTTTGTAAGATGTCATGACATGTCTACCATGTTTGGTGCGTTTCAAACAAACTTCAGTAAGTTTTGAAAAGTGCAGTCGAATCAAAATCAAAATCTGGCGGGTGGATAAGGACCATCTGCGTGCTTGCAAGCAGACTTGTGGTGTGCAGGAAAACAGACCAATCAGAGGACTGTGTGATAGCAGATAAGTGATTTTAGAATGAATACGGTTACAGTTAAACTACAGTCAAAATTTAATTACTGTCAGCTTTTAAGAACTGACCTCCCAAACTGTATAAGCTATGTATAGCTTTATTTTTGGGCAGTCTGTTTTTTTCTAAGTGAATTATTACTATTACTAAGTTTTAGCATTGAGGTGATGATTGATGGTGGTGTTGCCCTGAGTTTATTATATTTAAGCCCATCTGTGAAGAACTTTTATTTTGTGTTGATTGTAGTGGTGTATGTGGACAAAAACGGTGCTGCTTACTGTTGTAAAAATCGTACCTAGCACGAGCATTTGTTTTGGAAGAGGGTGAAATAAACACACCACTTATTTGCACAAAACCAGTTCAGCCATAAACACAAAATATTAAAATCATTGAAAGAAAAATACCCTCCTGTTTCCAACCACAGATAGTAAAAAAGAGAACGGCAGATCGATCATGCTTGTAAAAACAAATCATCTCTTCTGGTCTGTGTGCCATAAAGTTTTCTGTAGCCTTTTTGCAGATTGAGCAGACCAAGCAAAGGCATTGTGAAAGACAGAATAATAATCTCTAAACTCCTTGCCGATGATCTCATTTGTCGATGTAGGTAAGATGTGAGGCATCAGTATTAAATTTAGACTGATTCATAACCTGTTAAAAGTTCCTCGTAGAAACTTTAAGAGGTGTTTCTAATATTCTGTCCCCCTAATGTATGTTGTAATATTGTGATATTGATATTATCTTACACCCCTTCACCATAGAAGATAATAAGACTAATATCTTGCAGTAATGTGCAAGAAGAATTTTTCTGTGATCTTGAGTTTTATGTGTGATAAAAACCATCCTGTTTAATTTGGTTCTCTTCCATGTCTTGTTAATTTTTAACAGGTACACATGACCCCTCAAAATAATTAACACACCCTCCCCTCTAAAAAATATTACAATAGATAATTGGTCACAAGGTTTTCAGGCATCATTTCAAATGTAAAACATAGATGCACTCATTGAGGTTTGTTGAGGATTTCCATGGAAACAGCAGCTGTAACCATGGAAGTGTGGAGGCAGTGATTAAAAGTAATAAGCAGGGAGCAGGATGTGCATGCGTGTACAAGTGGATGGGTGTTATGGAGATGAAAAGTTGAGGTTCCCATTTTTGGGGAAGCATGTTGTGGGATCATACATTAAAGGATAAGATGGAGTCTTGTGTGGTGGGAGGTTGCAGAGGGAATGACTCACAGAGATACAGAGAAAGATTAAGCCTTAGCCTACAGAAGACATAATACATAAAAAACACCACATCAGAGGGTGGGAGAGACAAAAAAAGAGTGGCCTTTGGCCCAGCTGCATGTTGGGGCTAACCTGGGCGGACTCGCTCATCTTTTGCTCAAATTCTCCTCCCACTCGGTTGTACTTCTCAATGCACAAAGCAAATGACTCCGCTGCTTTTTTAGATTTCAGCTCCGCCTAGTGAGAAATAAAGGGAAAAGGAAAATGGCCTTAAGCTACAGACTCTCATTCACAAACCTGAAATAAAATTTTACAGCTCAGTTAGTAAATGGGAATTATTATCTGCCCCATAATTACAACTGCTACATTCAGTTTTCTACCCGCACAACAAGAACATCAATTTATTCACATAGCAAAGGTCTAAGAGCAGAGCAGTTGGGAAATGTTGTTTTCCATAACTGCAAACATAGACAGGATACATCTAATTAACTTAACTTCAATACAACAGACTTCTTGTCTATGAGTGGACCACAAGAAACAAGCGTATGATGGATTCAGGGGTCACAAGACAGTTAAAATTAACATAACATCCCAGAGTTTACTAATGAATATTGACACACGACACCAAATCTGGTCTCTCAATGTTTTAGAAAATACTTTTAAAACAAATCATGTACATTCAGCTCTATCATATATTCCCCTTGACTGATTTAAGGTTTTCATTAAACTAAGATTAAGAAATTGTGGTCTGTTATTTTGTTTATAAAACTCTTGTTAATACAAATCTCAACCGTATGAATTATTAGAAATTGTATAGTTTCTACAATAAAGTAATCATCTTAAGGTTTAGATGTCCTTATTCATTTTCTTCTACAATCTACAATACAAAAGTTATTTTCTCACATGTCAGCCTGGCTCATTCACACTGGTGATGACATTATGGATTTTTTTCTGAAAAAAAGTTTGTCTCCTTTCTTGGACAAACAGCAACATTCTCAGAATCAAGAACTTCGATATTCTCCAGTAGTGTTTTTGTCATGTTGAAGAAGATTGTCTCTGCTAAGAATTGCTACTATTTTGAAGGGACACTATCTGCAGTGGAAATGAAAATTAAGAAAGTCATTTGGTACTAAAAGTAAGTCGAGCTGGCTTGAGACAAGCTGTACCATGCAGTGAAATGGGTCTTCTTACTCATAGCTGTTCTGCTGTGGGTTTTATTTTTATGAAAATAATAATTTCTTATACTTAAATCAATAACTGTTTTTATTTGCCATACTCCTGGCATATTTTTTGTTTGTTTAAAGGACTGTATCTCTCAAATTACAAAAAACTGCTGTGAAAGGCTTTTATAGGAACTATTTCACTGGTATTACTGAGCTTGAGATAAGGTGATTTGCACTCATGCATTAGCAAACATGTTAATGCTTATTTTCTTTTGCATTACAAAATACCAAAGGTACAATGTGAGCTTCAAAAAACATTAATACAGAGAGTGCAAACCAGCTGACCTTCACTTGCTGATTTAAACATAAGTAAAAAAAAGGTTCAGCACAGTGATCCTTTACTATTCTCTCCTTCTGCTGAATTCTTCAGAAATATTTTTTGGTGCTGTTAGCAACACAAACTAAATGTCACTTGCTTTTATTGTACTAGATAAGGGCAAAGGCAGAGACAAATATCATTTAAACTTGAACAAATACAACAAAAATTATCTGCATGGCTACTCACAAGAAGTGAAGTTTTTTCCAGCCAAATTTGCATGAACCAACTTTTTAACTCTTAAATAGGACACTTAATTAGGCTGTGTTTTGCTTAAAATCTGAACTGCCTGTGAAAATAATCTTGAAATCAGAAAGAGAGTGTTGACTAACTTTCTCCAGCTCTTTCTGTGGAGCTCCCTCCTTCCTGAGTCGGTCCAGCTCCAAACACTTGGCGTGGTAACTCTCCTTTGACTTCTGGAGGTGACTACTCTGAACCTGCAGCGCCTGCACCGCTTCCACTGTCCCCACCATCTCCTCCTTTGTCTGTGTGACACACACACATACACACACACACACAAACACAAACACAAACACAAACACAAACACAAACACAAACACAAACACAAACACAAACACAAACAAACACAAACACAAACACAAACAAAGGGAACACATGCATTTACTGTTCCAATCTTTTTTGCATGTTCATTGCAACTGCGACAGTAATCAGATTTGTGTGCGATAAATTAGATCAGGCTGATGGGGGCTCTCAGGGAAAGTCATAAGAAATCAAACAAGTCTTTGTTCAAAGAAACATGCACAGACACAAAAACCTGCCAGTTCTCTGTCAAGATATCTACAAACACCTGACTTCTCTCATTCCACGTATGTACCTTGCGGTGGATTTTGACTTGCTCCTCTCCGTACTTGTTGATGTCGCGGATAAGATCGTTCATCTTCCTCATCAGCTCGAGATGGCAAAGGGCCAGTTTGTCTGAAGACACCCTGAACACATCCCACATGGGAGCAAAAGTCCTAGGAAAGAGAGACAGAAGAGTCAAGCGCACACAAGATGTAGTGTGTCATACTTTGGACCGCTTTTTCAAAACTTTGTTCAACAATTTTTTTGTAAACAAAAATAAACTTTCTGTGTAAAACATTTTAACACTCTTTTGCAACTACACACAGTCATAAATTGTGAAAGAGCCCTCCAGAATTTATTAAATTAATATGCAATAATGAATAAAGTCAGCATGAACTGTATGGAGATGTAAAAAAATCTGTGACAACTACAGGTTGACTCCCTGAAAATTCATTTTCAATTCTTTAATTATTAATCTTAACATTAAACAGTCAAGACTTTAAAAGCAACATTCAAGTTTTAAGTAGGAAAAAAACATCCTTAAAGTTGGGATAGGCAGTTTATATTTGGTGTCATCAGATTAAAATTTCATTATAGACAAATGACGTAAATCGGCATATTGTAATTCAGGTGGTCTGAAGAATACTAGACTTCTGCACCTCTCCTTGGCTTTGTATTTCCGCTTATCATGGTAATTTCAGAGACCATGTGTTCCTATTGGCTGCTCTGCGCTTAGCGAAAGCTGACATCACTACGAGTTGATTGGTTGTTGAAACAAGTGACGTGCCATATACTCTAAAACAACTTTCCCTGCAACTGTTTGGTCTTGACGTGAATCTGTGTATGCAATCTGGGCTTGAAAGAAAGTGACAACAAATGAAATAAAATGCGATCCAGAACAAAAACAGGGAGGAGAGGATGCAGCTGAGTTGCTTCCTTAAGAGTCCCATGATAGAGCTAGCTTGGTTTCCAAATTTAGCTAGCACCAGCTTTAAATACTCTTAAGTAGAGTTTAACAATCAAAAACTCAGCTACATCATGACTGTGTGGGTCTGGTTTGATCAGATTGTTGATTGACAGTTACCAAACAACAAACTATCATCACATGATTCAAATGCAGCTTATCCTGATGGATGGCGGGAAGCATCATATTTGTTCAACTGAGCCCTGTTCACTTGAAAACTAATTAAAGAGCCTAGACAAAAATAATATCATTCATCACAGGAAGCAAATAGAAAAACATATATTTTCGAAGCCTTTAACGGCTAAATGTGCTGTTTAGTGGCGCTTTATTTTAAACATTAATGAGGACATTTGGTGATGCAGATGGCCCTCATTCATATCTGATTTGTAGCCATATGACTAGTACGTGTATGTGTAATTACAGTAACAAACACCTTTCAGCAGAGGAAATGCGACTGTAAGAGAAAAGAAAAGGAAGGGGCTGAACTGTGCTGTGTTGTCATGGCAGCTCTCACCCCTGTGGACTTCCGTTGCTTGCCATCTTGGCCAGTTTGCTCATTGATTTGGAGTAGGTCTCCTCAACAGCAGCACTACAAAAACACATACATTAACAATAACACAATTAGCAACACAAGAACCCCAACAGGCGAAATAGGGCTAAACAGAAACCTGAAAATCATGGATACGTTGTATCCATCTTTAACCTGTTTACTGCATATATATTGTATTGTGTGTACGCTTGTGTTTGTGTGTGTGTGTATGTGTGTAGTAGCAAGTCAGAAGACACAGGCCTCTTTCTCTTTGTTTCTTTAAGAAAGATGCCAGTAACTGAAGAGTAATGTTGTGCACATTCTTTACAATGTAAATTCTTCTACATGAACTTCAGACTGGTGTTTGCAATTCACTCAGATAGCACTTCCTCCCACTGCTATTGCCTCTACTAATGGTCTAATATGTCATGTTCTCTGTCTAGTGCTTACTTTGGCCCAAATTCTAGGCATCCACCAGCAGAGTCAGTGAGATAAAGATTTATTTTCATCATACTCAAGTAAATGTTGCAATAGGCTGCATTTAAATGATAAATGTACTTGTTTTGCAAGGCTGGGCATAAAAATTTAATAACCATCTGTAGATGCTGAAGAGAAGGAAGAAAGAGCATCGATCCAAATACCCTGAAGGTGGATTTGTGACTGAAAAGCACTGAAAGTCATAAACAAAGATGCTGATGCTGGAAGTCCAATTGGATCACAAGAAGCCTAATAATTATTTTCCTTTTTCCAAGTATTCTATTGTTTATTTTATTATAGTTTTATACAATATTTTTTCAAATTTAATACAACTGGTGTCTTTATTTTGATAACACAGCTGCACACTGACTCTTACAAAATTAACTCTACAAATTTATTGAAAGTGGCTACAAGTAATATTTTTATGTTACCAATACATCGCTTGATCACTGTCAGACCGCAGACAGATAAAATGATCTTTGATTACCGTCCTGTTGAGCAAGTAACTGATACAAAGCTGAAAATATCATGAGATTCATTGTCGTTTAAACTGCCAATTATTTTCTTCCAAATTAATTCATCATTTGATCTTTAATGTCTGAAAATATTAAAAGTATCAAAATCACAATTTACTGAGCCAAAGGTAACATTTCCAATCATCTTGTTTGGTTCTAATTCCAGTCCAATAACCAAAGATAGAGTTAATGATCATGCAAAAATCTAAGATGGTAAATATAGCAAAAAGGCAATGTTTGGCATTTTTGTAAAAGAAATGCCTGTAAAACGAAACCAATTATACAAATAACATAATTATTTTCTCCTGATACACTACTTGATTCATTAATTGAACTAATTACACAAACAGTACTAGGGTGAGGGTAGTGAGATTTCTCACTAACCTGGAGAATGTGGCTGGAGTTGATACTATACTTTAACTGTTTCGCATAATGTCTTACTTCAAAATGATCGTTAAGGCGAGAGGAGAGAGGATGCAGGAAACTTATCAACAACAATTGGCTTTCCCTCATCCCATGGGGCCACACACCATTTTACTCGCAGTGTCACTATTTCATTTCCTGACTGCTGATTTGTTGTCTGCTGCCGTCCAAGCAGATAAGTGAATTTCCCCCTGCAAGGAATGTGCACAGGCACTCTGAATCAATGTCAGGATTATATCACTGCCGTGACAGTGCACTGTGTGTGTTAAAACTTGCAGCTGTGAGCTCTGAAAACTTCTGTGGGAACCTACTTATTCCCATCAGTTTACTCATTGCTATCACCACAAGAAGACAGAGTAGTTAGTATAACAAACTACCCAGTTTTGGATGACACCAACTGTTATCTGTACACCATCACCACTCATCGAGTTTTATAGTCTCAACTCGGTGTAAAGTTCAGTTTCCACACAAACAGTCAACACTGCTGTGCAGTGGGCTGTAACAGCCAAAAACATGACCAACAAACAAACAAAAAAAATAGATCACACACTAGATACTGATAGGAAAATTATGCATGCTTAGTTGTTTTTTGTTGTTGTTGTTGTTGTTGTTGTATTTAAATGTTTTTAGTTTTTGTGCATGTAC
>JAQLOL010000020.1:7533027-7546150 GCA_029783665.1 Naso thynnoides | reverse complement strand
CATGGTCAGAGTCATTGTAGGTGTGCAGACAGACACAATTACATGCATCAATAAAAAGATTCGCTCGGCTGTCTGCTAACTGTCGCGGTCACGTCCATTCCAGTTGGAAATGTCTTAAAGCGAGAGTGACCTTCGCTCTCATCCTGGTTCTATCTGCTTTATTGACAAGTTACAATCAAAAATGGACAGTCTGATGGAGAATAAGAGAGAGCAGAGTTTCTGGTGAGTTCTGAATTTAGTTAGAGGCTGACGCACTACCACAGATGTTGCTGGTGCATCAGTTTTTCGCTAGCTAACAGCCAACATACTTTGGTGCAATGACAGCCTGAAGCAAAACTACTGAGCCCCTGTGACAGTGGAATTTGCATTTGTGGAAAACAGCCACAAATTTTTCTCAGTAAATTTGAAGTCAGAGAGAAAAAAGGTTTCTATGAGTTGCGAACAACAAGAGTTACACCTTCTCAAATTAATCCACACAAATCCTATTCTACAAATCACAAATTAAAACAACTAAGTGAAGCTCACATTTTGTTGAAGTTGCTGCACTAAATACGGCACAAAACATAATCACACACCTGTATCAAAACAAACGAAGGCTTGGACATTTTTGGGACATCTACATATCAGTAAGCGAATTCATGCAAAACCTGCAGAAAAATTTTCTTGACTAATTTTCTAGCACAAACACAACTCAATAACTAGAACTGCTGGAATCTGCCACTGAGTCACAAATCCTGTTTTACTCATTAATGACAAGTTGTGTGCACTCTCACTTTTCTCAGTTTTGCTCCAATAATACATTCAGAGTCATCATCTCAGCCTACAAAAATAAAACTGAATGAGACTTAATTTTTAAGTGGCAGAGAAACTGTAGGCAAAGGGCTGAACACAAAATCAATCATTATCTGCAAGCAAGAGGAAACATCATTTGCTTCCTGTGTATACCTGGAAGCCAGTAGACTGCTTGACCAAGAATATAAATAAAAAGCTCAGGGACTCATTGCTGTGATTCAAAACTTGAGGTATAAAAGCCGCTCCTATGATGGGCATGTGTCCTTCTGCATAATCTCCATCATCATATTTACTTAGTTCCAGGGCCTATTTCAGAAAGCAGACTCAATGACTGAGCCTCAGCTGGGAAACTCTGAGAACTAGCTTAATCAACTCTAAGTAGGTTCAGCCTGAGGGAAACATGTTCACAGCGAGCACAAAAAGCCATCACCAATGGAATGCAGATGACATGATTAACAATCGCAAAAAAAAAGTGGAATTAAACGCAGAGCAACTTATTTTCCCCCTACTGAAAGATGGAATGAAGAAAGACTGCAGCCACCATCAGTGACATTAACTCTTAGGGAGATGGTAGTGTAGAGGACCAGCCTTCAAGCTTGTAATTAGGCGACGAGGGTTCAAAAATGCTTCAAGGGCTCGACTGTAAAACTCGGAAATGAACTTGAATGATGTAGTTTTCCCAAATAATCAAATGCTTTCATTTGCACATTTCAGAGAATACAATGGTCACTATTGCAAAGCCAGTCACATTATGGCTTAAATGTGAATGTTTCATAAATGTCTTCAAATAGTCAGTGAAAAAATGTAATCTAATCTCGGTCTCCTGACACAACAGCCTCTGAAAAATTTGTGCCTCAACGTCAAACATTTAATTCAAAAAAGGACACGACATGTCTCTCCTTCCTGCTACACGCTTAGCAGGCGATCAACCTCAGGCTAAGATGAAGCAACCCTGCCAGCCAGCTGGTTTGCTTCACAGAGCATGTTGCCAGAGTAACTGGATTTGTGAAACAGAAAACTCAGTTTCCCTCATTTCAGACTTAATATACACAGAATTTTCACTAATCCTGCTTTCTGAAATAAGGCCCTGGTGTTATAAAGACACTTACCCAGAAGTTGTTCTGAAAGGCCATCTTCACTCAGAGATTCACAGCAATCTGTAAAGGAAGTAGAGAAAAGGTGGGGCTGCATCAGAAATGAAGAAGACAATAACATTTTTTCTCTTTTGCCAAACCCCTACTTTGTTAAGTCCGAGTGCTTGTATTGAACTGAATGATGACTGGGTTCCTTATAACAATCTTTAATCTGCTATCTACTTTTAAACTTTTTCTATCCTCTTGATTACAAACTGCAGTTTTAAAGTCTTTACAAACTGCACAAAAACAAGGTTCAGGAAAACCCTGAATTCATAAAACCTCCTGAGACACCTTTAATGTAGGAAGTAAACTCCTGAGTGAGAACAGAGAAGAGCTTCACAAATGACTTCAAAGGATGAACTTAAAGAGGATGGAGGAACCTGAGGAAGGAAGCAGGGAGGAGGAATGACAGGGGAGATGGGGGAGGAGAACGAGGGAATAAAGGCGAGGAAAAAATAAATCGATTGAGGGAAGGAGGCTAAAGAGATGGAGGCAACCACTGAGGTGACAATCACAGCTTGGGAAATGGGTAGCTGCAGCAGTTTTCCAGAGTAACATACTCTCACAGTCTGCTATTAATCAGCTCACATCTGTGACCACATTTTTCAAGTCTGTTGACTGAATAACACCATCATATATGTGAGCTGTTGCCTTTATTTATTTACTGCTCAAAAACTACAGTGGTAAAGATGGGTGTATTTATCATCTTACTAGCATGAAAGAATATTACAAAAGAAACTGTTTTGCATGGCAGACAAAATGAGGACCTATGTACCGTTATACATATACTATTAAAATAAAAAGTTCTATGATAAATTATTAAAGGAATGTTTTTAATCACTTCCCTTGACATGTTTTTGTCCATGCCAGTAAAGCTATCTGAATTTCAAAACTTGGAAAAAATATGACTGAAAGTTGACATGATGCTACCATCAGCAGTTTTTGATGTATTATGATACAAATGGTGGCAGGTTCTCAGTTTTCCTTTTATACTCACAAATCACTGCTTTTGTTTTCGAGGGGCAATGATATCCTTTGTGATGGCAGTTCAAGCTATACCTGTCTCCTCTTTTGTCACAAACAGGTTGGCAAGCTTAAGACTTAAGACTGCAACACATTGTTTTCCATGGAAAACCTTCTTTAAATGAGGTATTTTAGACAGAAAAGAACATGCTGCAGCTTTCAAGAACTGGTATTTTGATGGTGATGTAAAAAAATAACAGAAGATAAATGTATTTTTTAAAGCAGTAAGCCATCAGAAGACATTACAAAAGAAATTCTCAACAGCTTAGAGTAACTGAATTGTTAACATGTACAAACTCTTTTGGTTCTTGCCTGTATTCCATAAAAACAATATTCACACTGAGTATTTCACTAGATTGCGATCATGCATCATCTCCTATCAACGAAAAGAGCCTTTATCTTTCATTTTCTTTTTCAGGGGAGGTTGAGACTTGCAGCCGCAACCAGGTTACGTTGCTGTGTTCTATGTGCAGTATTATCTCACGACTCGGCTGTGATGCTCCTCTGCTGTCAGTGTGTCACTTTGACTGACACACACATGCAGAGCAGAGGTCCACAGTGGACAGGATGAACCTTCTGGTTTTCACACAAATGTTGCCATTATGGGCCCATCCCACAGAGCCGTGCATTGGTGGGTGCATGCTCATTTTTGCCTTAGAATGTATCCACCTTGAAACATTATCACATAATGTTTGATGCAACAGCATTGCTTCAACTTTATTCATTCTATGTAGTTCACTTGACAGCAGTAAATGCTGTGCATTTACAAACACCAGCCAACAATTACTAAATAGGACACCTTTGAAAAGAGGTGCGTTTCTTGTTTTGTTAACCTGAAGATGACTTGTGGATGTAGTAATCTCATTTTCTCGTACAATTTCATATTATTTTACTATTTAGGACAATATGTTGAATTAAATAACTAATCAGCTAAGTTCACTTTAATGCTATGATCATAACACTCTCAGTATACAAAGATCCCACAAGAAAGCAAATAATGTCTCCTTAATTGCTGGAACTTAAATTTGTTATGACTGCAGTGTTTACATCAATCACTTTTAATTGGTTGCCCACAGGAGGATAAAGCAGTGGCTGAGCAAACACCTTCTAACCTCCTGCTCATACAAACCCTAATATTTGAACTTGGTCATGCCCCTTCCAAGAGAATCCATAATGCAAATGTGTTTCCCCAGGGCTGCCCGAATACAGGGTTCCTGTTATCTGTTGTTCTGCTGACGCTGTGTGTGTGTGTGTGCTGAGAACAGCCGTTCCCCTGTAGTGGCACAGACTCAGCTCAGGCCTGGTGACCTGGCATCAGGCTGCAGCAACACACACAGAAACAAACACAACAAGACCTACTGTACACACACACACACACACTTAGATTCACTCACGCACACACACCTTGTTAATTAGCTCAGCAGTGGTACTTGGGGCCCCTGCAGACAGCATTCTGTTTGGCAAAGCTGGTTAGTCTGGTACAGGGTGGAGAAAGATAAAGAAAGACAGATATAGTATAGTATAGCTAGGAGATTATTCAAAATACCATTTATGAAATTTCTGTGGAATAGTAGCATGACAAATGATGTAAGAGATAGTTTACAGAACAATGATTTTAAATACACTGTATATAAAAGCTTTAAAAATTGTTGTTGAAATGATTTATTTGGTTTGATTTTCTTATGCCAAATGCGATCACAAATAAATAGTTCAGGCATGGACAACCTTGTCAATGTGAGACATTTTAGAGAGAAAGTAAAGGAAAAAAATATATAATTTAAATCATAACAATATCATTAAAGTATATTTAAGTAACAGTGCATGCTTTGGCTCATTTTTCATTTTTATGTCTTGATTAATACAATGTTTTGACCTCTGGATCGGCTGTATCACCTGTTAAACTATGAGTTAAAGTCACTAGTAACTGTAGCTATTTGTAGTTTAATAATGGCATAAGGACAATGTATGAGGGAAAAAAAGAGTGTGACATGAGTAAACTTAGATCTGTGAAAGATTTAGGTCAGTAATTTGATAAGCTCCCTTTGATTCTCAGCATTTTTACACAGTTTCTTAATGAAATTATGGGAGTATCTATTTGTGATCCAAAAGACATTTTGAATTTTTAGTTCTGCTCTAAATAATACTTCAGGAGAATAAATATTGACACTAGAAGAACAGACAGTTTATTCACTGAACATTTTACTCAACAGTCTAATCAGTTAAGGAAAATGCATTTCCTAAATTTAAGGCATAATTTTTGTCTTGGAAAAAAACAAAATATACACTATGTCTCTGTATCAAAATAACCAAACTTAAAATATCTAATCTGATTGATCGTATTGATATAAAATCCATGCATCTCCCTGCTGAACAGAAAACACATCCTTTAAACATAAAATAAACAAACAAAAATAAGAAAATGCTCATACCGTCAATCAACACGGCATTTTACAGCTGATTAATGCTATCTGCCCAGATTTTCATGGTAAAATACCCATGCAAGGAGACAGCGATCAAAACCAAATCACCAGATGGTTGTCAGGGGACTCTAGAGAGGGGACAGAGGAAGAACAGATAAAACTGATCCACTGTAATGGTGAGGGGAAACAGAAGCCACTTGTTTTCTTCTTGTGACAGCCTGGTGCACCTTATTGAAAGATACTGTAGATCTGAGCTAATGCGCCATTTTGTTTTTGGACTAAGCATGATTCAGAAACACAAAGAGAGAGGGAGAGGTGTGCATCAAGACCCCATGTGGATACCAGCCACGATGGGATGTACAGAAGTAGCTGACGTCCAACATTCTTCATCTGGCTCCAACTAAGCGCTGAGCTGAAACCAGCTCTAAGGCAAACAAAAGTCAGAGAAGAAGTGGGACACACTGTGACCTTGATTCCTCACGCTGGAGATCACTTTTTAAAATTCAGAATTACAGCACAGATTT
Organism: Naso thynnoides; assembly: GCA_029783665.1. Taxonomy (NCBI): domain Eukaryota; kingdom Metazoa; phylum Chordata; class Actinopteri; order Acanthuriformes; family Acanthuridae; genus Naso; species Naso thynnoides. The sequence continues at coordinate 7,540,255 of JAQLOL010000020.1, read as the reverse complement.
TGGTTTTGCTGTGTCCCCCAGCTAACATAGCTGCACCACAGCAGCAAATCTCAATCTACTGTAGAGACATATACTAAACTAAGAAACAGAGGAGACAACTCAGAGCTTGGGAAATTTAAATATGTCATTATTTTGAGTTACCTTAGAGCATTCCCCACTGCCTGCCATAAACACTGGAATTAAGGATGCTGCTTACGTATTGTGGCTGATGTACAATTCTGAGGATAAATTAGAAAATGAAATTATTGTTGACTGAGAGCAAATTAACATTTTAAGTGTAATCTTATCAAACGCAGACAGATTAATTTATAATAGTTTAAATGCTGCCTTTACCAGTGTAAAAAGAGGAAAGACAGAGTTTAATGTGAGTAAAAAAAGACTTTTGTGGTAATTATGACTTGTTTACAAATGTACACAGAATGAAAAGATAAATTGCTCAGTCTGAAAAAGAAATAAACATCAAATTTGATTTAAGTGAACCAAGATCCCCAGAAAAAATCTGTTTTGCCATAAATGCAGATGTGAACATTGACCAGCGAGGAACAAACTACCATACAGAGCTCTACATCTATAAAAGTTGGACCACATCAATTGTGGCCCAGTATTATCTAGTCTTTATGATCATCTTTAAATTTTTAATAGTGATGTTGCAGGTTTTATGATAGCAGAAATGAATTTATCTGGTATATACATACTTTTGACATCATCTAGTTTCAAACAAAAAGGATCTTTCTCAAGGCTGAAATAAAAAAGAAGACAGGGAATAATAAGCTTGCTTCGCTTGTTTGGCTTTTGCATAATGACAGAAGGCTAGGGATTCATTAATTAAGCATAAACATCATTTATCAAATACAATGAATAAACATTAAAAGGCTCATAACTCATCTTACTCTGAAATTCTTTATTTTCACATTAACCAACTTATTAACTTAACTTGTTAACTTAACTTGGTGCCAAGATTAACACTAAGCCTATATGACAGATGAACACAATATTGTACTTCCCTCAATAGCTGAGCTGCATTGTAGTCATAAATGCATTCATCTGAAAATGTTTATAAAAAACATTAAGCATAGCTGGAACCTCTTTCATGATGCAATCGATCAAATGTTGTAATGATTCATTAATGTACACAGTTGTTAAGGAATTGACGTTTGCAAGGCAAAGAGTGCTTCCTCTCATATCACCTCTATAGCTAATAGTTGTCTTCTCCCACATAGCTCACCATCTGCAATGCGCACAGCTTGAAGGGCTGTTATACAAAGATCCGCCATCTTTTTGTTTCTACCAGCCTAATTTACATCATCATACAGTACAGGCATATCAGTCCCTCCGTAAAGTTTGAAATAACTGATGCTGACAAAACCAAACAAAACAAAACAAAATTTAAAAAAGAAGAAAAAAGAAAACAAGACAGTGTGAATCAATTTATTTTCATTGTGAACTAGGGTCTGCTCACCCTAACGAGAACAGAATGTAGCCCATGGGCTGAAAGTATCACTGCCGCTTAAATGCCAGACCCTAAATAATGCCATTTTGACATTTTTAAGTTCAACAGTGATTTGAACTAAATGCTAAAATCAGCAAGCTAACTTGTTCTCAAATAAATTGCTTTACTGCTGTTATTTTTAGCACGTGTGTTCGCCACAATGAGCATCTTATTTTAGCATGTTAGCATACTAACATTTGCCAATCAATACTAAATCCAAAGTAATGTTTGGCTGATGACAATAACATTGGGGTTTTTTCAGCAATCCATCTTATAGTTGTTGAGATATTCCATTTTGGACGGAAGTACTGGAATTACAGACCAACACTGCAATCCCTACAGCATGGTTAAACTTTCTGTAGTTTAAAAACAGCCATTCTGACACCTGTTTCCGATTGCATGTAAGCATAATTTAAAAGGCAAATTATTAATGTTTTGTAATCCTGTTTCACTGCCAATCTCTTTACATAGAATCATGCTTGATCAACCCTTGTTTTTTATGCTAGATGATTATGTTTGACATGTCAGACTCACACAGGTAAACAGACGTGCAGAGAGAGAAAGAGAGAAGGCAGTCACACAGATAGTACAGTTAATAGAGAAACACAAGGTTTGAGTTGAGTATCATATCATCAGCAGACAGACAGAAGGTCAGTCAGAAAGACAAGCCTTATCAGTGGAGACACATTAAGCTCTTCTGCTGCTCTTTTCCACCCTCAGACCGCCTGACCACACACAGATGGCTGCCATGAAAAATTAGGACTCGAGAAAAGCAGATGGGAAGGAGCAAAAGAAACTCTCATACACAGACAAAAACTATCCCCAACCCATTTAATTTCTTAAGGAAATAAATGGGGCATCCTCTCTGTCGGTACTCAGCATTTCTCTTTATTTCCTTCCCTCTTTCTTTCACCAGAAAGGGGTCTAACAGATGCCTACTGAATAAAAGGAGGGTAGATCCACACCTCCACCTGCCTCTTTCCCTCCTCTGGCTGAGAGCAAGGATAAGAGAGGTGGGAAGGGCAGCATTTCCCTCGTCTTACCAACGATGCCAGTAAAAACACTGGATAAGAGCCTACTGTTCTGGCTTAAAGAGCAAAATAAAAATGGAACTGGGTTAAATGTAATGACACAGCCGAGTGTGGAATAAAGATGCCTCACTAACCTCTCAACAGGCACATTCGTCACAAGCTCAGGGAGCGAAGCAGGAGGGAGAAAAAGCAAAAACGAAAAAGGACAAGTGGAGGTAAAAATACAGAGGATTAAGGCAAGGCATTTAGCTATTCAATCAGCGGCTCCGTTAGTCTTGAAACCATTAGTTGATTACTCCAATGTCAAAAATCAACAATAATATTCCTATCTGATTCATTATGCATAATTCATTAAGAAACAAGACTGCAAATCTACAGCAGTACGAGTGGCTCATTAGGATGAACTTGGCACAGAGAGGTTTGCTAACATCAGTGTGCTAACATGATGATGCTAATATGCTGATCTTTAGAAGATATAGCATGTTCGTCATCTTAGTTTGATAAAAGACAGGGAGAAATAAGCTGAGGCTTATGGGAATGTTCGTGTTTTTTGATGAGGCAAATCATTGGACAGTTTCATAAAAAATTTGATCTGCCAATGGCACAGGGGGAAAAAAGAAACAAAACAGTTAAGGCATCATCGGAATGGCAACAAGTTTTGCTGTGGACAACAGAAATATCTTGTTGTGGTGCCACAGAAAAAGTCAGAGAATCCAAAAAATCAGTGGGACTCATACTCTGGCAGCCATTACCTGTTTTAAATTCCAGCAATCCATCCAATATATGTTGAGATTTTTCAGTGTGGACCAAAAGTATCAGAAAAATGCTCTGCTTTTGTTGGTTCAAGTTTCTTAACTGTGAAGATCTGCTCACTGAATTTGAACATTCTTGGCTTTGGGTCTATGGATTTGGACAAAACAAGCAATCTGAAGACATTATCCTGAGCCTTGTGAGACCTTGAAGATTTTTCACTATTTTAATTAATTAATCATAAAAAAAATATTTCAAATGAATCAGCAATGAAAATAATCATTGGCTGCACCATTTGAGTTTTTTAAGTAATTTGTATTAGAGTAACCATCAATGCAGTCAGTCTTTTTATCAGTTGAAGGTTTGAGGCACAGAGAGATAGGACTGGGACAAACAGACTAAATTTAAAAAGCAGTTGGGGCATGACAGAGAGGTCTGCTGCATTGCAGATCGACCTGTCTGTCCTTCAGTATTAGTTTTAAACCTAATTTGGCGAAGCGTGGAGGGGAGATTATTTGTGTCAGGCCTAATTTCCCCTTCACTGCCACCGACAGTCTTCTGCACTCCCCTGCCACATCTACCAGCATGGGATGACTCACTGCTGTTGCTGGGTATTCAAAGCAAGACTTCACTGTGGACATTTAGAATTTCCTTTTACGAATATAAAATCTGAGTGAGTTGATATGATCAGTCAAGCGCCAAGCTTTCAGTTCATCCGTGCCAATGTTTTTCAACAAAGAGGTCATTTCTGCATATTAAGGCTGATTATCCTTTCAATTTGTCCTCCTTCAGCAACTGAATTCACCTCAACAATGCTGAAGTCATGACAGACACATGAGCTCAGAGGTGGGATGGTGGTGGTGAAACAAGTGACCTTTGGGTGCAACATATGGCTGAGAGAATATAAACTCAAAAGGTCCACTTGAATGATTCAGAGCTTTCAATGCATCTCACAGTCTCCATTCAGTGAATGGAGCTGGCTCAGGAGCCATCATGTGACCTTAATATGAACTTTTGGTCACATGATAAACATACGAGGGAGAATAATAAAAGTCATCTAAAAATTAATCACCAAAATTTAAGGGCTTAAACAAACAAATATTTGTTGTCATTCATTGACATGTAGGTATTTTTATTGATCAATGACAATTTAGTCTATATAAAATATAAAAAACTGACAAAGAGAAAAAAGCTCATTTCAATATCCCTGCATCAAAGGTAGTGTCTTCAAATTGTTGAGTCCAAAAACAAAAAATGTCATTTTCTATCATTTTTTTTAAAAAGAACATCTGTATTCGCATTTGAAATAAAAACTAAGAAAGAAAAAAGGACTAGTCAAGTGTCTGAATTTTCTGTCCATCAAATGATCAATCATTTATGACCTCTCAATAATCAATTTACATAAATTTATTGTTTATCCATTTAATAAATAAGGATGCCAAACATTGTCAGGTTTCAGGAATTGTTTTGAAGTTTAGCGCTTTTCTTTGTTTAACATCGTTGTGAAGTAGCCTAAATGGCGTTGAGATTTGGACGTTGAGCTGCAACTAAAACACGACCAAGAAATTGCAAAGACCATTTTTTACTACTGTTTAACATCTTGTATAAATGTATCATTATAAAGTATTATTAAGTTATTATATAAATAATATTATAAAATTATAACATCTATGCATTGATTAAAAAAATAGATAAGTCAGTCAATAATTTATTGATGACGCTAAAATACAGATTAGACCAACTGTCTGCATCAAAGGTTTGTCTAATTCAGTATTTAGTACAGTGTTCATTGTGTGTCTTTTGTAAAGATAAAGACATGTGCTACATTTATTAGTATCGAATTTAGTGTCCCCAAATTGACAGCACAGCCCACAAATCCAAATGTGTCAACAAGAGCACAAAAACACCAAACAAGAGTCTGCACTTAAAGATGACACTGACACTGAAACCAACAATCACATCACGCCAACTTGACGACAGAATTACACCCTGTATTTAACGGCTAAAGCAGCTGCAGAAACACTTTGCAAAGCTTTTCTCATTCAGCAATTGGTGAACATGATCGAGCCTCCGGTGACCGAGTCTGAACGAGAGAAACAGTGAGACAGCACACACACAATAAACAGAAGGCAGTGAGAGAGAGAGAGAGTGATGAACACCACCAGAGCTGTCAGCTCCCCATTGTCCCGGCCTGAATGTGCTTTTGTCACTGCAGCATACAGCCACAGTCCAGACCAGTCTATGACAACGTGCCAGGCGGGCATCACTTCCAAGCTCTGGCATGACCAGCGGTGTGAGAGCAGAGAGTGAACAGCGTGACAGAAAAAAACTCTCACAATCAATGTTGACATTTGCACATCCAGATGGAGAAGTGCAGCAGTAAAATAAGGCATAACTAAGTCAAAAAATATTGTTTATTGTGACTTACACTAACATATTCTTGCCAAACTACAGTATATCTAAGATTTGTGAAATTATTTAACTCCAACCATAGACGAAACATTGCCCTCCTTTCTGTTGTGATAAAAATGATCTCATCTTAAAATCACCGTCAACAACTCTCCATATGGCTATTATGTCAACGACTTGTACAATTAACTCAGCAACCAAGTCACAGTTAGTCACTTGTTTTGTCTGACCAAGAGCCCAAAACCACAAAATATTATATTTAAAAGATGTGAAACTGAGAAAAACAGCAAATACTTGCATTCAAGAGGCTGCAGCAGAAAAATGTTTGGACTTTTTCCTTTAAAAATCACTTCAGTGATAAGCTAAACTGATAAGCTCTGTTATGACTGATTAAGGATTCTTTCAGCTTTTCTTATATATCTGTTAAATGATATTATGAGGAAAAAAGATCAGATAGCATAGTAAAACACAAACCAAAAAAAAGTTATTTTCCTTGTGATTGATCCCTTAGTCGTTGTCTTGATCAATAGATGCATATCCAAAAAGTGAAAAGTACAAGATAACATATTCAAATTGCTTGTAATTTTCAACCAACCATCCAAAACCAAAAGATATTCAATTTTCAATGATAAAATGTTTAAAAAAGCAGCAAATCCTCACATATGCAACCAGCTGCAGCCAGACAAGTGTGATACTTTTGTGTTATAAATGGCTCACAGAACCCATTTTGAAAACTGGTGCAGATTAATTTTCTGCAGATTGATTAACTAGCAAATTGTTTAAACTTTAGGAAACTAATATCTGTTTCATGAATAATTATAGTCAAAAAAAAATCAAAACAAGCCATTAAGATCCCCATTATATAGTCTAACTGTAAATACAGTTTAATCCTGTCATTATGATGGAGGTTTCCCTTTCCATGGTTGCGGTTGCTACCTTTTTAACTCTGAGGGAATTGAAAAAAATCTAAAAGCTGAAATCTCCCTTCATGCTGCTAATATCCATGCAAATGTTTTTTCTTTGTAAGTCGCCTCCTTATTGCTCTCGTTTTCTGAGAACAGCACAGCATAAAATGAACCAGTAACACAGAAATAGATCCAGGACAAGAGCCAGGGGGGATGGCATCTCCTCCATCCTGCCCCAGGACCCTCCCATCTGCCATGAGGAGACCTTGGCTGGGCTTATTCACAACCTCGGGCTGGGTCATGGCTTAACACAGGGGACCTGGCCATGATTTCATAGGATGTCACCTGAACTTTTAGACGTGTAATCATAGCTGCACTCCATTTATGACGGAAGAAATGCATTGCACCGTTAATCAAGAGCTCTGAGTTTAAAATGCAAAGACTTCTGTTTAAGTTTTCATTATGTAACAGGTTAGCGTTACAATTTCCTGCCTCAAATTTCCTGCCTGTGGGTTCTGTCCTGCTTGGGCAAAGATGAGGGAAGGCCTAGCAGCAGTCTAGCCTACATGAGAAGCTACACATGTATAATTAAAATAATGTGTAAGGGAGCCAACAGGGCAATGGGGGGGGGGGTCACATTAAGT
>JAQLOL010000020.1:7512012-7532655 GCA_029783665.1 Naso thynnoides | reverse complement strand
GGGTCACATTAAGTAAAAGTAAGAAGATAGGAGATCCTGACAAGTCAAAGAGAGGGAAAGAGGAGTCATCAGACATGTGTAAGAGTCCAGGTAATAAACCATACAGGGCTACAAGTATGTGCACATGAGCATTCTTGCTTGTTTGAATATTTAAGCAAAAGGGCTGTTCAGCAGGTTGTTGTCAGATAAGACAGTTGCTCAGCCCAGACATCTAGTCCATTCAAATGTAATAAATGCAAAACAGGGAACTTTTTTCAAGCAACGGCTTCTTTCATTTTTCCACACCTCTACCCATTCTTCTGTCAAACTCTAATTCTGATGTCTGGAGAGGTGAAAACTCAAGCTCATAAAGCACCAGGTTTTCTACAAGTGTCTGTGGTTGTGTAATGTGTGGCTGGGAGGAGGCAGCCAGTCACCAAAGCTTTAGGGTGTCAAAGGTTTGGGGCCCTTTTTAAAAAAAAATCACCTATATTCTGTTCTCAGGCGGTCGACCTCCACACTTTCTGTGACAGCTTACATGACAACCTGTGCAACAACATATCTAACCCGCATGATTCCCAAGTGTGCCACTTTACTGTTTCAGACAATATTTCAATTCATTTTGCTGTGACAGCACCAATATGTTTCAGAGTGCAAAACAATTTCACCATTCGAGTGAGACAGAAACAAAACATACTAATCAACCAAAAAACATCTAATTAGGAACAAACACCTGCCGTCACTGATACTAAATTTAAGGCTGAGGGGCTAAGGTTTCTATGCAATATTTATCTGAATCATTGATATAGTGACAATTCTAGTGTATCTAGCCTGAAGGTCACTCACTCACTCAGCCAACACGATGTCAAAGCTTTCTCTCTCCAACTGAGTGTCACTAGGACGCTAACATTAGATCTTAACATTAAGCCTTATGTTCAGAGTGAGGTCAATAGTTTGAGCACTAGTGTCTTCTTGCAAGACATTCACTAACTTTAACCAAAGCTAAAATTAATGTATCAGCAGCAAACCATGCAGTCATGCAACAAAGTACAAGAAAACGATGGAAATCTTGAACAAGTCTATAAGGGTCTATAGCCATGCTAGCCGATCAGTGGTGCTTTAATGCCTAGAGACCAAAGTATTGGAGAAATTGAATCTTTGATTGAATGATGGCACAAGATGGAAAGTCGCAAAAGAGCAGAAATGTCTACCTTTCATTCTTAGCGACAAACATCCAGCTCCGAGTGCAAAGCAGAAAAAAACAACATGACACACACAGAGCCATGCCTGTATCTCAGCAGCACAGAGGTATAATAACTAAAAGAAACACCCTCCAACAATTCAAAAAATGACAGCACATTTGCTTTATTCAAGCAAATATGTGCCCTTCTATGTCAAGATCAAATGTGTGGTCTAAGTATGATCATACCTTTAAATTTACATGACTGATAAGCCTTAACAAACAGTCAGTGAATGAACACTGGTCATCAGAACTTACCCAGTGCAAAATATGACATGCCAAGATCATGCCTACAAACTGAGGAGAGGTGTAAAAAAAACAAAACAACTGTCCCTCCCCACATTGCAGCGCTTTTCTTTATTTAGTGATAGCGAAACATACTCCCTCCAATCTGTTTCCTTTCTCTCCATCCTACTCACCCTAACGGATTTTCTGAGCATTCAGTAGGGAACCAGTCCACTTCTTGTAGAAAACAAAGTGCCAGAAAGAGTGTTGTTTACTTATTTGATATCAAAAAACCTAGCAGCACTCATATCTCAACTCCTGCCAAATACATACAAACACTGAGGCTTACGTTATAGCTGCTGGGAAATTAAAACATCTATCAAGTTATCAAATGATACTCCAGTCCCATTAGTTTAGTGCAACCAGAGAGTGGCTGCTTTGCAATGAAGCAAAGCACCTGACTGGAAGCCCTGAACTTACAAAAATGTTCATTCCTACTTTTGCTTTAGAAGATACTCTGTTTTGTTTTTTTCTAACATAATATTGGCAGAACCAAACAAAGTTGACCTAAGCTAATAGCTTTTACATGCTAAACAATAAAAGATTATCTTGATCAAATTTTATTACACTGAATAGCATGGTGTGCAGAGTAACAGGATATGTTGAGAGGAGAGGTGTTTGACAAATATCAAAGGTGCCGAACCAGATTCAAATTAGGGTTTTTGTGGTCATAGTTGGTTACTAGCATAAAAGCTGTAATATTCAAAAACATAAGCGATATCAGAAAGTCTTAAGAAGTTGTTTTTTTTTTTCGGTTAATCATATTTAATCTAATATTTCCCGCTGTTTACAAGAGTTACATCAGACTGTCTTCAAGTTGGGCACCATTTTTCAAAGGAGGAAAACAAATACTTGCCATACCTCTAAGAATTCACATGGGATATCTAGGACAAACAGTTCATGTTTGTAGGCATATCAACAGCTCCCTTGCATTCTTACCTACAAACCCAGTGATGGTTTCCTGTTCTGTGATGTCCTGCAGTAAACCAGGACGGCTTTTAATTCTGATGTGTTTGTGGGTTTGCTGTATAGTCAGTGGTTTTTTATATTCTCAAGTAATAGCGAAGACTGTCACAAGTGAGCCTGAATGATGCATCTACATGGCTGATGTCAGTCGAGCTCAGCTTACCACAGACATTGCATTGGCATGCATGTTACTAAACAGTCAACAAAACAAAAGAAAGCATAGGAAAGTACTGACAAGTGTTTGTCACCTGTAAATATTCAGCAAAATACATATCTTGGTTACAGTTCTTTCCAACAGTAATGAAAATGTTCATGTTCTGGTTAACAGTGTATCATTTGCAGAAACATGAGCAATATCAATATTTATAATCTCAAAAATACTGCACTTGTTAAGTCACAGGTTCACATGACTACACCTCTAAAAAAAAAGACAACCTGTTTTTAGGATAACAGTTGACCGGTAAAATTCAAGGATATCCATATCAATTCACAAGCCCACTGACGGACACAAAAGATATTATGAGTTAGCATCAGATGGCAGAAATATTTTCTGAGTGAAAACCAAATCAAACGACTGTAGAGATTCAGTGCAATAAAACCTTACCCCACCTTCGCAGATGATGCTAATTCTAAATTTCTCTATAGAAAATATGTTTGGTTTATTAGAGTGAACACGACCTTCTAAAGTTAGAATTCTGAATTCACGACATATTTTCAGCTAATACATTCACTTGTTTTCCGTTAAGTTTCTCCTTCAATTTTAGCTAAATATCCTTCCGTTCATATGTCAAACAAACGTGTCCACTAGTGCTACCAGTTTCAATTCAACAATGTCACAGCCATGCATGAGCAACTCGATATTTACCACAGGCTAGCATTAGCTCAGTCTTTCCAGTCAATTTCTGAATTCTAATTATGTTAAAGAAGAGGGTTAAAAAAGAGAAGCTATAATTCGTTACCTGTACAGACTTTTCCAACAGCGTTTAGAGTACATTTTCCATCCCAGGTCCTTCAGCTACCACGGTCCAACACTTGTGTGCACTCTGAGCGGTTGTAAAAATTCACCAGACAGTTTTCAGTGTGCGCGCAAACTCCCGCCCAGCTCGTCGCTGATTGGCTACTTTGTCCGTCAATCAGAGAGAAATGTGTAGTAGGCATAGCAACGATAAAAGGGTGGGTCTTACAGATGATACAAGCAGCCCATTGGGTATTTGTTCTCAGGGTAACGCCCTTAGAACACTGAGGGTAGAAATGAAATATAAGGGACCTACAGGACAAGGCTTTTGTGTTCTTCCTGCCTGTCTGTGACAAGATTACGCAAAGTGTAACCAAAGTTTAGTCATTTGGAAAACTTCTGTAACCCATTCTGCTGTAGAATACATACAGTGTACACCCACACATTAATGTAGCCAATATATATATAAAGTTATATAGATATAGATACATATAGATATAGATACATGACTGTTAACCGTTCTATTAATGTTTTTTTAATCTACTATGATAGTATATTTTTCCTGTCTGCATAATTTCATCAAATAGAAATATATTATATATATTTTGCGCATCATTTTGTACATTTCCTCCAGCCTGGTATGTGGATATAGTTGTAAATTTTGGGATGTCCACTAGACACAAAAGAAAGGTTAATTGGATGTGAACAATGTTTGGCTGTACATCATGAGTTTGTGATGTGTGATTGACTGGTGGTTTAGTGAGGTTCCACAGTCCAAAAAGGTAACATCAAGAAAGGTCAGTCATTGAAGACATGATGAGACACACACAATGAATGGATTCTTCCTAAATCAATGCTCATCTATCATTTTGACTTTTGCAGGTCCATGCAGTCAGGCCCCTTGGGGCACAAAATAGACCCTGTTATTTACTACCTATACAGATAGACATGCACATATACGACTTTTGCATACAGTCTCAACAGGTGACATTTGAAACCGCAACACAATCTCTCTTAAATTGTTTTGTGTCTTTAGGTTAGACTTGTCCTTCACTCACTTATAGCTTCTCAGTACACTCTGCAGCATTTATTTCCTCTTATGGAGGCTAATTGTAAAGGAAATTTGGTCAAAGATGAAACTGCAGCAAAAATGTTGTAATACTACATAAAATCTGGTCATTTAAATACTGATGAAAATTAAAGTTATGTGCATCTTAGACATCTAAAAAGAAAAGATACTTATAATAATAATAATAATAACTGCCCATTCTTGACCCACAAGTAACCAAATTTATGTATGTGATAGGGGGGTAATGAGACAGCGAATCCATCATAGCAGCAGGAGAGGTAAGCGACTGAAAAATACGTTCCTCAATTTCAACCCCCTTATCAAGATTGGATCAGACAGAGATGAAATTCTGACAGTTGTAGTTCTGATAGAGGCTGTGAAAGCAGCACTGGAGAGGTGAGCACGGTGATTGTCAATGAGGAGGTACTGTAAAGCAATCCTCTGCATCAGTTCTTCAATGAGGCCTGTTACTTATGGCACAGTTAATATTTGCTCTGAAATGTAAAGCCCAGGCAGGCAATCAGTTATGTCAAGCTGCCGAGGATGATTGGTGGCAGAAATACACCTCTGATGCTCAGTGTTGGACACAAGCAGGGCGTCATTATCATTGCATTAACAGTTCTGTCTGCAGTGGGTTCTTCCTAATGACTAAGTAAACAGAACAAGGCTCTCTTTCATCTCTCTTTACAACCCGGCTGCAGATCCATTAGGGTGAAGTTCAGACACTCAGTGCTGTGCTTCACACATGGAGTTCTCACATAATGAGTTTGTAATGGGAGAAAAACTGAAGTTGAGGATTGATTATGAGTCAGAGGGAGGAAACTGGTCAGAAAATTGGAAAACCTTCTGTAACATCCCCGCATCGACTTGTGCTGTAATATGACATCAGCACTTTGTTTTGTGTATAAAACAAAGAAAAAGAAACAAATATAACTCTATAAATGCAATATCAGAAGCAAATGCAACTGGTGTGTGTTTGAAACTGAGAGCCCTGCAGGAAAGCACAGCTGTTATGACTCACTGCATCAGCCTCTCGTGTCCTTTTAGGTGTTCTTACCCATCAAAGACATGAGCGGTGAGAGGCCTCTGCTGAAGATGTCGATGCTTGATGTGATGTTTTCGTGATGCAACATTAAAATCAAGACGGGTGCAGCAGAACATAATGTCACAGACAGTAAAGAAGCACTGCACAAGGCTATAATTAGTGAACATTTCCTGTGCAGAAACTAAGATGGTTAGATTATCACTTCCACCTTCAGACTTAAGACTGAGCAACAGCCAGGAAGAGAACATTTTCTCACAAAGCCACAAGGGCATATAACCTATATAAGCTCTCTGTAAAGGTTGGAATTAATTTGAGGCATACACAAAACAAGATTTAGTTTATGTCGAGTATTTCTCATCCATATGTTAAGTGTAAATGGCATACAGGAGGGCGACATAAAAGCTGTTTGTTTCCACACAACCTACATCTTTCTGTAAACGGTGTGATTGGCAGGGTCCCTCGTTCCATCTGCATACACAACTGAAGCAGAGGATAATGATTTGAGCCTATAATCCATACTAAAATCTTCCCAATAAAATGAAATGAGCTGTCAAATTTAATTATGTTTCAGCACCCAGCCACCTGTTGGTGTTTCTATTCCTATCCTGTCTAAATGCTGCCTGAAACACCAAGCGATACACTCTCATTTGTCTCCCTCTAAAGGTCCTTTCTGATCATGTTTCATTCATCATGTCAATGCACTGTAAACTAATGTATTGTGACAGGCATTTCCATTATTTCATCTAGATTTTACAGACGCCAGATGAAGGACATTCACTGAGTAGGTCACTCCATAGTTGTCTGATCAGTAGTCTTCCTCTTGCTGCCTAATTAAGCATGTAAGTACAAATGAATAGAAAATTGAACTGGATTGAAACTAAAAAGATATTGGGGATTTTACCACACAAAGTGCTATGCTTTTCCTTTTAATAATAGCAGGCTGAGACTCGTGTTATTTCCTGTTTTGACATTTTGTATATTGATCACTGCAGAAACATTTTACACGCCAGAAAGCTACTGAGCCTCCATTCAGCCTGAAGATGGCAGGAGTAAAGCGCATCTGCTGAATGAGACCCAGTGTGTGCACCCACATGCTCTGCATCACCTCTCCTCCTGTGTGTCTCCATATTTCTGCCTCTCATCAAGCTCTTTCAAATCAGCTTAACTCCTGCTTGAGCAGGCTGGCTGATTAAAGCTGCGGCCAAGATGGTCTCCACTGCTCACAAAGCACAGACACGGGTCTGGATCCAGAAAAAGAAGCTGACTCTCTCCTCAGCAGTCCTCTCATCTCCCTTGGAGATCCAGTGTGAATGACATCCATCTGTGATAATAAGTGCTTTGTGCCTCGTCTCACAGATATTGCTGCCTTTTGCTGGCTGTTCTTCTGTGGGCTTGTTGGCCTGCTGGGATACTGCTGCTCATGTCTGTGCAGGAGGAAAAATGATGGGGAGGAAAATCACAGCCCCTCTAGCAATACTAACAAGATCAAAATTAATATCCATCATAATCAATAATGATTCCATATTTTTATGATGACTATTTGCATAAACTCCTGTGCATATTAATACATGTAAGTAACAGCAGAAATGACTAAACATATGCTTTGCATCAAAATGAAAGCAGAACACTGTTCTGCTGCTGTTGCCACATTGGACTGATATTGTACAGGGATCCAATAAAATGCATCATTTAGATAAAGACCTTCAAGTTTTATCAACTCAAATTATATAGTAGAAATAAAATATTTCTTTACTTTAGTTTGCACATACACAACAGCCTAAAATACAATAAGTTCAAAGGATGTGATACAAAAGATCAAGCCGTTAGACATCCACAGAAATCGATATAAAGAAACATGAACCTAGAAAATTCTAAAACAAACTAAGCGAGATTCATCATGAATTTTATTATATGTAACTGACAGATGGATGCTCAGGCTGCCTACTAATAGAGCAAATGTGAGAATTAAGATTACTTAAATATTACAAGACAGAAAGTTGTAGGTAGATCTGTAGGTAATAATAATATTAATATTTTGTGATCTCACTAGAACATTCTATAATAATGATAGGAAAAAAAAGACAAAAAAGATGCATGACTGCATTTGAGCTTTATTCTGACACTCATTTTTAGTACTGAGCTGCATCACTGGAGTATTTTGTACATTCTCGTCAGGCAGCGCAATGTCAGTCACTTGTTAATTTCAAATCCAGATGGACCACAAGCTGGTTTCTTCAATCTTGAAAGCCTGCCATATCATCCTCTGGGGTACATCACAGCAGGTTCATTTTCTAGTCTGAACTGGAGAGCATTTTTTTGTACTCACTAAAGGGTTTAATAGATGCAAGAGGCCAAAGAGACAACAATCTACAAAGGATATGCCAGTAGAAACTCTAATTGTTTACTTTTAATTAAGGCCACAAGCCTGAAAGCTAAATGTTAAACAATGAGTTATGGAAAAACTTCTCTCTTGGGCTGTGGGATGTCAAACCACTGCAAAGCAGAGATACAAATGACAAAACCTTGTGACCACAAGGGGGCGTGCTGACTCTAAACTAAACTGACTCAACTTCTCAGTGCGGCGTGAGTCAGTGTTTTTTAAATTAGGATATCAGGAGCTTGATACTTCCACTTTTCATAGAGCCATAGCTGGGGAATTGTTGTGTGGACATTTTGCCTGAGTGTCTGTGCACAACTGAGTATTTGATGGGCCTGATCATTTCAGCCTGATCCTGTTATCACTATTGCCTTGACACATGTGCACTAACGAGGACTTCAGTTCTAACTAGACTATGCCATGATGGGAAAATCCCACAAACATGATATGGTCCATCAGCAGTTCCAACCACACAATTTCCACAGACCAGCCCTAAATAAAAAACAAACAAACAAACAAACAAACAAAAAAAAAACCCAACAACCATCAGCACAGTAATCACACTGAAATAGCATAAGGGGTCGTGCCGTTTGTTTGATTATAATGAAACTTTAGAGGTCAAATGTAATTAATCAATGTGTAAAATGGATGAATGCATGTATAGATAGATAGACAGATAGATAGATACATACATACATACATACAAACATACATACATACATATATACATAACAGAATGAAAAAAACTATAATGATGAACACACATCTCATTATCACATTAATTTTTTTGGTGTTAAATAATAAAGGTGCTAAAGCAATTTTTCATGATTAAATCAATCTAAACTTAAGTATAAATAATGATTAAATAAATATAATATATAATGATTAAATAAATCTAAACTTAATAACATACACACATTTGGTTTTAAAAATATCATTTCTGTTTGCAGCTTCCTCCATATTCATAAAGGAGAATGAAACAGGCCTATACTTTACTAATGTTGACACAGTTACTGTAACTGTGGCAGTGGTGAAAAAAACATTCCAGTACAAAGAATGTTGTCATGCAGTTCACCATAAGGTCACTGCACTAACAGAGAGACAACTGACAATGTGTTACTTAAGCGCAAATACACTCAATGACTATAAACCATAACAGAAAGTATTTGTTCATGGATGACAGAAACGTCAGATATTAAAAGTCCAAGTGTGATCCTCATGACATGGAAAGCAACTGTGCTATATGAACTTAAATGACTCACAAGGTGAAAATAAAAAAAACAGAGCCTAGAAGAGATGTGGGGGAAAAAAGAAACAGGTAAAGGAAAAAAAATACCCAGGCAAATTAAGTACATATACTCCAATACTGTACTTAAATACAATCCTCGGGTACTTGTACTGTATTTCTATTTTAAACTACTTAAACCTCAAGAGCAACACATTGCAGGAGCTGTTTTTAACTCTGCCACTTTTTTTGCACAATTTTTCTTTTCAGATGAAGATTATATCAGTATCAATATCACTACAATTATTGATTAAACTTCCCAAAAGTATAAAAAAGCAGTACAGGTGAACTTCATTCCCATTGCCAAAACATGAGGTACTGCTTCCATTTTCATGTATATATGATAATGATCAAATAATATAAAGATTTAACATTGACAGAACTCAGTCTCCTTGTTAAATACTTTTACTTTTAACACGTTAAGTACATCTGGCTTACAGTATGTAGGTTACTTATACTTAGGTAAGATTTTGAGTGGATGACTCTTGCTTGTAATTTCATTTTTTTAATAGAGGGCTATTGCTATATTTACTTAAGAAATACATCAAAATACTTCCTCCACCACAGGACATTCTGACATATTACCATTGCATACATCATGATAAAGATCAGTGGGATAAACTGAGGCTACTGTCGTTCTAATTAAAGGTAACAGAGAAAAAATTACCTACTTAAGTTTAATTATCAGTTTAATTACTGGTGAGACTAGCAAGCATTAAGCCAACCACAACTGCCTTTCTTTTAAAGACTAAACAGATACACAGACTGTTAAACAAATAAATGATTTTGCTTACAGTTAACAACCACAGCTGAGTTATTTGTCTGATTTGACAAACTGAGGTGGTCATGACGTAGAGGTATCCAGTTTACCCATTTGTGACTGAACATCAACTCACAACCACTTTTTTTCCCCTGTTGCTCAGAGGTGTGTGAAGTCAGCCGTCTGTCTGGCACAGATGTGTGTTGATGTGCTTCCAGCTGTTTGTGGGGACTCATGATGTCTAGACCTGTGATCTGGGTGGACCGGAGGATCCTCCCTTACAGCCTGTGAGGTCATCTCACTTTTAATTAGACCACATCTGTCAATTAACAGGAAGTCAGCTGGTCTGCCAGCGTTTAAAAAGTGACGGACTCAGACCTTCAGCAGGATTCTGACAGAGGCTCAGACGAGGTATGACACTTTTTATTTCCTCTTCCACCTCTAAGGAGTTTCTTTCATGAATGTGAGTGCACTCTTAACAGAAGAGAAAGCTGATTTTGTTCATTTTGTGTGTCTCATGCTCAGTTTCAGAATTACAGAAGGATGTCTTCCACTGTACTTGTTGCTGTTATTTTGCTGGCTTGTGCCTCCACCTTCAGTGCTGCTCAGGGTGAGTATAATTTATGTGACATTTGTATTCTATTGAGACATTTAACTGAAAAATGGCCTTCAGTATATAGATTGAGAATCATTTGTTTGTAACAAAGGGCTTTCCTGGAATGCACTGCGTGTTCTGTGCTTGTACTCATTCTTGTTTACTCTGTTGATAATTATTTACCTCAGTGGGAACTTATGTATTTGCTACTACTTTCAGAATCAATTTCTGGCACAGTTGTATTATTTACAGACTATATCCTCATGTAGACTGTGTCACTGGATGTTAAATGACACAGATTTGTACATTTTAAAGGCACATATTCCATCTTATTCACTTCTAACTTTTTTTTTCTGTTTCCATGCACTTTCTCTGTTAAACAGCAAGCTGCAAAGGACGATGTGGCCTTGAGTACTACAGAGGTTCCACATGCCAGTGTGATTATAACTGTCTTACTTATGATGAGTGCTGCAAAGACTATGAATCTCAGTGCACCACAAGTAAGCCCTGTCTCTCCTGATATACATAAATCTCTGTCCCTAGTACAGCCAAAAAAAAAAAAAGTCACTGCTGATCTAAACCTGAGTTGACAAATTTTTGTGAATTTCAATTAATAACAGATAAGAGAGACTTACCTTTCATACTCCATCTGACAGTTTCATAGTGTAACAAAATAATTACATCAGCCTGATATATTCAGACTGTGCAGCCTTATTGTACAGGCCAGGTGTGCTGAAGCTTGATGTGTTTGTGTGCGACAGAAAACTCATGTAAAGGGCGGTGTGGAGAAACCTTCAAAAGAGGTCGACGGTGTAGCTGCGACTCTGACTGCGGAAAGTTCAACCAATGTTGTTCAGATTTCATGATGCACTGTGATGCAGCAGGTGAGCCTTGTCCAGCAAATTCGGCATGTTTTTGTTTTGTCTTGTTTGTGTGTGTGTGTGCTCTCCTGCATGTTAACAGACTTTTTTTTTTACAGTTTTGGATTCAGTTGTATCACTTTGATATTTGCTGTCCTGATTAGTTAAAAGTGGTCATACATCTATGTGTCTTTGTTTGACTTTTGGTGGTCATTTGGTTGCAGAAAATACAGTGATGGTCATTTAACTGCATGGCTGCAAGTAAAGTCAGTGCAAAGCCAGGATTGTTCTGATACGGAAACCCTGCATGTCCACCAGCATGTGGAGTAGAATGCAATGCATGCAGTAATCTGCACCGAAGCATTGGGTTAAATTTGACAGTATTTTCTGTTTTGGTAATTACCACAGAGGAAATCAGTGGAGCAGCCAGTGCTACAGCACCCGCGAAGACTAGCTCATGCCATAATGTAAATGATAACAAACCCAAAGGTATATTTGACCTGGGAAAAAGGTTGAGATTTTTTTCAATATTTTCAGTCATCTAGGATTGAAAGTAAATTGGTTTTAAAGGGTAACACTCTAACCTCTACACATGAATATTTCCACAGAGCCAACTGTGGATGAAGAAACACAGCTGCCTTTGACATTCAGTGACGGAAACAATGAAGGTGACTATGTTATTTGAAATTTGCTCAAGAAGGAGATACAATGAACTGCTACTTAACTGCAATGACAGAAATGAATCCCTCCTGAACTGAACTCATAAAGTCATTTGCTTTAGATGATTATTATGGGCTGAACTCAGCGGATGTAATAAGGCATATGTCAGTAAGATGGCAGGAAGATGTCGACAGTTGTCTGCCACACTGTGGCTCTTTCACCGTGGTTTTCTTTAGGGGCCAAGTCTTGCCAGAACAAGCCGAGAGCACAAGCCTCGCTGGCCAAAAGGAACACAAGAAAGCAGTGTTGCCATGAGTGTGTAGGAGGGTTACGGGCACAGGCTCAGTCACAGGAGAGGAAAGCACGTAATGCAGCCAAGAGAGGTTGACAAAACATTTTCTTGTAGGTTTTAATTCTGTAATTGGCTGGGAAAAGTTTTGTAGGTGGAGAAATTCTTCCTGCATTCTAATTACTCTCATTACTCTTAGAAGGAAACACATCTGGACATGTGACACTTGGTGATGAGTGTTTCCAAAGAAAAACCCCCAAATGCAGGACAAATACGGATACTTTTGATTTTAATTAAAGAAAACTGTCAACATCTTCAAATATGAACATTTGTTTAACATGTTTAATTTTGCACTAATTTCCTATAGATGATCATTTATATCCAATGATCAGTCCAACATCATATCCACAGGATGTTATCAGTGATGGTGAGCAATGTTGTGCATGGATAATCAATCTAGCCACATTTTTTTCCCAGAGTAAAAAATTTAATGAGAATGACGTCCTAGTGCGTACATTTTCTCACTTGTCACATTCTTGTAGATATGTATGGCCAGATTTATCCGGATGAAGAATTTTCCTACAATGGTGTGGGGAACCCAGAGGCAAGTCCAATCCCAGAGAGCACTAGTGACTATGGGTCACCTACAGCTGACCTGCTGGATCAAATTTCGACTCAACCCACACAGGATCCATACACTCTGGAGCTCAATACAGAGGCACCTCTCCTAGATAATGAAAAAACACCAGCCAATGACAGCCCCTCCACCCTTTACCCCACCACTGAAGAAGCCCCCACTGAAAGCACAGGTATGTAATATCCAGGTGTTACCGGGCAGGAACAAAAAAATGAATGGCAGTTAATGGAAAAATGACGTGAAGCACCCAAATATGTTGTTATACCATCAGCTGCTGGAATCACTTCAAAGCTCTGCTGCACAGATTCTTTTAGTCTGTTCATTTTAGTGAAATTCTTCTTCCAAAAGACATTCTCTTTGCCACTTTTGCATGCATCTTGTACTTGTCAATGGTTTGCACAACCACTGTACAGTGACATTTAGGATAAAATCTTTCAATTTTAAGATATTGTCCATGTTTAAGTGGCATTTATATGCATATCAATCCTTTTTATGTATAAAAACATCTGCATTTGTTTCTCTCATTTTGCTGTAATTGTAATTGTATTTACGTTTCCACATCTGTACATCTGTATCTGTACCCCCGTCAGGAGGTAGAGTGGGTTGTTCACTTTTTAGAAGGTCAGTGGTTCAATCCTTGACTCCTCCAGTTCGTGTGTTTGTGTTTCCTTGGGCAAGACATTGAATCCAAAATTGCTGGCACTTAGCCCCATAGAGGCCCCTGCCGTTAGTGTATGAATGTTAGTGTGTGGCCGAACGCCGACATGTATTACAGAAGAGCTTTGAGTGGTCAAAAGACTAGAAAAGCACTATTTTAATGTGATCCATTTATCATTAACATGCTGCCATTTCTTTGATATTCAACTAACAATCTACTTCTCTTTGAAAAAAATTAATTACGTGTGTCCTCTTCTAGATGCCAGTGATGATATGAGCTCATCTGCCTCAGGATCAACTCAACCCTTGACAGTTGCAGATCAGGTCTCCAGCCAGCCTACTCCACCATCAGTACCCCAAAAAGAGCTACTTCCTACAAGCAACAACCTGGAGCTCAATACTGCAGGGCAAGCAGAAGCTGAGCTTGAGGCTAACATTCTCCCAGAGGCACAAAATACAGATCTGCCTGTAGCCTCCACAGATATTCCAGAGAGTGCAACCACAACCTCCTACCCACCTGTGGCTTCAGTATCCACAGACGTCTCCACAGACCTGGAAAACTCTGAGGTCACCGCCACTCCTGCCTCATCAACACAGGACCCAACATCCATCCCAGAGGTTTCCACTTTAAATCCTGGCCAAGATGATACTGAGATTAACGCAGAGGATGTCACAACAGACCGTCCCATTCAAGACATCAAAGATTCTTCCGTGAGTGTTTCTCTGGTGGGGTCAGAGCTCGATGCCCTGACAACCAACATCCCTACATCCACAGATGCAGCGCAGGGTGATGCTACACCAGAAGTAACTACTGCCGATCAACTAAAGATCACTCAAGTTCCCACCAAACCCACATCATCCGATGATACGTCTAAACCTCAGTACAAACCTGAGCCATACAAGCCCCCGCTAGCTAAACCAACTCTGGCCAATCCCAGCTTCAAACCTGAGCCCAAGCCTCTGGGCAATGCACAAACTCCTAACATTGATGATCCAAGAGACTACCAAGCAGGTAAGAAATGTTTTTATCACTGGGCCAAAGTTTTTACACAGCATCCATTGAAAATTCATAGCCTGTGACAGGAGAGGGGAAACTTCAGCGCAAGTTTTGAAGTTTCCTTCTCATAGACTGCTAAAATCTAATCTATTTTACATGAGTTATTGTGAAACTCCAGGCCTCTAGTTTTGCTCGCAGCCTGCTTTATGAGCTCGGTTATTTTTTCATTATGCCTCTGGGTCAACAGCCTGGAGCAACAGAGCCTCCTTCAAAGCGTAGCTCCACTATATTAGGTGATAGATGTGGCTGTTCTCCCACACTGTGAATGAAACAGCCTTTTGAAATTGGATTCAAAGCTTGACTACTTCAATAAATGGACAAAAAAGTTCATAAAGTGGGAGAAGTTCTTACAGCTCCTGGAGCACAATACTTCATTCAGGCTAACACAGTTTGTGATTGCATGCTTTCTTTGTATTATTGCCTGGTTATCGGAACAGATGGTTTCCTCACAAATATGTCCTTTTTTCCAGATGACAGCAATGATACAAATCTGTGCAGTGGGCGACCGGTCAGTGCAGTCACTACGTTGAGGAACGGCACAATTGTGGTTTTCAGAGGTTAGTGCAAAGCAGGCAGCTGATCCTGACTGCAATTACAATCATTAAATCTAAGAATTGTGTCATATTTTAAACCAAATACCAGAAACATTCAAGAGAGCAGTGATGGAAAGAAACAAAATGTATTGACTCTTACGAACAGATTTCTTATATTTCCAGTCTGTCCAATACATTTAAATAAATTTAAAAAAGAAATACTGTAATTTATAACTGCACAACATTTATCCGAAAACCATAGTTACCAGTTACTTTTGAAATTAAGGTAATATTTTAAAAAACTCTGATGAGTTTTAAAAAGAGAATACTTGGAGTTGAAGAGACAGTTTCCCATTTACAAAGTTTAACAGCGTGAAGAGATAAAACAGTTTTTTTGTTGGTTTGTTTTTTTTCCCCACTTACAACTTTTTGACTCTGTATTCATCTTGTGGCTCTTCCTGGAGACCCAAACCATATGATGGAAACATAATGGATTGAAGTTATAAAGGAGTAACAGGAACACTTTTCTGCATAATGACTATTTTTATCTACTGATACTTTAAGGGCATTTATACTTTTAGTTTTAACATTTTAAATGCAGGATTTTTGTTTTATTGATACTTTTACATGAAAAAAAGTATCTAAATATCTCTTCCAATTCTGCAAAAAGTACAGACCTGAAGAATCTATGGAGCGCAAATAGAATGTAAAACCAGAACAATATGACACAGTTAATACACTACACAATATGAAAGACTATGGTGTTAATAATTTGAATGATGCTATATACACGTGAACCGCTGTGAAGTAGCAAATGTTTTTTCTTTCAGGACACTACTTCTGGTTTCTGGACAGTAACAGGGTTCCTGGTCCGGCCCGTGGCATCACAGAAGTGTGGGGTGTCCCTTCACCCATCGACACTGTGTTCACCCGCTGCAACTGCCAGGGCAAAACATACATTTTCAGGGTAAATCAATCAGTCTCATTCCAAACTAATAACTATGTTTGACAAATCTGAATTTGATGGATTTTGGATGGATGTGACCCTTTTGCAGCTAAAAATGCAATCTTGTCTTGTTTTCGTCTTGCATTTCTTCTTAAACCCTCTGGCCAATTTTCCACCTCTGTAAAGTGCTGCACAGGATTATTTAGTTGCCTGAGGTTTAATGTTTTGGTCTGTGATCTTTGCAGGGAAACCAGTATTGGAGATATGTAAATGATGTTTTGGACTACGGCTATCCAAAGGTCATTCAGACAGGTTTCGACGGGCTGCGAGGTCACATCACAGCTGCTCTGTCTGTGCCTCAATACCGGACAAGGAGAGAGTCCGTTTACTTCTTCAAGAGAGGTGATCAACTGTTGTTTTCATTGCTTCTGTGATAGTATATTTTTTTACTCTGAGTAAAGTAAAAATATTAATTTCTATAAATAAATAGTCATATTGCTAATGGTCTAAATGAAAACATTCTGAATTAGACTCTTGACTGGTTCTTCTAGGAGGAATGGTCCAGAAATATTCATATCAGTTCGGCACCAGTCCAACATGTGGCAGGAGGAACCAGCACACTGTTTATACTGTCCACAATCGAGTGGCCAGACAAGCAGGTACTCCAAGATTAATAGGAACATGAAATGTTTTTCCATGTGTTGCATGAATTCATCTGAACAATGCCACTGATTGCACTTTGTCTTATTTGTGTGCTTCTGTATAAATGTTACTGTGTTGGTGAGTCAGTGCGGCGGGCGTCTGCTGAGCATTTTAATCTTTGCATTCGAGCTCATGTAAACATGTTTTGAGTTACAACAAGTGCATTTCTCTGAAAGAGTGAGTCATGCTTTTGTGGGTGTGAGGGGCAGCCGGGTGCATCTTGTAAATAACTGTCTAGAGGAAATAAATTGCATATGCTCAGTTAATGGGGCTGCAACAGTTACAGGGTTGTGAGGGTAATAGAAAATATGTGCCAACAAAAGTACATAATCTATTATATCAATCCACTCAGTTTGTTTTAACAACCCCCCCACCTCCCCAGTGTCTGCTCTGGGGCCAGTCATCAACATCCGTAAGTCCTGGAGAGCGTTCCCCTCCACCATCACAGCTGCTGTGTCCGTCCCAAGTGCCAGAGAAGCAGATGGATACAAATACTACGTCTTCTCAAGATGTAAGTCATGCGCTCATCTTTTCTTTTAAAGTATTACAGAACAAAGGAACTTTAAAGACAAGTCTCATGTTCGGCACATCAAGACCTGAACATTGGAGGTCCTTAGGTGGAGGAAAGAAACATATTTCCTTCCTCTGGATCCTCACAAACAAAGCAGTTTAAAAACACTGCTTGCAATGAATTCCTCTGAATGTACAGAACTTAAAAAAAAAAGTTTGCTAGTTAAAGATTACTTCCTTAACTCTTGCTTAGAAAATATCTTAAAGAACAATTTTTTTTCTTTTTCTGACTCAATAGCACATTCGTTACACTCATTCACGCCTCGTCTAACAAGGACCATGTGTGTCTGGGTGTGTTTGTGTCAGGGTAGGGTTGGGATAAGGCAGATGTAAAGATCATTAAGGGTGAAAGCCTCCAGTTTAATGGTGATACCTATAGCTTATTCCTGACAATACTGTCAAGAAAAACCTTTCAACTCAGTTTGAAAACGACAGCAGCCATAGTCACGAATGAAACACCACAGCCTTTAACGTTCATGTCCTGCCGTTGCCAAAAGCTGTCAAGTCATCTGAGGTGTGTGAAGATGCATGAGACTGTTTATGCCAAATTCCTTTTCTTTACAGTGGAAACAAAATAATGACAGATCAAAAGCACACCCTCAGCATAAACTCAAATAGTTTACAAACTCATCACTGACCCATTTTGTTTCTTTTGCAGCCAAATCTTACAACGTCAGGATGGATGGCGAACGTCCTGCCATCGCAGCTCCTGCAGCCAACACGTCACCTCAGAGCAACAACTTCATCAAATGCCCAAAGAAAGTCTGATTCAAGAGAGTTGCATTTCTTATAGTTTTAAAGTTTATTACATTCTTTATAAAACACATTGCTTCTGCAAGGACTGATCATTATTGAAAGGTACTTTACAAGCACAATAAAAAAACAAAAACAAAGGCAAAACAAAAAAACAAGCTTCCAAACAAGTAAGCATTATCTCAGCTAATAAAGAATCAAAATACTCTGATTGAAAAATATGTCTCGAACAGGAATGACAAGTCCTCCTGTCACGGTTCTCAAGTTTCCTCACTAGTGCTTCATCTTGCAAATCGTCTGCCATGTAAACCCCGAGAGGGAAACTGACCTGTAGAGATTAAAAAAATGTTTGGGTTTTCTGTTCGTCTGTTTTTTTTAAAAAACAAAGCTTGTTTACGAATGTAAAAATTCTGTACAGTGTCTGTAAAAAATGTGAATGAAACGTTAGTGACTGTTTCTATGTTATTCTCATTACGATTAATCTGAATTACATTACACCAATATCATAATACACCAATATGTATTAAATTCTATGACTGGTAATTAACAAATGCTTTGCCAGGATCTGTGTGGGAATCATGACTGTAAGTTAGCACCTTTCATCACTCACAAAATGTGAGCTGTGAGCACAATTAAATGTATTGCTTTCAAACACATGCTGCACTGCAGTTTATTGACACACTGACTTGGCAAATAGCCGATCACTTTAAGTTGATTTACGGTCTCTTTCAGACACTTGCACAAAATATTAAAGAGCAATTTTATTTCATTATTCAATGTCGTTTTTTTCTTAGAAGTATGAAACATCAAACTGGAAATCTGTAACTTCATATAAAATTTAAAATAAATATACTAATAATATTTCCAAAGAATGTGGGTTAGTGTGCTGTTGTTTTTGGAGTCATACATTGCAAAACTCTCAAAGATAAACCAAAAGGCCAAACGCGATAATACCAAGTTCAAGCTGCAAAACTGGTTTCAGCATTTCAGGCCTTTTTAGATGGTAGAGAAAAGACAGGAAATCAATGTTCATTTGCAGAGTATACACAAGTATTGGAGCATTGTTTTGTTACTACTCCTGTTTACATTACATCATCATATCATGAAAAGTTCTTGGAGATGCCAAAATTACCCAGAGGGACTTAAAAGACAATTTTTTAAAGAGACTTTTGTGAACTTTTTACCACCTTGCATCAACTTAAAAATGTGCAATGGCTTCATTGAGCATAGGTCTAATGAGAAACTGAACCAGTTTCAAACTGATGAGGAATATTTACTCCATTACCATCCTACTTGTGTGTGTGCTTTCATACGTTACCTCCTCTCTTCATGCGGCCACCGCGGTTTTCTGGCCAGCGCTGCAGCTGTCTGCTTGGTCCAGATCTAGAGGGTTTAGGTGGAGCACTGCTTGTATCTGGGAGGAAAAAAAAGAAAAACAACAAAAGAACAAAACACAGCTGTCAGAACTGAACACTTATCAAGATACACAAAGAGTAAAATCAAACAAAAGACAGTGCTGATTTACAGCAGGGATCTAAGCTGTACCTGCGGAGCTGGAGGAGGGCTCCTGACTGGTGGAGGGGAGGTTCGCCTTATCAGATGACTGGCTTGATTCATCGACGTCTCCCTGTGAGACCACAGCATCAACTGAAACTTCTGCACTGGACCTGGAATAAACAGACCAACACGCACAAAAAACCCAAACCAAACCAAAAACAAACAAACAAAAAAAACAAAACAAAACAAAACCCACACACTTGTTAAACATGATGAAAAAAAATCACAAGATTCACTTGGCATAAACTTTCTAATTTTTAAAACATTGGTTTTATATCTGATTCAGCTACAGCCATTAACAGCAGAGAGATCAACACATTTTTAGTGAATATAAAACAGGTCACATTTCAAATCAGACTTGAAATTTGCATGGCAATAAATAATAAATGCTGTATAAATTATTGAAAGCAAAATCATTCTCTATAGCTTGATATGCTGCTCTGCTGAGTTGTGAGCATTAAATATCTCAACATGTATGTTAACGTCACAAGTTTTTAGGGCACAACATTGTTATAATGCAGTCAGTTTGTGTTTGTAGTTAGCACATACATTACAACTGGTGAAGAAATCAGGTATTAGTATTTATAACAGTGGCGCTGAACAGAAAGTGGGGGTGCCAAATCAAACAAAATACCAATTGCTACATAATTTTGCTTAAAAGGTCAGAGGAAGAGCCTGCAGACTGCAGAGCCAGAGGTCTGATTCTAACTGTAGCATACCTATCACTGTCTGGCTCCAGGAAGACGTTGTCTCTCTCCTCCCCTGTGCTGGCTGTTCCTGGCACAACCAGGCCTGGTGTGGATGTGCTCACCATAGGAACCGACTGGGCAGCGTTCTCAGTGGTGTCAGACTGTTGCACCTCTGAG
>JAQLOL010000020.1:7500012-7511912 GCA_029783665.1 Naso thynnoides | reverse complement strand
CTGTTACCGGACGGAAAAACATAAAAACAAGTTAGCATTCCTGGAACATCTTATAGCACTCTGTGTTTGTCTGCAATCTGAAAAATTCCACCCTGCTTGCTGACTGTTTTCAGAAATTGTAGACTGTGTTGAGTATGCTGATGAAAGTGGGGGTGTATTGATAAACAGAACAGATGGCCTCATGTTAGACAGCAAGGAAGATAGTTACCTGGTGTTGACACTTGCAGCCCTGAAGTGGGAACACTGCGTCCAGAGTCCTCCTCATGAGGTGGTAAGAACAAGGGGCTTTCATACATCCCAAGACCTGAAGACAAGGGGAAAAAAAAGGTTAAACAGTCTCTAAAAACACTCTGTTGCAATTAGCTGTTTAACTTAAACTCTACTCCTGTACAATGTATGGTGGTTGAGCACCTCCTTGAGATGCAAGCTGTCCCAGGTCAGAGTGCGAAGAGGAGCTGGTCTGTGGCATCTCCTCTGGAGGACCAAACCTGAAGCGTGGCACACCTGCCACTTGGGGAGAGCTGACAAAAAAAACAAAGACATCCAGTGACAGTGTAAGGTTCTTTTCCATCATCTTTTTTCCTTTTAAATAAATAACATGTAAATGTACACTCAAGCTTCTGAATCGATCAAATTCAAAGGATATAAATGCCTTTCACCAACATTATCATCTGTACATATAAAATAAAATCTTAAGACATAAAAACATTTCAGGTTATACCAGAAAAATTTAAAAGTTATGTCTGCAGTAATTACCTAAAAAAAAAACAATAGAAAATGTGTTACATAAACACACCAGAACAAATTTAAAAAAATATCAAATCATGTTCTTTCAAGTATCTGGGTCCAAGCCCCATCTTTTCAATATGCTGCAGTGCTGTGTCCCTTGTTGTTTAAACAAATCTCATTAAAAAAAAAAAAAAAAGAGAAAAAAAGGATGGAACTTTAATTCTGTTGCTTTCCTATCCTATGAGAAAAACGAGAGGACATGGCTGCAGTTGATGAAGCACACTGAATAAAGAAAAACTTTGGGCTTTTACGATTGAATGATAAGGTTGGCTAATGTTAGCACCAATTCACCCAAACTTAACTGACCCTTTGCAGATATACCTGAGAAAAGGTATTTACTTTATAATGTAATGTTTTAACCAAGCAAGAGTACAGCTGATACAACGCTGTTATGTTACAAAAACAAAAACTAACACTTACCTTTTGTAAGGGATATTTACACAGGGACAGTTTGGTTTTTACAAATAGGTGTATCGCAAAAGCCAAAACTTTTTTCTTCATTTGGTTAACGTACTTTATCAACTGCAGCCATGTCCTTTTGTCCTTCTAATTGCTAAGACGGCGGCAGAATGAAAGTTCAGTCGTTTTCTTCTTTTTTAAACTCAGATCTTTGAAACAAGGTAGGACACAGCACAGCGGCATACTGAAAAGAGGGGGCTTGGGCCCGGAATAGTATTTTGAAAGGGTGTTATGTCAGACTTAAAGGCCAGATATTACTAGTGGTTTTTGTCACCAAAAAAATATGAAATTTTAAATGGTTTCCAGGCAGTCTGACTTCCTGGTCTGTGCATCCGTCATGTATGATTACTTACTGGATGGCTTGATCAAAACCATCAGTGCGGTGTGGCACCACCAGAGTGGGAGTACTTGGAACCATCCTGTCATCATCATCAAAGAAGTGCTGCAGCAGAGGAAGAGACAGCATTATGTGTTGGATACAAACATGCACATACACATAAAATGGGAGTAAAAGTTTCATGCTGACATTTTGTAATTAGAGTAGTGACTGTAACATGAGCTGATGCTATCCGATTAAAGAGGACTTACAGCGCTGCCTGACATCCCAGGAGTGAGCTGAGGGACTCGACGACCAGGAATACGCTGAAAAGTTACATTTTACAGCATTGATTAGGAGAGCATGTGTTTTACAGATAGAGCTGACATTACAAGACTGATACTCTGAAAGGCTTGCTTAAAAAAAAAAAAAAAAGTATCAACAAAAACCAAAGAACAATAAATTGTTAATAATTTTCCTTATCAAGGACAGATCAGCCTTTGTACCTGAGCATGGGCAGGTGGTCCCAGTTCTGATGTCGGAGCGGGGTGGATATTTAGGCGAGGGGGCAGCTGATGTGCTGGTCTCCGTGGCAACTGGGGCATCATTGTAACAGAGCTTGTGATGGGTTGTTCGAATCCCTCCATTGTGCTGGCCTCGACTAAAAAACAATAATGGGAAAGCTCCAATTAACAGAGGTCCATCATATTTGAAATACACACATTGAATCAGAGTTTTTTTTAACACAACATCTGAAAAACCAACTAACCCACCCTTTATTTACCTGTTTACAGGCTCTGAAATTCAGAGACTTGAAAGATTTTACAAACAGCAGATATTGTGTCAAAAGGTCAAAAACAATTACATTCAAGTATTAAAAACTCAAAAAGTTGTAGGACTTAAGAGGAATCTGCTTGTTTAAGAAAAACAATCAGAACTAGTGTTTATAAAGTGAATTTATGTTTAAGAGATGAATTTATGGAACTGATACACAGAGGAACTTCAAATGTGTGGCACACTGTAAAAAAAAAATTACTGGAAAACCATAAAATGTCTGTTATTTTTCACATATATTTGTTCGTGTTTTGTAAAAGCAGAAACCATTTTAAACTGTCTTTAGTCGTCCTACAGGAACCAGAATTACATGTTCTTCTAATCAGTGTCTAATGCACTCAGTTTGGAGTTTTCCGTTTATAGTTTTAGCCATACATAATGCTACAATGAAAGCAAACTAACTTGAATCACTGAATTAATTTTCCAAGTAAAGAAACTTATTTGTAACCCCTGCTGGATTTTGGCTCACTCTTCCTTTCAGACAGACAACAACATATTACATCTCTCTCAGTCATCATGCGGTGTCAGATAAGTAATTGGATGGCGGGACAGTTTGTGAGAACATGTGGAGAATGTGAGGTGGATCTACGTATGTGCGTTTGACAGGGATTCCTGGATCTTACAGCTGGGTGTCTGGGAATCCGCTGGCCTCTGGGTGGAGTCAGACGCCCCCAAACTCTCCTCTGTCTCCGTGCCTGGGTCTGTTACATCAGCACCCTGAGAAAGGGGAGAACAAAAGGAAATAATAAAGAGAATGGGTGGCAAAAGAGAAGGAAAAACATCAGAAGAATTTTAATAAGTTACAGGGGAAAATACAAAAAGTGGGAAAAAAAAAGAAAAGAAAAAAAAAAGGATGAGGTAACGATGAGAAGAAAAAGGTAAACAGGGGTTGAGTGGAAAAAGAGGAAGTAGGTTATAGGATGGTTCCCACACTATATACTGTAGATGCCAGGATATATTGGGAAAGCACCAGAAGTACACTGAGTAACTTTCTCCCCATCTCACTAAAGAAAGATCATTTTTTTTATAAAAGGAAAAAAATTCTGGGTAAGAAAAACTCATAAGCTTTCATGTACAATAATGTAAAATGTTGAGGATCCATAAAGACTCTACACACAGACTGCAGTTTGTGTTTCACACATATCTAATTTATCAGCAGATTAGTCGGCTCATTGCCTATGAGGACAACTCAGGTTTGCCACACTGGGTGATTCTGTGGCTGTTTTTGACTTATGAAGTGGGTTCTGTCTTTGCTTTTGTAAAACACAGAAAATATATAGTTGTTTGATTTAACTGTATGGTTCACATGTGACTCCAAGATTAATTTAACCATCAATAATTTGAGTATAATGTCACTGTAATTTAAGGAGTGTTAATTGCTTTATTCATAGTTGTCACAAGTACTTTAAAAAACCAGTGTATAAGATGCACTTCTAATGTCTTTTATTTTCATCTTTAAAGTGGGGTGTGTCCTTTATATCGGTGCGACTAACGTACCCATATAAAACTCACAGTGAGGTATTTTATTGTGTCATGGTATTTTACCCAAAAGAAGATGCTATGATTAAGCTAAAGCATTTTCATGGACATGAACCACCACATCTGTCAGTGCAGCCACCACCGTTACTGTAACAACTATCAATGTTACCGCAGGCTGAGCTTAACTACCGTCTAGCAAACTTGACATGACAAAAAACAGATGGTAGCTACTACATAGAGCTACACAGTTGCACAGAAGCTGCACGTTGTGGACTTTGTGGTAAACGATGGACAACGGCAAATTGTTTGGATCAGCTTTGAGTTGGTAAAATCAAAGGATTCTGTTATTTTTGAAATGCTAAAAGCGATTTTTTTATCTAAATGATGCACCCGACCAAGTTGTACAGACAGGACAGCATAATTTGTGTGCGTTTTGACAGTGTTTCAAATGAAAATAAATAGAGATAGTGTTGAAATAACATGTATACATGTTTTTTTTTTTTTTTTTAAGATTATATCTGTCACAGAAAAACTTTTTTCCTTCTAGGAAAGATCCAAAAACAGACTGCATCGTATATATTGGATTTTACGGTATGTTGCATTACAACAAAGTTGATTTAATTATTTAAATGATTATCTCTGACAAGTATTGTCTTTTTACCTTCCACAGGTTTGCAGGATTCAGAGAGAAGTCAAAGTAAAACTGGCTGTCTGATGGGCATGACATCATTTGTCTAAAAAGTCTCACAATACTCCACGAGGCAGAGCTGACACCTACAGTTTATGTTCGGGTTTGGGTTAAGAACTCCTAAGTCATTGTTGCAGCTGGTATGGCCTTTTTTCCTCTAATGACTGCCTTCAAAACAATCCATTTAAAAACACTGGACAGTGGTTTATGCCTTGCCCACTTCAAACAACTTTCACACATGTTGATTAGAAGTGAAGGATCGTTTACTGTCCCTTTACAGACACTGACTCATCCCACTGAACATGTGCAACCAAGCCTAGAGTAAAAAGGTAAACAACTTAAGTCAACACACACACTCTGCTTTCATGCAGACAGAAAGTTACGACAGAGGGGCAAAATGCAAGTGACACTGAAATGAGACAGTGTGGAAAAATTGAATCTGTGAGCTGGAAAATGTAAATCTGTGACAGCACATGTGGGAAGGGTTAATGTGGTGTGCTGGATGTGACAGCCGTGTGGGTGAGGATGTATTAAAGGTCAAAGTTAAACCTGTGAGTACACTATGCGTCACAGGTAATCGAACCTCTGTGTCATCTCCTTCGTAAGCCTCGTTGCCGTCTCCGCTCCCTTCATTACTGTCCTCTCCTTCCTCCCCCATTTCTCCATCGTCTTCCTCCTCATCCTCTTCATCTTCTTCCTCCTCCTCTTCTTCTTCCTCTTCCTCATCATATTCCTATGTTATGTAATGATTAAATTGTAAGTGGAAGAAAAGATATTTTAAAAAGAAAAATTCTGCAACTAAACTCCAACACCACCTTACATGCTGCCTTTTAAAATGTTCCACACATAACCCCCTACCTGCTCCTCTTCCTCTTCTTCCTCCTCTTCCTGGTCATCCTCACTCTCTGTGTCTGTTACTATGACAATTACTTCCTGCTCCAGCGGGTCAGCAGTTTCACTTTGACTCAGGGTAACCTCTTGGTCCACAGAGACAGACTGTGAAGCTGCACCCTCATCTCCTTCCTCCAGTGCAGCAAACTCCTCTGTCTGCAGGGTGAAAAAATGGGAACTTTGAACGAAATGAAATCAAAAAAGGTACAATGCATAGAGTACCCACAAGTTAATAACACATTAAATCGCCTTTAACTACTCCTACGCTGGTTACACTGTATTTACTGGTACATCAATACCCATGAGTTGGGATTTCATGTTATGTCTACTGCAGTAAGATTTTTTTGATGGTTAAAAAAAACCAAAACAAGAAAAAACAAAACAAAACAGTGGGTCAAATTTAAGGTGAGAAGCGTGTTTAAAGCTTGCAACATAATAATCCTCTGTACAAGCAATAGAGATTTCAGCTAGCTTTAACTGATACATCTCTTTGTTTTGCACTTTACTGAGCAGCAAAATTGTAAATAATACTAAGAAATACTTATAGTCTTGTTACTGCAATGAAGCCTATGAAATATATTATTATTGACATTAGATTATGGCAAACCTGGCTTGCTTCTGCACCGTCACCATCACCATCACTTGGCACCACCCCCTCGGCCTCAGCACTGTCCTCCACCAACACCTCCTCCTGAGGGGAACACACAATTACAACATGACATCCAAAACAGTAAGTGTACCAGTTCTCAGATCATTAAAATGAGAAAAGGCATCAATGCAACCCTCTCCGTAGTACCTCTGGATCAACTCTCTGGATAATGCGCAGCTTCTTAGATATCGGAGCCCTGGTAGTGTCCTCCTGGATGGACTCTGTATCCGTGACTGTGGCAGCGCTCTCCTCCTCCTCACGAGGCCTCTTAGACATTGAGGAAGTTCCTGGTGTGGCTGAGACTAGAGATGAGACATGGGTGTTGTTTAGACTGTGGTACTGAGGCTGGAATATAGCTTAAAAAATTTTATTATATTACGAAATTTTCTATATTAAACTATGTTTAAGATTCTTACCAGTCCCAAACACAGAGGAGGTGGAGGATGTTGAAGGCCATTCTACCTGCGAACTAGGCGTAGCCTCAATGACCACAGGTGGTGGTTCCTGACTGGCTGGCTCTGCATGAGTCACACTCTGCTGCTGAGTTGGTTGGACAAATGCTGTTGCCTGTGTTTGGGTCTGCTGCACAGTCAGCATGGGGCTAGCTAAGGTCGTCTGGACGTTGGGGCTGGCAGAGCGCACAGAGCCGCTGGCACTGCCGTACACCGTCACATGCTCCACCGGTGGGCCTTCAGTAGACTGCATTGCTATAAAGGGGTTTAAGTGAGTGGAAAGCAGATTCAGCTTTTGTCTTTTTTTAACTCATCGTTGAGCAAAAACTCCTTCTGGCTTTCTACATTAGAAGTTTTGCAGTTACTTACCTTCCTGAGTTTCCACCTGTGTGGTGGGCATGACAGTAGCTGTGGGTGTGGGGGTGGGTACAGTGGCTGGGGTGATCATAGGCCTGATGCTTGCCCTTGGAGTGGGCTTGTTTCCTGGATTGACAGGCTGCTTGCTCGCTGTTGCCACAACTGGTGTTGGCTTAATGTTGGCAGTTGGAGGCTCAGATGTGCTGGCACTGACCAAGCCAAACATCACAACATGATTAATGACTTCAGTAATGTTCATTTAATCCCAGAAAGACTGGACAGGTCAAGGCAAGAAAACTTAAATGCATCCGAAAACTGTAGGGGAAACAGATAATCTGCTCAAGTGTATTTACCCATGCTGCATTGCAGTGTAAACTTATAAAACACTGAGTAGTTTTAGTAGGTGTTCATCATACCTGCCCCTGTCTGCGGCTGGGGTTGTCTTCAGACTGATCTGTCTTGGTTCTGTGCTCCTCTGCTGCTCCTGGGTCTGAAAATCAAGACAGAAAGACAAAGTCATGATGGATTATCAGTCAATTTATTGTATTATCAATTATGTATTCAAGACATTTCCAACTGAGCAGCAGTTGATGACGTAGTTATCAACTGTTTACAAATGATCTTTGGCCCTAAGAACAGAAGCAGAAGCAGAAAGATACAAAATTATTTTTTAAGGATTATCAATTAATTCTTGAATTTGTAAGCAATGGCAACGTTGGGATAAATGTTTCATCTTTTAGTTGCTTTATGTCTGTTTTAGCAACCGGCACCAACAGATGAATACATACATATGGATGCATGTATCTAAAGGATATGAATAAAACAACCTAATTACACATGAATGTAACTGCAAATTTAACTGTCTGCAGTTGCTACAGCTAAATTCTAGGTACAAAAAAGGTCTGCCGACATATAGTCATATAAATAACATAGTTTATATAAACCTAAAAATGAAAAAGTGTGGCTTGTTTAAAGTGCACAGCAAACTCTCACCTTGCTGGGACCTGCCTCAGGTGGCTCATCTCTCTGCTCTTGTCTCTCCTGTTGGCCACGCAGGTCTCTCAGTTCTCTCTCCTGTCGGCTCAGGCGGCC
Organism: Naso thynnoides; assembly: GCA_029783665.1. Classification (NCBI taxonomy): domain Eukaryota; kingdom Metazoa; phylum Chordata; class Actinopteri; order Acanthuriformes; family Acanthuridae; genus Naso; species Naso thynnoides. The sequence continues at coordinate 7,503,906 of JAQLOL010000020.1, read as the reverse complement.
CTCATATTGAGACTTGAGAGCGCTCACTCGCACCTCCAGCTCTTCACGCTTCTGCTTTAGCTCCTCATTTTCCTTCTCCAACTGGCTTTTGGTGCCTGAGCAAAAATTAGGTTTTAAAATTTAAGTAAAACAAACCAGCAAAGTTAGAAAAAGGGAAACAGAATAGGGAGAACAACAAAATTCGGTTGTTGGTCCTGTAGTTGTAATACTAAGGAAACGCTCTCACCTATCAGCTGGCTGATTTTCTGCTTTGCATAAACAATGGCTTTCCTGGTCTTCTCCTCCTTCTCAGTCATTTGCTGTCTCAGCGTGTCCTCCTGAGAAGCTTTTTCCTGCAGCTCCTGTCTCAGCCGGGTCAGCTCTGCCTGCAGCCTGGACGACTGTTCTTGGGCATTACGCCCTTCAGTCTCACGCTCTGTAACCACCTGTTGCACATTGGGAAGTCATGACTCTAATAAATGCATGTATCTAAAAGAGAGGCTTACTAAGTGCAACACTGTCTATGTCCTGGCTCTTTCTAGAATATCTTTGAAGCACAGCAAACTTGTAATTATGCACGCTATGCAATCTTGCAAACTGATCACAGTGCGGGACAAGTATACCTCCCCCTGAGAGAATGCTTCAAAAAACAATAGCTTACAGTAACTACAAAAGGAAGTCAAGTCAAGGGTTTTGGTCAAAACTTGTGGTGGTTAACCTTGTTGATGTTCTCCAGCTGTCCTTCCAGCTCTCTGGTCTTGGCTTCAGCCTGGCTCAGAGATTCTCTGAGGCTCTGCAACTCCTGAACTGAAGCTTGACGGACCTCCTCTTCTTGGGATGGACCTGCTGCAGCCTCAGCGACCATCTGGAGGAAATGCAGCATGAAAGATGAATTATGCTCATGTCAACACAACAGGGGCTGCTTTAGGCAGCTGTTTTATTTCGAGCTTTGGATTAAAGATCAGGATGGCAAGAGTTAAAAGCTAAATTCTCACCTTGTCGTGTTGTATCTTGAGTTCATCATATTGAGTCTTGTAGCGGCGTCCAATCTTCTTGACTTGGGTGACTGTTCGCACTTTCTCCTGGAGTTCCTGGTTTTTGGTCTCTACTTCCTTCTTCAGCATGTTTCGCTCATCATTTATCTTACTCATGCTGTCCCGCAAGTTCTGTATCTGGCTTTGCAGGGATGTTGTTATATTGTTCGCCCTTAAGGGAGAAAGGGGAGAAAAAATAAAAATAAAAAAAAAATTAATAAATAAATAATAATTTATGCTATAGTGGCAAAGAACCAGTTGGACTAAAGGGAAAAAGCAATGACTTAATGTGTTGCTTAATAGATCATTTGTAATCTCTCACCTGGCAACCTCTGCTTTGAGTCTGGTGCTCTCCTCATTGAGCTGCTGAATGCGTTTTAGATGTGCCTCCTTCTCTGAGTGCAGACGCTTGTACTCTTCTGGATCTGAGTCTTTTTGCTGGCTCACCAAATGCTAAGAGGACAGAATAAGTTGTTTGTTTGTGGTGTGAAATGATAAAACACCATCCTAAGAGAATATTAGTAATAAATCAGGACAATAAGTTTTTGTTGTCCTTTCTAGTTTTATCACTGACCTGGGTTCGAGCTTTCCAGCGCTTGATCTCCTCTTCCATTATCTTCCTCTCTGCCTGCAGCATGCCGCTCTTCTCGCTCAGCTCAGAATTGGCCTGCTTCAGTGGCATGATGTCTGACTCCAGCTTTTGTATCTGAAAAACACAAGAAAAAAAACCTGTAACATCTGGATGTGGAGGTTCACGTGGAATAATTCTCAAAATATAATAGCATGTTATACCAGGATAACAGAGTATAACATTTGAGCGCAGCATATTATAAGGAACAACATTAAAATCAACACATCCACTAAAAAAACAAACCAATACCTTAGTTTGGGTTTGCTGCAGTTCTTGCTCCATTTTGTCCTTCTCCTCTCTTAACATCTTGTTAGTCTCCATTAGGATGCTCATTGTTTCTGTCTTCTTCATCAGCTCATCATGCTGAGCCAAGGTCTTTGCTGTCACCTACGTAAGGTCATCACAGGGCTTTTAGTCAAACATGTGATGTTTATATTGGGTTTGAGCTGATGTGGTCTTACCCAAGTTTACTGAGTAAAATGAGCCTGACCTCACTTTGACTTTCACAGAGGAAAGTAAGTCAACACAGGATGTCTTCACACGGATTAATAAACCATCCAAAGAGAGAGTTCATTTCTCCCCATTATTAATCAGCTTGTTTAACTGATTAAAAAACAACAAAACAAAACAATCAAACAAAAAATAAAATGAGATAAACAAATCAAATGAGATCTTACAGTGGATAGAAGGCAAACAACAGCAACGACATGGCAGTGAGATGCAGGTATGCTGCCGCTGCTATTAAATGATCAGTCGACTATGGGCAAAAGTTGATCAGCTTTGACTCTGTAAATTCTTGGCTGGGCACACCCCTAGTATGATCAGTGAGAATCAACATATACCTGCATCCTCTCCTTTGTGGCATTCAAGCTGTCGTGCACCTCCTTCAGCTCTCTCTCCAGGTGTTCCACCCGCAGGCGGTAACGCAGACTCTCTCCTTGGGCAACCTCAAAACGAGACTCTGCAATCTCCTTCTCCCGACGAACAAACCTGTGATGGAGAACAAATCAGATTATCAAATTTAGTGAAAAACCTGGACAGACAGGAAAGTGACCATGGTTTAGCAGTAAAACTGGATTTATTAAATCTTCCCTTTTTTTTTAGTGCACTAACATTTTTCTTATTTGCAAAAGTGTTCTGATTTAAAATAAACATTCTTTACCTGAGAATCTCAAGAACTTGGTCTTGAGATTTGCCCTCTTCAGTCAGGGAGATGTTTAATGGACTCTCACTGGCAGCACGTTGCAAATTGTCAGCCATCTTGCTGCTCATCGTCTGGATCTGCTCATGTAGCAGAGTGTTCTGCCTCTGCAACTCATCATTACGGCTCTCCACCTTGGACATCTCTTCCTATAAGAGCAAAAAAACAAAGATTTTAAGGGTAATTGCTATTTTCAAGTAAATAATTCATAGGCTTTGGAAAAATTAACCATAACACCTTAAAATATGATCAAAAGGCCCTGATTTGACTGTCTTTGTTTGGCTCACAATGTTGGTCCTGTCTGGTCATCACCTATAAATCCATCAAATCTTCTCAACAACCAACCTTAAGGATCTTTTCCTGCTCCTCCCAGGAGACTCTTGCCTCCAGAAGCTCAGCACTCATCCTCTGAGCTCTCTCCTCCAGCTGGTGTCTCAGCTCGCTGGCCTGCAGGGCCTGAGCCTTAGCTGTCTGAAGGGCCTCCACGTCTGCTGCGTGCAGCATCATCTCCCGCTCATACTTATCTTGTGCTTCAGCTGACAGCTTAGCCTTGGAAGTAGGAAAGAAAATGTTATTAAATGTCGCTCGAGTGTTTTAATGTCCATGTCATTGTGACATCTGAGTGGCAGTTTTACTAGGTGTCTAAGAAAAGATGTCTATAGAAATGATATTACATGACACATGAAACATGACATGATATTTCAGCTTGCTTTGTTATCACTGTGGAGAGGCATTATTAAGGATCCCACTGCTTTTCTTTACAAGACACAAAGGTAACCAATCAGAGCAGGGTCTTGCCAGGAAAAGCAGTGGAAACCATAATAACGCCTCAGAGGTACAAAGAAGGGAAACCTAAGCTGATATGCGTTTGACAGAATGTGAAAAATGGAATGAACCTCTGCTTTCTACTGAAGCCTAACTAATTTCACAGACAGGCTATGCTATGAAATACAAATGATGTAAAATAGAACATTATATGAAAGGCAGACAGGAGGAAACATTAATATATTTGCTACTCAGTTAATAGAATTATATATATATATATATAT
>JAQLOL010000020.1:7453496-7495833 GCA_029783665.1 Naso thynnoides | reverse complement strand
ACATGCTGTAGGCGGAGCCAGAGGAGTTGGATTTTGTCCTAAATTACCCATTTAATGTCCTATCAGAATATAGTGGCAGTTCCAGCAAATATGACTGAATAATTGTTAATAATTCCTACCTACTGCAGCTTTAACTACAGTCAGCAAACATTTTTGTTGTTTTATATCAGTTGTGGAGGTCCTTGGCAGGCTGGAAAACTTAACAACAGGTTAACAAGGTCATCCACTGGTCTGTTAAGTTACCAACAGTCACAGTTGGGACGTTAGCGTTGGCTAGTAACATCAGCGTCAGAAGGAGGGGGGCTTGCTATTTCTTGTCATAAAGTACAGCCAGCATAATCATCATTTCTGCTCTGAATCTCTTGTGAAAGTCCAAAAAATGTTAGAAAACATAACCATGTCGTGTCTGTGTTCATAAAACAATCCTGTGGTGTATACAGTTGTGTTGTAAGAGCTCAGTGTTTTCACACACAGCTCTGTTTTGACGGCCATGTCTGCGCTCGTTGGGCCGCTGGGTGTCGGAACATGTTGCTGCTGACGTATGCCAGGATCTGGCTTACTGATAAATGCCACAAAACCCGTTTAAACCTGTACAGTGGACCGAACCGGTAAAACCTGAAACCTTCCCAAGCCTACGCCAAACGGTACCCAGCTACTTCCCAGTTAGCTTAGTTAGTGCAGTGTAAGGAATTAGATTTTCTTAGAGTTTAGTTTTTAAGTTGCTGTTGCACTACTGTTTTGTTGTGTTCTATTTAAATCTTTTTGTTAAAGTAAACTATGATTATCCTCTTGTTTTAAAGGAATTTAAGTTTTTTTTAGCCTGGTATCAGATAAGCACTCGGTATTGGCTGCTACCCAAATTTGGGTATTGGATTGGGTATGAGGATTTAAAAAATGGTATCAGAACGTCTCTGTCTGGGGATAGAAATCAAGATGTTGAGCGGGCACAGTGTTTGGATGTGAAACAGACTGATACTGAATGTTTTTTACCTCTAAGTTGGTTTAAGTGGTTAAAAGCTGTGGCGTGTGTTGGTCATCGACTCTCATTTGTTACTGTTGATTGCTGTGCCAACACTAGCTTGTGAATCACTGCATAGAAAGGTCAGGATTTTCTTCATGTTCAACTTGCAGAGATAAAAATGCTTGCAACTGCTGTCTTTTTGAAGATAAATAATGCTGAGTTATGAGAGAACAGCACGCAGGTGCTTTAAACTCTCCAGGTGCTGCACTGCCCTCGCAGATGAGTTGGCGCTTTTTTTGTTCAGTCAACATTATGCCATTAGCCAGCACTTAAAAAAACATTTGTGAAACAATTCCAAATCATAGGAAATAAAATTTGTATTTGAGGCGCAGTTAATACACTGGTTATATCGATTTTGCCCCAAAAAATACTTAAGACATTTTATAGTTGTTGTTTTTCTTTACAACATATGAAAGTCTGGACAGACATGGATTTAAAGTGCAACTTGACTATTTTGTGGAGGCATAAAACTACATGTGTGCTGTATTTAGGCTATAGGCCTAGTTCTCACATTGTCATTTGATTCATTATTTACTCTAACCCTAACACAGCCAGAGAACTGGCATATTGAAGTGATAGTTACAGTTGCCACATCATTTAGAAAATCTCTGATGGGTGACTCTTTTGTTGTTTTCTTGTTTGTTTTTTCTTATCGCCTGATACTAATCAATGGTGCAACTGATATTAGAAATGAACCATTTTTTGCAGTCTTCATGCACAAGGACTTTGTTTTTGCCTCATTATGATAGTGGTTTGAAGAAAATATAAGTAGCTCTCCAGCACAGACAGCAAGCTTCAGCCTTTGTGTGATTTCTTTTTAGAGACTACACAGGCTCTGGAGCTCTCAGCACAGACCCTTTCTATCTTGTTTTAACACAATTGCATCTCTTTACTGCCACCCACAACTTATTCCCTCTCAAATGCCCACCAGTCCTTCTCTGAGACTGCAGCAGAGGTGCAGGATGAAAACCATTTGAAAGGAGGCCTCTCCCAGCAGAGGTCCTGTTGGCATGGAAACGGCTTTCTTTGTGAATGGAGGCTTCTCTTACGCACTTCATGAGAGGTTTCCCACTGTCGCATGGTCCAAGAAGACGCTGTCAGACTTCTATGCAAGCAAAACTGGGTTCATGTTGGTTTTATGTTCTTTTTGGCAATGCCCCTTGTTATTTTTTATGTTTTGTACTGCTAATGATTAGAAAAGTATGTGATTGTGTTACTTTAGATATGGCATTTGGTCTCCACAGTATGTGAACACACTGTTCTAATTTGTTTTAAGTCCACACTGAAGTATAGTTGCATTGTGGACCTACAGTTTTAGGAAATGGACATTCAGATGGTCACTGGATCAAACAGGGAGTCCTCTTGTTTCTCCTGTATTTATTCAGCGTAATCAATACAGAGTAAATCCTTTGCATGGTGGGGTAGCTTTTTGGTTGTGACTAGAGACTAGAGACTGTTTAGTGGTTGTTTAGCAGTTGGGTGTGCACAGTGCGTCTTCATCACCTTACCTCTTGCTCATTTTCTCAGCACCTATGTTCACAGATTAGAGCAGCCACACGGCACACGTGAGAGGCGCACCTCTCACGCGTGCTGTGTGTTGTTCTGTGTAGACAACACGCGAGTGAGACCCATCTGCTCAACGACGCGAAACAACCTGCTGGATAAAACAATGATGAAGAAATGTTACCCAGATTAGAATTAAGTTTACTTTGCTGGTAAAAATAACAAGAGAAAGTACTAACATGCGTTTAAACACAGGCTACTAATTACCTTCATGAAAAAACAAACAAACCCAAAACACTTTGCTTTGATACATTATTCAAATGAAGTAAATTTGTGAGAGTTCAAAAATGGCACACACCTGGTACCAAGAGTCCATTGTTGGTTTTCCATGCTGTCATACAAGGCTATTTGTATAAATTAGTACATGATTCAAGGTGCTGAAGAAAGGCTGTCAAATCGCTGTACTCTGTGGACTGTGACAGAGAACCATTGACCCAGTTTCTTATTTCCAAATTCCGTTCAATTAACAAAAAACAAGATGACGCTGCTGTTCCTTGTCTTTTCCCTTCCACACAGTGGTTCACATTGGGAACCCCCTTTACTGTGTGGCCATGTAATTTCAACATGACCAAAACCAACCTGACCATTTGTGGCAAAGTAAGCCTGTTAAAGTATTCAGTATATATTTACTAACTGATAATCTTGGAAGTAATATTTTCATAGTCCTGTTTGCCAGCATAGAAACTGTCTAGAAATTGTCTTAAGGGGAAGTTATGTAGATCATGGTTCTCGGGACCACATGTTCTCTCCTCTGGATGAATTATTTACTCTTCATCAAAATTAAAGTAGGTTAGGTCACACTATAGCTCAAAAAAGAATCTTGTGAATTGGTCACAGGTTTAAAGCTTAAATAGGCATAAATGAACCCAATGTGCATGGCTGTTTTTGCCTCTGACCACTTAGACTCAGTATAAAGATGGTTTATCCTGTTCCTCTTCAGATCAAAGTTCAGTAGTGGATTGTTTTGGTGCAATAAAGAATTAGAGGCATCGTAGGAATGTGTTGTGTTGTCATAGTAGGATATCCTCCCTCAGACTTGACCTGGGTGGCTTTCCGCCGGGGACGCAGACAGCTGGCAGCTCAGTAAAAGTGCCTTTAAGTCTATTAAAGAGGATAATCCTTGAGGGAGAGTTCATTGAACAGAGGGAGCAGGCAAACCGGTCTGTCAGTTCACTTTCCTCACTTTTGCCGTATGTTTGTATCTCTTGAAAAATCTTACCATAACAGCCAATTGTTCTGCAACATATGGTTCCCATATGCTGTCTTCATTACTCCTGGAAAAAAGGCCTCCCTAAATAAGACTTTAAAAATAATGACATTAGCTCTTTGATGAACATTACCAGTTTTTTTTTAAAATTATCATTATTTCTGTGCTGTTGCTGTAATTTTTTTTGCACCACAGTTGTTTTTTAACCTTTGTTGTTTTCTCTACATTTCCTCCAGCCTCCTACCTTCATTGCCCCTGGCTCAGTCAGTGGCTCAGCATCCTTTCAAAGGGGAAGGTCTGCAGAGCTGCAGATAACACGCTGTACCCCAAGCATCGAGGGCTCTTCCAGAGCCCCTGCGCAGTCCCTTAACTGACAGGTTTGGCATCTTCAGTGTCTTTTGAGAAACTGTTTCTGCTGCTTCTGTTTCTTTGCTGATTTTTTAGTTTTTTCCCCTCTTGCACCTCTCTTGCTGCAATTTTCATTTTTCTGATGAGCCTCAGGCTTTCATGCAAACCTTAATTCCATTTTTGCCTCACAACATTTGTACTCTTGAAACTCAAAAAGATGAGAGGAATGAACAACTTGTCTGTATTTTCTTAGTAGGAGTATTTTGGCCTATTACGTAGGAGAAGCCTCTGCTGTTTTTGCACAGATGTGAGACTTTTTAACATATAGATTTAAACACTTACAGTCATTACCTTTTATATGTTAATCAACATATTTGACACTGATGACATGTTAACAAACTTTGATTCTATTTGGATTACCCTTGGGCCATTTATTGACTGTTCTGGTATTGGTCCAAAATTGATTCCTTTTTCTAAATTGATAAATAATGCTTCTGCCTTAAAGATCATCTTTGCAATTGCTGTTGTAAAATTTAAGTATTTATTACATGTTTTAAGAGCTGTAGTCTATTTTAATTGTATTAGTAATGGATTACATCTTGTCCAACCCTCTTTGTGCCTTTTTGAATGAACACAGTGATTATAAGGCTACAGTAGTGGCGTAAATTATTGGCTACAAAGTAATTCAGTCTTTTCAATAGTCATAAAAATACAAAACAATTGTGATAATAAATGTGACAACACTTAAATTAAAATGCACTTTAAACTTCTTTAAAAAATGAAATATCAAACCTTATGTTTAATTTTTTTAACATATATCATTACTGCAAGGTAAATCAAAACATCCCATTTTGGCAGATTCTGTTTGTAAATATTTTAAGGAGTCATGCTAAACTAAACTGCTAACAATGCAATGGGCAAAGCAGGGCAGTTTTATGTTAGGTTATTCAAAATATTTTGCTAATGCTCACAGTCATTGCATCTGTTGGCTATTCAGTGTTTCCATGGTAGCAGCACTTTGCCGCTCAGGTTCCTCATGATTTTCCCATGGATAAAAACATCCCTGGCTCTGCTCACTAAGAGCACTTTTTCTGCCTGAGGATATCTGTGGCACATACTGTCTCTAGTGAAAAAAACTCTGTATTACAAGCCATTTATGTCGTCAGAAGCCAGATCTTCCCAAATGTACCATCAGTATTCAGCTTAAAAAAAGGACAACCTCATTTCATGTAGAGAAAATAAAATACATGAAAGGAAGAGAATAAATTTCGATGCACTGTCTAATAATAAACTCCACTAAACTGTTGGACTTGTCGATGATGTGACAGAAAAGAATAAACCAGTATGATAGATAAATATACACACCCATTTAAGGTATGATCAAGAAACAGAACAGTACGGACAAAGAACCGAGAGCTGTATCGTAATGTTCTTGAAGGAAGTGCAAATGATAACTTCTGTGAGTAAATACTTTGCAGTTTCATTGCATGATAGTTATTAGGGCCTAATTTACGTGTTTTTGTCACCGTATGTGTGCATTTGTGATTTAAGCATGGATCTGAATTTTGGGTCTACGGCTACAACCAAGAGACCAAACTTAATTTTGGGAAACAGAAAGAAGTGGCTATTTCTCAGCATTAAACATCTGTTCTCATAGGATGATTTCTCTGTGCAAAACCCTTCAAATGTCAAAGAAACCCCCCCAGCTTGCCCTTGGTTGCGCACCCCATTTAATCTTACCATGGTTTCTTCCACTGTGATGACTGTTTGGTCGCTGGGTAGCAGCTGTACACAGAACTCTCATCACCAGTGATGATCCTTGAGATGAAGTTTGGGTCATTCAGATTTTCGCAGACTTTAACACAGAACTGCAAGTTATTTCTTGTATTTGTGACATTCACAGTCAGTAGTAAATCAGTAGGTATAAAAATAGGTGAATACAGACTGTAACACCAGTAACCAATAGACAGGCGAGGTTTGCTTTACAATTTAAAATCTCATCTAAATAAATAATCTATCCGCCTGTCAAACTTGAAATGGAAACTTTCAAGACTGCAAAATCTAAAGTTTTTTTTTCCCTTTGTAATTCTAACAATCAATTCTGCATCAACAGCCTAAGACATACGTGTCTCTTTAAATAATTCTTCTTCGTCCTCTTAAAAGTTTCTGTTTTGCCTCGTAACACCTGCTTTGCATGACTGAAGTGTGAGCTAGCTCGCTGTGGGGAAATAGTTTTCTTTTTTTTTAAACTCCAGATATTCACAGCTGCAAATTATGTAATGATTGTCATGTTCTGGGCTTTGCATGGTGTAGAAAGCTCCTGGATTTGGAGCAAGAAGCTTTTGAGAAGGTGGGGTCAGAGAGGAAATGAGGCTACATTCCAGCAGTGATTTATGAAGTGTCTTTCATTCTTTATACTGAGGACTAGTTTGCAGCTGTTCCAGACGGTTCCCTGAGCATAGTAGAGCTGGACCCAGATCTCAGCGTATGTGTTAAAAGGAAGTCATTAGTTGGCACATACGCAATAGTGATACTCTAAGATAAGTGAAGTGAACATTCCTAATTTTAAAGCCCCCAAGCTCTGTCTCCTCTCTTCTCTTCTCCCCTTTGTGCATGTCTGTGTAAGTCCAAGGTCCAAGGACAGGTAGTCTACAACAGGTGGTCTACATTTGGTCATGAACAGTGAAGCATTTGATTAACTTAATATTACAAAGATCGCTATAAGTGCGAAATGACAGATGGCCTTCAAATTTTTCCATGAACACACCACCTGTACTCATCGCAAAGCAGTAATTGCTATTTTTTACAGATTAAATCTGAAGTTCAGCATACTTAAATCTTTCTGGTCATAATGTCTGGTTGAAGTAATCCCCTCTAAGCACAGTTTGAACTGTGTGACTATATCTGAAAATGGTTTAAAATTAATTACATGATTTATGTATTAAACACAGATAATCTTTGGAATTTCTCCCGTTTGTTGACACACTGACCATCAACTCTGGCAAAGTAAATATATTCAGTGTTTTACCTCATGAACCCAACTGGTTTTTGTAAATATGTTCCTATTTTGAATTTGATGGCAGCAACACATTTGGACAAGTTAGGACAGGGTCAACAAAAGACCAATGTTTGGTACATCCTACAAGTAAACAGGTTCATTGGTAACAGATGATAGTGACATAATTGTTTATGAAATGAGCAAGGCTCTGTCATTCACACGCAAGGACGGAGCGAGGTTCACCACTTTGACAAACACATGATTCCATTAAAAAATATTGTAACATGGGCTCAGGAACATTGCTCATGCATTCAGTACTTTGGTGCAACTCCAGGTAATGTTTGCTATGTGACTTTTGCAGTGAATCTGCTATGCTCATGCTTATGCTTACTTTTTATGAAAGACAACAGTGATACGCATTTTGGTTTTGTAAAGAAATGAACGGGAAAAGAAGTCAATTATAATTAATTCTGACAGAAATTTTGATAATGACATCCAACTACTGAAAAACCAGGGATGTCCCAATCACATTTTTTTTGCCCCCGAGTCTGAGTCATTTGATTTTGAGTATCTGCCGATACCGAGTCCTGATCCGATACTTTGGCAATGCATTAATGCTGTTCCATCTAACCAGCACATCCTGCTGTAGGCGCTTGACTTCCATCTTCAGATCAATCTGAATAACTTCCAGACGTGAATAGGCCAAGGGAGGATGTTTGAAATGTCCTATAATCTTCCTTGCTGTTGAAAGGTGTGTCTGTGACGCTGCGCTGAGAGAGCAGACCCTCGGGCACGACAAGTTGAAGGGTGTGCGCGACATAACGCATACTCGGTACTCCCATATCATCCATGGCTTTCGCGCATTGTCCTGCAAAATTACATGGACCTGTTGCTTCTCTATTCCCCAACTGTTCAGCATCCCCTCAATCCCGTTTCACGCACTCTGCCATATGAGATCCGCGGAAGTGCTGAGCATGCAAGGTTGTACGTTGTAAATTAAAACTGCAGTCAACCCACAAACAGACAAACATCATATGTCTGTGGTAAACCCAAAAGAAGGCATGTGTTTTAAATGGACTAGCAGGTGGTCATGTAGCTTGTTGTGAGGGGCCGGCAGGGCTGTGTCGGTAAGTGTCGAGAAGGCAACTCATACCATGGCTCCAAGTGCTCTACGAGACGGCGAAATGCCACGTTTGCAACCACAGACAACGGCAGGTCATCCACTGTGATAAATTTTAGCTATCTTGGCTGTGATCTTTTTGGCCTTTTCGTTGTCCTCGGGTAATTTCTCTTTGTCTCTCTCTAAGTCGGTTGGCTTAGTGTCTTTGTCTGAGTTTTCGCAGTGAACTCGGAGTACTGTGCAGGGTGTTTGTTTTTCACGTGGCGTATCATATTGATTGTGTTAAACGCAGATTTGTCCTTTCTGCCACGCGAAATGCCCAGTTTGCACACATTACAAGCGGGTGTTGCACTGCCGTGGCTGTCCAATTTAAAATACTTCCGAACTGCAGACATTTTTGCTGTCCCGAGGAGCCAGCTTCACGTTTGCTCTGCATTAGCCTGCTAGCAACCAGCTCACCACTATTAACGTTAACTGAGCGACCTACTCCCTGCCTGCCATAAACTGCGTAATGTTTACGGCGAAACGTTACATTCCAAAAATCCGATCATTTCCACCCAATCCTGATCAGTTGAAAATCACGTGATTGGCCCCGATTATGTGATTGGATCGGGATATCACTATGAAAAACAGATATACCACTGCTGTGTGTTACAATTAAATATTTACAACTTGCACTGTTCCCCATTGAAAACTTAAACTGCGCCAGGCAGCCCATCAAAGTCTCATTTGTCCCTCCACAGATTCATAATGCACCAAAAATATTTTTGCACTTCTCATAATATCATTTAAGAGCTCTGATGTCGTGTTTGTACAGCTGTTTCAACAAAGCTAGTGTCCACATATAGACTTTACTTGGGCAACCTTTATAGGTAGGCCAGCAAAGTATATGTAGCGACCTATTTAATTTTTTATTTTTATTATCTGTTATCCATCAAAGATGCTAACGAAGTCATCCACCATCAGTTGGTGGATTATCTCACCGCACTCTTACCCTCCTGTCTATTGACAGTCGCAGAAGCTCTGCAGAGAAACACAGGAAGAGAGACTTTCTCTTGTATTGCTTCCTGCTCTCCATGCACTCCATGTGCAAAACAAAGTTGTGCTGCTGCTTAAGAAAGACAACAAAGTAGACATACATGAGAAGGGAAAAAAACAAAGACGCGGGGTGGAGTGAGCCATTGTGTGTGCAATAAGAGAGCAGAGATGTCAATGTTTTGTCTGTGTCTGTGTCTATGTTTTCCCTAATCAAAGTAGAAACATTCTGGATGAGGGCAATGGTTTTGTCCACGAAAGACAGTTGCATAAGCCAGTACTTCTCTCATATTTTGACCAGAGTTACTCAAACTGAATGGAGGCCAGGAAACATGGCAGTTGCATTCCTCTATGCGCGCTAATGTTGTTTGCCATATTCAGACACAGTGGACTAGAGTTGTTCGGTATACCGGTACTAAATTGGTACCGGGGTACTGAGGCATTTAAAACAGTACTATACTGCATTTGGATGGGACTGGTACTTGCAGCACAGCCGGCAGCGCCGGCAACAGCGGATGTCACCACGTGACGTCACCGCGGTTGTAACTAGAGCTGAGGGGAGCAAGCTGGAGCCTCGGGAGAAAAAAAGAAAAAGCAAGCAAGCCGGAAGAAGCAGTGATACAGATACCAAAATGTTGGTATCGTGACAACACTACTTGGCACTGCTGCACATTTTCTTTACCTCACTACACTTAACTCTCTAGTATCATTAGTCAAAAAAGGGTAATAACCTTTGGATCACAAAATGTAAGTTAAGTTCTCTTAACATAGAATATTGCCATCTAGCAGCAGATGTGGGAAACAATTGAGCCAAGCACATCTGTGCAGAAAGCAGCATTTTAGTACTAATTCACAGGTACCATAGTAATTTTTTTGATTGATCAACGTGTTGGGCACTGCTTGACATGCATCATAAAGTATAAAGACTGTATGTCTGTATGAATGCAAGTGTTACGATGCTGCGATAAATACACTTTAAAGCAACAATATGTAGAAAATGCTGTTTGGCACTCACCTGTCGCAAGGCTGCCTTGGCCTCCAATGCTTCAGCTGATTCTGTCGCCATGGAGACAAGAGCAGTAGGTGTTCCTGTACTAGGAATAGCTGAGGGTGATCGACGAGGGGTGGATGTCAGGGAGAACTCCTCAGGTGGTGTACCTGAAGGAAACAATCAGATTTTAAGCCACATAAAAAAACATAACAGAACTGTATAATTGGAGATACAAAGACAAAAGAAGTGACTGAAACTGGACTACTTTCAATTGCTTGGTATCTTATTTACAGAGGTTAAGTGCACATGTATAGGATGTCATGTCATGTGTCAACAGAATTTAATTTGGTTTACATCTTGTCTGTTACCTTGCTGAGGGAAGGTGACTCCAGTGGCCTGAGCAAGCAGCACACGATACATGTCCCTCTGCCTCACGATGGACTCAGTCATCTTCACCTGTTGGTTGCGTTGTTCCTTCAGGGACTCCAGCTCAACCTGGGCTTTCTCCAAACTCTGCTCGAGTTCACCACGCCTGTAACAGTTCATTTTTCTAAGCTTAACTGAAAGTCTAATGTGTGTGATTTCCTAAAAAGACGGACCTTTATGATGGTATTTAAAATTTAGTTTTTAGTATTGTAGTTCCCGAATTTTCGTGCTGACAATCTTAGAGTGAAAAACAACAACAAGCCAGTTTAGCAACTGACAGCCTTGGTTATCAGCACACACTCTAACATACTTATTGCCAATGGCCTCAAGCTCCTCTTTCTCCTGGGCGTCGCTGAGCTCCCTGAGGGCAACCAGAAGACGCTGGTTCTGCTTCTGTAGCTCCTCCACACCGCGGAAGGTCACCAGATGTTGGCTGATCACCTCTGATGTGCTGCTGACGTCGGCTGAGCTCACCTCCTCCTCATGAAGCACATGATTTCCACGAGCCTCTTCCAGCTCTATCAGCAGCACACGCACCTGGCAGGAGAGTCAAAGGATTGAAAATAGTCAATGAGAGTTCTGAAAAATTTGACAATACAGAATTTTTGAAAATAACCAGAGTTAGCCTTTAAACTGGAGTAGGAGATTGTGAACTGACCTGCTGAGACATGTCTCCCAGCTGCAGTTCACACCTCTGGTTGTCTCTTTCCAAAACAGATGCGCGTTTGTTGGCTTCATCGGCCTCCTTCTGCAGACGATGCACCTCCTGAAGTAAACATGCACATATCCATGAGGAAAAAAAGTTAATACGAAATGTGTGTAATGTAGTTTTTACTAACTACTGTATAAGATTCACTGAGACATGTATTCATTCATTTAATGTATGATCAATTAAATCTGTTTAAACACATTTAATGTCCACCACTACAAAATTAACTCAGTAATGGAGAAAAAACAGAATTGCTATCTAATAGAAAATCCCATTTTAATGAAAATACATGATACAGGCTTGACTTATCCACCTTGACAGCCTGCTCCAGCTTGGCAGAGAGACTGGCCACTGACTTCTGCATGCGTTCATGTTCATCCCTTTGTCGTTTGAGGATGGGGGCTTTTGCTTCCACTTCTTGCACAATGTCGTCTAGGTATTTGTTGATCCGCTTGTTTTCCACTCGCTCCAACTGCAGCTGCTCCTGGCTCTCCACATACGCTGTATACAACTAAAAGCAGACCACATACTTTATCAAAATATGAGATTGAAGACAAATGGCCTTTATGCTACTTCAGTACTATTTAATTAGTACTTAGCGCTAGTAAATAATTGTCAACCACTGGGAAATGCTAAAAACAAGTCTCATAACAGTGCACTCTATTTGCAGGGATCCAACAATGAGGAGTTGCACAATTTAAAACCAAGGATCAGCTGAACTTAATTTGACTGCCTTACATTAAGTAATACAGGAAATCCATTGTGGCTGTACTTTACATCGCACCAATGGCAAACTAAGTTTCATAAAGTATTACAATTTATTAAAATTCTATTATTACAAGATCCATTTCAAAATTCTAAGGTGTATTATAACCCACTTTGGGTGTTGAAATTCAGATGCATATACCTCTGTCAGCTTCATGCCAGGCTTTATCTTGGATACAGCAGCTGCTGTTGGAGACATTGTTGTTATTTCCTCCTCTGTGAGCACAGACGTTGTACCAACAGGGCCTGGACATTCAAAAGATAGAAGAGAAATCATATAAAGCCAATCTGTGCATGCTTTGATGTTGGCTTTAAATTCATTAAAAATGTCCACAAAGTCAATTAGTAATACGAAGTCAAAAGTCAACCAGACACACCTCTGAGTTTAGAACTTGACAGCAGCTCATTGGCATTTTCTAACTCTTTCTCAAGACCCTGGATCCTCTCCTTTAGCTCAGCAACACTCTTGTCCGTGGCACCATTCATCTCCTGTAACTTCTCCTCGAGGGCCTTGTTGGCTGTTGGAAGGAATAGACAGAGCAACTGGTGAGGGAATACCAACTACAGGAAACTACATGAGCTGTTAAACCACTGAGTTAGACAAACTAAAAGCATATTCATTCTCTCTACCTCAAATAAGTAGTAATAAATAACAAAGATGTTAATTGTGGTCATTCTGTGAAAGCTACATACCCTCTCCAGCATCTTTCAGCAGCTTATGCAGCTCCTCCACTGCCCGATTAAGCTCTTCACTTTTTGCCTCAGAATCTTCTGCTGCGCCCTGTCACCACAACAACAAGGTAAGTGTTGGAAAATAAGAAAGGAAATTTAAGTTTAATGTACAGAAATTAACTAAATGGTCATGGTAAATATGAAAAAAAAAAGATAATAAAAAAATTATGAAAAAATATGAAGCATTTATTTTGTGTTATGGGAAGTTGGATCAAATCTCTGATTATAGATGATGAGGGGGAAAAAACGAATATAACAATAAATAAATAAATAATATATAAAAATAAAAAAATAAAATAAAAATTTTAACAATATCTAGAATTGCTGCCTGACTGTTGTATGCGGTGAACTGTTTTAGTTTATATCAAAGTTAGACTTTTAAATATAAGTCAACTGTATTTACAACAAAAATCACTATGGTCAGGTGCTCAGCCACACAAAAAACCAAACCAAACCAAAAAACCCCCCGAGCCGACCCCCACCCCCTCCCCAAAAAGGAAAAGAACGTTTCGCACAGCATAGTTCCCTTTCATCAATTTCAGGCATCACAAATTTGAGGTGGACCCTTTGGATTTAAAATGTCATCACTTCATCACTTTATGCTAATAAACATCAGTGTGAAAATTTTGTCAATGTATAACTTTCTCAGTTATGGCAGAAAAAAAGCTTGTTTTGTAAGGTTACAATGACATTGATATTTTACTTTCAAATTCTATTCAGGTCACCCTTTTGTCCAAGTGTACCTTTGTTTGAAATTTGAAGAAATTCTTTCATAGTGTTCTTGAGACACTAGGTTCAAGACAAAGTGATGTAAAGATGAGCGGACGACCCCCAAAAATGATGCCTCTGGCTGTGGATGTTGCCCATGTGAATGAATAAAAATCTCTCACAAGAGATGCACTGGCATACTCTGAAAATTTGAGTCTGTGACTCCCACAGACACCGGGAGTATCTGCTTTGGTGGATTCACATTACCTTGCTATCATACATATGCTTACTTTGTACAGATTGGAAAGCTTTATGTTGGCATTCAGCTCGTTTCTAAACTTTTCCTCCATGGTAACTTGTTGTTCCTTGACCTAGAATGAGTAAAAAAAAATATATATATCAATCAGTTAACTTCAATTTAAAAACAGCACTGATCATTTCGTAGCTGAATACACAGAACACGACTAGAATGTTTGTTTCTGCGTCAAACAAAACAGAATGAAATTTGAAATGGGCTGTAAAAGACATCACACACATACTTCTTTTAACTTGCTGATCAAATCCTCATTCTGTTTCTGATGGTTTTCATTTGAAGTCTTCAAACTGCTCACTTGGTCTTGAAGTCTGTTTAACTGAAAGTCACAAAGAAAGCAGCTTATTAAATCATTCGAAACTGAAGGAAATGCTTTAATTAACTAAACGTCAAGAACAAAGCAGAACACTGCATGCTAAAAGAATGTTTTCTAAACTGCAATTTACCCACCGTGTTTCATGTCTAATCAGGTGCAAAACTAGTTGTCTATCATTGCATCACACCCAGCTCTACAATAAATGTGATGTAATTTGACAAGATTAAATACTGTCACACTAGTGTAAACATTGCTTATATTGGTAAACCATAACCACCTAGCCATCACAGATTTATTCTCCAGGTCACTCAGCCTTCTAAACATGCCTATGTTTAAAAAAAAAAACAAAAAAACAAGAGTAATGCCTCATCTTCCTTGTTCTCCAGGTTGCACTTCAGTTCCAGGATCTGGTTTCCCTTCTGTCGTGACAGGGACAGCAGTTCTTCACTCTTAGCCTTCAACTCCTGATTCAGCCAAGATATTTGGCCATGCAGCAGCTCCTTCTCTTGTTCCATTCGCTTCTCCTTGTACTGTAATAACAAAACACCACATCTGTAGCCAGTTACATGCTTACATGGGATCATGTACAGTATAACTGAAGGTAGCAACTGTTTGCAAAGTCACTTCTTTTATAGAAAAATCTGATATTAAGATATTACTAAATCAAAGTGGAAATAATAATGTAATTTACTTTAATGTTGACTTCAGCTGCTTCAAGTTCATCCAACTTCATCTGCAGTGCCATCTTTGAAGCGTTGACTTCCACCAACTTATCATTGAGTTGTCTCAAGTCATCTGGTAGAACAACAGAAACAACAGTAAGTGCCACGTACAATTGATGGTTGGTGTGTATGGAGATAATTTAAATTGCGGCAAATGTTTAAAGACTAGTTTATCCGTTCATACCATTCAAATGCTCCACTTCCAAGGATCTCCTCTCCAGTGTTCGCATGAGCTCTCGCTTTTCTGCCTCCAGCTCCTCTTTGGCTTTTGACAGCAAAGTCTAAAAAAAATTAGTTATTATTATGGTGACAGCTTTCAAAAGATTTGGTCAAGGATCACGTTTGAAAATCAGACCAAATCAAAACTACCATCAGTCAGTTCAACTAGTGAGTCAATAAAAAATTTGGTTGATCTATCAGCTCATTAGAACTGATTGTGATTCAAAACATCATAAACAGACCACAGCAAACAAATGTAGACAAGTCTTAATATCAGGACCAAGGGCTACACTGACATTAGAACAGAGGGTTGATAAAGAAAAGTGTAGACAAAATCGTTACTGTGGATTTTAAAGTGCAGCTGACAGTGGCACTCAGAACAGACACAGAATAATGTTACAAGACAAACTGTTTATCATGACTGCTGATTGTCTTACCTGCTCTGATGATAACCTCTCTTGAGCGCTTTCATATTCCCTGTTTTTCTCACGCACAGTTTTGAGTTCATCGTCTAAAGTGGAGATTAAAAGAAAGTCACATGATGCAGTAAAATAAAACCCAGCTAAATCTCTATAATACTGCAATAAAAACCATTCTTACTGAGCTTGGCAAACTCCTCTTTGAGTTTAAGATGCTCTTGAGTCTGGGACAAAAAATCTTCCTGACATTGAGCAAGCTGCTTCACTTTTTCAAAGAAATGTTGTTCTGTAAGGAGAAGGTCAGAAGCACAAGCATGAAAACATACATCAGTTAACTTTACTTACTTCTACTACAGCTATTCAACGTTCGTTATTGTTAATATAATTGGATGTTAACACACCCGGCTAACGTCGTATGTTAGCTAAAGGTAACGTTAGCGATAGCGTGGTTAATGACAACCTTCAGTTTTACATAGCGATAGTGTTAATCCAAATTCACAAACCCGGGGGTAGAAATATAAGAAATCACCAAAGCAAGGTTAATGTGTTTAACTGTTTAAAACCATCGCATTATCTTTAACTATGTTGTGTTAACCGACATGTGAGCATGGTGAGCAAAGCAAAACACTTTGACGTTAGCACTGCTAGCAAACACAGCAACAAGCAATAACTTACCGCTGTCAACCCGAAATTGCTCCTGCTGCGCTTTCAAAGAATCAATTTCATATTGCTGATCCGAAAGAATCCTCTCGAGTTTGTTTTGAAGGGTTTTTGGGAGCTTAGACAGCTCGGAACCATCTAACTCCTGCAGCAGCAGTGCCGCCATTTTTTCCGACACCACTGTGAGCAGGCGCAGTTTGACTGGGTCGCTGCCCCTGGGGCATTATGGGAGTTGTATTACTCAGAATAAACCTGTGAAACAAACGTGTTATCTGCTGTTAATAGCTTCCTTTACATTTGGCTATGTTTGCTCAGTGGGAGAGAATGATCCTTCTTCTTCTTTCTTTTTTTTTGAGTCACAGTAATGAAAATAGAACTCAGCATGAAATTTATCTGGCTGTAGTGGGCAACAATGCACTATGAGCAAGCCTATTTTTGTATAACATTAGCCTATAACTCTATATGATAAAAATGCATCAAGTGCATAATGTAAAATATGGGAATATATGTTACACAATAGTATTAGTGGTAAAAGGGAACATCAGGGATAGAGAAATTGAATGCTAGTTTACAAAAAAAGTCAATTAATTGTCCTGCAGAACAAACATTATTTCTTCAGGACTGCTTCAAGATTATTACAATTATAAATAAATGGAATCAGTTAGCTTGACATTTTACACCCCACCCCCCACAATCACTAATAGTCAAACAACATTGTGGATTGAAAATATTGATTTTATTGTTATTTGTCCTCTGTGTTGACCTCTGGTGTTGACTGAACACCCACCAACCAGCAAAACATATCGGCAGATGGCGCCAACACACAGCTACTAAAAGAGAGCTCTGTAAGTGTGTGTGTGTGTGTGTGTGTGTGTGTGTGTGTATTCAGTAGCCCATGTGTGTGTCACTCAAAGGGGGGATGGAATTCAGTGAATTATACTTTTGGGAAACTTTACTGGGAATTACAGAGATGAACAAGCAGACCACCCTCTGACAAATTGCAATTATATGACAATAAGGTACAAAATAACGCAATTCAAAAGAGAAAAAAGCAAAGCAAAATGGTGATGATGTTTATGAGGATGATATTAGAAAGCGAACACTGAGACTCAAGGACATGGTATTAAGAATATTTCTGGGAATTTGCGAAGTTTACTGACATGAAAAAGAGGCAAAACAGATTAAGTGTCCTTTCCCAGAAAATACATAGGCTATCTGATTGTAAGGCTACGTTATTCAAACAACTTTCCCCGTATTTCTGGTAGATAAGATTGATGGAAAAAGTAACTGAATGTTTTAATTAGGCTAATAAACAAAACATTTAACATTTTTATTTTTATTTTTTATCTGTTTTATTTTATTTTATTTTATTTTATTTTTTTAAACACAGGTTGCATTTTGATGGCTTTTGAAATTAGGACTAATGATCTCAATGTCTTTACCTCCTCCAGAGCTTCGTACTCACATGTATACATTTATATGTATTTGATAATTTGTTGTTGTTGTTAAGGATATTAGAAGCCAACCGTTAAAAATTATATCAGATAATACACATGAAAATTCCTATGTGGTTTTTGAAGAGTTAATGTCTGAAATGTATCAAACATGTATTCTTTTCATGTGTACAGCAACTGCATGGTTTTGCTAAAGTGCTTTCACTTAGTATTTTATTTTCACAATTTAAGTTTCAGTCTTAATAAAAGTATCCCTGGTGGTGACATATCCTTGTTAGGTGTTTAGACCCTGTGTAGGCCAGTTTTGACACACACTGTAGCCTACCTCAGAGGTATTTTGGTTCATAATGAGACAAAAGACTGGTGGCACAAACGCGGGAAGTGTTAAGGCACATGTTTGCTCCTGGCAGAGAACTATTTTTTACAGTAACCTATAGCAACATTGCTTGATCGGAATTTGACAGGTTGGTTTTTGTCAGTACTTGTTGTAAGAGTTAAACCAGGAGAATGGGCACCTACACAAGCGAGATCCACAATATTTGAAGTAGCTGGAGGGTGACTCATGCTACTCCGTTTTAAGTTCATTATGACACTGAAAAACAGCAGTTATCTGTCAACTACAGTGGGGTAGAAAAAAAAAACAAAACAAAAAACCTCTGATGTGTAATAATTTAGACATTTTTCATAATCTACTCACCCTTTCTGCCATTTCTGCACTAGTCCATTTCAATCAGGATAGACAGGATTAGAATAAAAGAGAATGGCAGGTTTTGAAATGAGATTAAGTTTATTGTGCATAGAAAATTAGTCTTTAGTCATCTAGGAAGCAGCTCGATGGACTGGATGCTTCCTATGTGGAGAGAACTTCCACAGAGCCTGGACACTGGTGGTGGTGAAGGGGGATGATGCTTCATGTGGTAGAACTTCAAAGAGAAAGCTTGATTGGAGATGGCCAGTTTCTTGATTGAGGCGGTGGAGGGGTGGAGGTGGGCTTAGCAAAACTTTCCGGGCTGAATGATGGCAGAGAGATAGAGAGAGCACTTTTAAGTTTGACAGCTAATGACTGATAGGTTAAAAGAGAGAGGGTGGCAGATTGTGATTGGATGAAGAGGATGATGAGTAGTGCAGCGTAATGATAGCAGGAAATGCATAGTGACTTAGTTGCAATGTGCAAAGAGAAAGTCTTCCTGACTGAACTTCTGCTAAGCTTCATTTATCTGTCCATTCATTTAAACAAGTAAAAAAATCAGCCCAGCAAGACTGTGATACAGGGGTGATATGTGCACTGTAATTTAAAGTTTGTTTCTTTTTCTTATCCTCATAACCTTGTTTTTCTATGTCTTCCACCCCATACCTCTTGTTGTATTCAACAGATCGCTCACCAGCTTCATTTGAGCAATTGATAAATGTTATTCTGTTTTGATGTTGTGGTTGCATTGTACCCTCTCTTTCCACCCTTGTGAAATAGCTTTGTTTGTTTTTTCACAATGCATCTGGAGTAAATGAGTCAAATAATAACATTTACACCATCACTTCACCATTAAAAATAATGAGCCTCAAGAATCTTCTATACAAACTGCCTTAAAATATTTTTATGACAACAGCCACTAAGCACTGTCGAAGTTATGTCATCTTGCTCACATTTGCTCTCCATATTTGGCCACAGGGGCCCTGTGTGCCTCAAGCCAGGTCTCCACTGTTGTGCTGTGACGTCACTTCAGTGCAATGCTTTCTTATGTGGGTGAACTGGAGCGTGGCAGCGAGGCTTTCCAAGAGTCCAAACACAAAAATCACTAAATTCTCCAATTAGCAGAGCAGTATAAACAATAGGACGGAACCACGTCAGAAATAGGGTGTGGGATCAGGTGGTCATTGCAGGGGTAAACATTCAAGTAAACATCGGGAGTGATGAGTCAAATCATGCTTTGGGGCCCGTTCCAAGAATCGAGTTCACTGACTGGGTAACATGGCCATTTTGCTGGGTAGACTGTAACACCCCTAAGTCAGACATATGCAAAACAAGTTTTTTTCTTTTCTATTTTACTCAGCAAAGTTATCCAGATATCTCAATAAACTTGCCTCTAAGAAGAGGCCTACACTGTTGTGATGTTTATGTTTTACACACTACACTAAGACAAGATATACCTTTAACTTGCTAATAGTTTGTGTTTCCATCTTACCGATATGTCATTTTATATTGAGGAGAATCTTCTCTCAGCCCCTGCTTGAACTCTTGTTGTAGCTTCTGTTGCACCCACTGAACCCTCGGTCCCTGTTGGGACAATGCCGCATATTCTGTATGCCAGTGATGTCAACTTTCAGCCTGCGGGTCAGAGCTGGCCCACAGTAGGGCACCATGTGAGCCGTTAATGGTTCTCTTATTAACAATGAAAAATAAGTTTATTCACAGTAGATTTCTTTCTGTAGTTTTGTCAGTTTGTAAATGTTCATTAATGTCCCTTGGCTATTACTTCAGAAGTTGCATGCTAGTGTATCAGTGATATGTGCAGTGCACAGAAGCAGTGGCGCTTATTTCTGCAAAAAATTCAGATATATCTGTCCAGCGTGGGGCTGCTGTGACTTGCCTGTTTGCCTGTTGCCAAACATGAGTTAAGGCAGCAAATGTTGAAAGGTTGACAATGACAACAATGAGAAATGCAGCAAAAACTGTACAAATGAATTCAACGTAATTGTTAATATCAATATTACAATCTCATACCTTAAACCTTAAACCACTGTGTTTAATTTGCCAGATGACAATTGCTGAATGTAAGGGTGCAAATATCAGGCACCATCACGAGTCAAAATATGCTAGTTCATCCCCTGTAGAACTGCAAGAAAAGAGGAAGATTACGACTTTGAATTTCCTTTATTCTGCCAAATGGATGACCCTGACAATTGCTACTGCTGTTGCTGAGAAAATCACTGCTGCTTAACCTGAGAACTAGCAAAAATGGGTAAGCAATTTTTTTTTTTTTATTATTGTTCATTTCATGGATAAAGTTTGTGTATAAACTGGCCCCCTGGTCCACTATCATACTGCAAAACTGGCTATCAAGCAAGTTGAGTAATCCTGCTGTGTACGTTACAGTTATGGCTGAAGCTCAGAGGCATGCTCTCAGGTAGAAGTTTTTTTCAATAGTGTAAATTCTGTGGGCCAGTGGCAACAAAGATGCACTGTCTGAGGTGAGCAGTCACTCTTGCATAAAGTGCTAAAGAATAATAGCAGACACTCATGTTGACATGTTTGGGCACCTCAACAATACCTCTCTTCCTCAGAAAACTCTTGTGAGAGGTTTTAAAAAGGTTACGATAAATCTTTGTCACGCTACTGCGCAAAGATGAGGTGTTACCAGCTAGAGGCTATGCAAGCCATGTCAGATTGCGGCACTGTGGAAAGACAGACAGATGTATATCATCAGAGAAATATGTGTTAGCGTGCTAAAAATCTCTAAAGCTTTTGCATTTTGAGTAATTAGAAATCAAGTGCCCTTTTGCAGGCGATATTATAGAGACTATGCAAATTTACTTACACAAAACCACATACAAGTAGAAACCTGAGAACATGTTTAGAGGTGCTTTTATAGCATACTGCTAGCATGCTGCCTGTAACCCAGCATTATTCAGTCTAACAGAGGGACTAGGATGACTGTAACTCTTTTCAGGCTTTGGACCTCAGCAGGTGTAAAAACACTCAGTATACCTCTACCACTAAGGCTACAACCTTAATCCCGTAAGAGGATTGACCTGATTATCTCACGGTGGATCTCGGCACAACGCCTCATCAATAATATTCTTTGCCAGTGAATTTGCCTAGTGATTGTTAATTCAAGAGGAAGAAAACAGCTAAACAGAATAGCTTGTACTGCTTGGTTAGTCATGAGAGAAAGTTGTACTGCCTTTATAGTGAGAAAGACATATACACATAATTTGTATGAGATTTTATAAGAGCCAATGATCTGCCCTTGTTACAATCCTTTATTTCCTACAGTAACAGTGGATATGATTGTGTGGTAATGCATTTGGCAGTTTTTAGGCATCTTAATTTCCCCTGACAATATATCAAGTTGTGGGTTAGTATTGCAAGTCTTTACTCAGAAATCTTAACCAGCTTTTATGTTGTGGTTTTGGCATGCCTGCAGCACACAGGGGTCACAGGGGAGTCAAGCCTTAGTTACAAAACTCGAGGGGGCTGAGTTGAGGTTACTTAACATGTGACAGCCTGCTTCAACAGGAGAGAAGAGAGACATCTTCTTCGTTGGTATGCAACCCCGCATGTGTGCATTTTGCACTTCTCTCGTCTTGGCCCCTTTGTTTTGAATGCTAAGATAAGATGATTTGGATTTCTGCAAGGTGTTTGGAAAAATGTGCACAAGCAATTTAAGTAATAATCCTAAAGAAAATAAGGCTGAATTTAGTAGGGGATTTATAATTAATATCCAACAAAGTTTGGGACTTTGTTTCTATCAAGCTATAAGGCAGACCCTTGAAGACAGAGGGGTTAGTAAAGGACCCCTCTGGAGTGTAGACTGTTGGTATTGTACAAAAAAGAGAGCAGTTAGACGTGGAGCCTCATTCTTGGCTCAATCTCTTGTGATAATCTTGACCGATTGAGGAGGAGATGAGATTTACAACATTCAGTCTCTAGAGAGGAATCACATTTAAAGTAAAAGTTTAGAGCTTTGTGAAATTTGCTTATTTGTTTCTTGCCAAGAGCTGAAAAGACTGACTTCAAATCTGTGCGAAAAATGATGAAGGTATAGTTTGCAGCTGGTTAACTTAGCCTAAAGACTGGAAACAGTCAGTCTAACTCAGTAATAAATCTACCTATCAGCAGCTTTGAAGCTCCTTAATTAGTACTTTAAATCTTGTTTTTTGTTTTTTGAATAAGTTAAGAAAACAAATATATAAATGACAAGCTATGGTCACTCTGTTTACCTTCTATAGAGTCTTGCTGTAACTGCTGGGTTGCAAGGCAACCACCAGACCATCTGGTATCATAAATCAATCAAATGCAATTCAAAACGTTATTATTTTATGTACTTTTTTTTAATTTGGACAACATTTATAATAGGCTATGTTTTGTCATATCCCAGCACATTGTTCTAAATTGCAACCAAATCCTTAATATGATGACAATACTGATGACGATGATATTGACCATCAGGCTGATTCGTATCACACTTAGAAAAACCAAGACTCATAGTTTCCTTTCTGTGTAATTCCATGACTTTGTCTCACTTAAAAAAAAGTACCAGCAGCTCATTGATGTTTTTTCCAGACGCACTGTGCACCTCCCACCACACTGGCTTTAGAAGTAGGGGAAGGTAATGTTGGATTGGACACTTGGAAGACATGTTTAGACAAAAATGTTTCCGCATCCAAAGTGCTTTGGCCTCTTAAGAGTTCCTGTTCTGTTTAGCTCCTCAAGGTTTTTTCAATTTTGGCAAAAAGACACCAGAGACCATTTGTATACAGGTCTTTAAATATTGTATCACATTTGAGGATGTCACTTGTACAAACTTTGGATTTATAAATAACGGGTGCACAGATCAAGCACATCAAATGCTACAAAAAGTCTTAATACATTTTATAAGTATACAGCAGGTACTATTGTCTATCATTACAAAATAAAACAACACAGGTATTTAAAATTACAGTTAGCAGGTTTTGGCTTTTGTTTGGGTGGTGGTAAGGGGATTTGAGATATTTTTTGATAAATAAATAACTCTGTATTTCCTCACCTTACTGTTTCCCACATCAACATTTGAGAGCACCTGAGATACTGAGGTTTCCTCACCAACTGGATGTAAAATTTCTCCATCAGAGAAAAATATTTGAACGCTATTGAGCTAGTAGAGATGTAAAAGAATAAGTTGCATTGCATCACAAACTGTCTTTCATAGCCCTCTATCCAGCCTTCCGAGACTGCTTCTCATCTTCCTCATCAGCCAGACTCTTTGTTTACTCTATATCATTTTCTTCTTCATCTTCCAGACCAGGCATCTCTTTCTCTGGCAGCAGGCCGTAGCTGTTGAGGAAAGCCTCCACATCAGTGGCGAAGAACTCCTCGTTTAGGTGCTGTGTGCATGCCAGGAAATTCCCTAGTAGTTCCCCTGCCTTGTACACCAGCAGCGTAGGTAAAACCTCATCTGAGAACCGCTCAGCTGCACCGGACACGACAGCATCAATCCTGCAGAACTTAACAGTGGGGTACTCGGTGGCCAGGCAGTCAAGGCAGTTGTTGAGCTCCTCACAACCTTTGACCCCAATCTTGTAGATGTGGACAACCACCACCGTGCTGTAATGCTCCTTCTCTATGACTTCCAGGAAGGCCTCTCCGCTGTCCAGGTCATGCACCCCTTCAAACTTGGGCCCAAAGCTGAGTTTCTCATGCATCTCTTGCATGCACCGCTTTCTGTATTTCTTGAGACAGCCCTCGTCCTCCTCCTTGAGCATTTCGTATTCTTGGACACTCATCTGAAAAAATGATCACAGTGTACAACTATTATCAGAATAATGATATGAATAATGATATGATAGCAATAATAACTGAATTGCATTAGCTGCAAGATTATTTCTACGGGTTCTTAGATACAGTCATTCATTCTCTAAAAATACTTTATGTGACTTTTGTGACTCAAGTGACTGGAGATCCCTTCCACAAACACAAAACTACATGTAAGATGTAGCTGTTTTATATTGCACAGAGTCCAAAGATTCTAGACAAAAGCAAGTGTTGGCTCTTTTGGCTGTACCTTGCGGTTAAGGTTTGCTCTGGAGTCATCCTTCGGCCTGCTTGGTGATGACATTTGTCTCAGCAGTTCCTTTTTTGCAGGAGGCAAGTTTTCCTGGTCCATGCTCTCCAACTTAAACCTCCTCCAGTCATTGATGACTCCTTTTGGACCTTTGGAGAAAGCAAATAGTACTTTGTATTCAGTTACTGAGACTTTTAGAACCCACTAAATTGCTGTATAACTAAAATTATTGTTAGTCGACAGCTTTTTATTAGTATTACATTAAAAAGCACTAATCCTAGATGCAACAAAAATGGAAAACAAAACTGGAAGCATACAATGAAGTATCAGGTTCATACGACAGCTTTCTCGTGCTTTAACCTCAAATAACAAATGATATGTGGGATTTCAATCTGAATGACTTTGTAAAATAACTATATGCATCTATAAATCATTGGTAGGCATTGTGTCCTGTTTTAGTTCGGGGATTAAATCTTCATTTTAACCCTACTGGAAGTGCTCTAATTGCACCACTGTTGCATAAGAAAAAGAAGATTAGAGTCAGTTAACCTGCCAAAGCTCTGCAGATCTGTGCTCTACTTTGTTCTGGCCTTCCTGTTGTCTGTTAGGAGCCAGCTGCCCTGTTATCATTGTTTTGCTTTACTATTAAGTCTATTAAAGGCACAGATAAAATTTTAACAACTAAAATGGAAACAGAGATAGCGACAGAGCACAAACCATCACCTTGTGAAATTAATCAGTTACAACGCTTTGACTCACCGGTGTGGGTTGCAGTCTCTTCCAGATCAATAATTCTGTCAGACATTTTTCCGGTTAGCTACCTGCAAGACAAAAAAAACCCAACAACCAAAACATCAGAGGGTGTTTAGGTTAAAGGAGGTCTTTCGTATGATGCAGTTATGGCGTGCATGATGTGTGACCTGTGACGCTTGTTCTCATTGTTCTCAATTAGATACTTGTAAAGCTCCAGATCTAAAATCCTTGCACTGTGACTGAGCAATTGGATATTATCAAGTGACTCCCATGATACTTAATTAAAGTAATGCAGCCTAAGAGGATTACTCAAGTGCAACAGATCTCTGTCTTGCTTGCTATTGTTTTAAGATGGAGCAGATGGGATTGGCAACTAAAAGCATAAAACCACAAAGAAATAAAAAACAAAATACAAAATCACACAAAGAGAAAGATGTTATAGTTGTAACGATAACAATTACGTGTATAAAACACTTTATACATTTATTTCTATATTCGAAAAGAGAAAATAGAAATCAATGTTTTTTTGTTTTTGTTTTTCAAATTTCATACTATGATGTGTGTTTACTTGTACGTATAAATTGTAACTGGTCGGAATTTCATAGAGAAAAACATAGCCTACCCTGCATTTGATTTGCATCACTCTCCAATGAACTGCTTTGTGATGTCTGTGGTATCAGTGTTTGGATCAGTAGATGTGTGACGCATGCAGAGCTAGTATCTCCTGACCTATCCCCAGTGTTTCAATTAGTGTACATTTCCGTCCTGCGTGCAGTCAGGATGGCTGATCTGGGCTGATGATCTCTGCGGCCACCTCTCTAACCTCCAAATCCACAAGTGGAGATTTTCCTTGATTAGTTCTAGCATGAGCAAATTAACTCTTGAGTAGATGTTTGTGTACGTGTATGTGTGTGCAAGAGACAAGACAATAAAACTCTTGTAAACAGCTGACTTTCAGTTGGACACAGACCCATGACCAGTTTCACTACCAAAAGAAAGAATCTATTGTTCTCAAAAGTATTTACTTTATAATGAGAAACTTCACCAAATTTGATTTAAAAAACCCCCATTTCTATATGATACTTAACATAGAGTAAATGTCAAATTTTACACATGAAAAATCAAGATGGCCTCCAAAAGTAGTCTGAAAAGCACAGTCTTAATAACTTTTATTCAAACTGAGTTTGAATGAATGAATTGTAGCTATAAAAAACAAAACACAAAAAATAGGAGACGTCAATAAAGTTTTTCTTACCTCCCAATGTCACAGTGAAGTCCTTGCCCTGTGTCAGTAGCCAACCTCACACTGTTCTACACTCACTTCACTAAGCTATCTGTTGCTGGATGGTGTGTGTTTTCGGGTGCATGCGCGTGTCTTCTCCAGCCAATGAGCTTGGTCTGATGGAGATTTCAAAAAAGACACTATAGACCAAACAGAAATAGAGCATAGATCCTAAGAGGATTGCAACTCAGGAATTAGAAGCCTCTGCTCAATAAAGGCCCAACTACACACAATGAAGACAGGGAGAGAGAGAGAGAGAGAGAGAAAACAGAACACAAACCTTTGGAAAATGAAGAGCTACCTTTGTGTTTCTCTGTTATAAACAACATATCAAGGGTTAACTCAAACATCCCCGAGATGAACTCCAACTCAAAGTTCTTCAAGACATAGAGCTTCACACGAATATGAACACATGATGGGAATCTTCCAAAACACAAAACACCTCTGGCTATTAGTGGGAAATGTCTAGTGATGCTTTATCATGCGCCTCTTGATTATTTTCAACACAAACATGTCACTGTAATCTCTTCTCCTTTCTTAAACTATGATTTTCATTCTATATTTTCCAGCAAGTAGCTCTTAAGTTGTGAGGGGACTTTTTACTTCATATTCACACAGATATAAAGATGTCTAAGAGAAAAAAATGCATTTAACAGATAAGAGATAGAAAACAGTAGTATCTTTAAGCCCCGCTTGTCACAGCTTGGTGAGATTTTCTGTACTGCTGTGGATGGGAGGGAAACAAAAAAATTCTTGAGCAGACATAACAAATTAAAAGTTGCACATATATAGGCCCTTAGTTATTAAAGAAGAAGGCCTCAAGTTATTAAAGAAAAAAGGTTAACAGGTTGCCATTTATAGTAAGATATCTGCTGTGTATTTCTCCATCTCAATCTTATAAGAATTGTACCCTTTTCTGATGGAAGAAGTTTGGAAATATTTCACAAAAGTAAAAGTACCAATACTACAATGTACTGTAAGAAATTTAAAAATTCTGCAGATTCCTCTATCAAAACAATGAAAACGAAAAAAAAAAACAACAACATGGTTTAAAGACATAGTGAAAAAGTGTGGCATCATTGGATTTGTTTATTTCATTTTACATTATTTATTATTTAACAGCCACAATTGAGGATTAAAAACTTTCTAGCAATTTATCAGAGGAGGTAATGTATTAAAGCTTTATACATGGCACATTTGTGGACTATCTCCTCCCAGAAGTGGGACAAAGTCATTGTTCTGCAAGTCACAAGTAAGTCTCAAGTCTTTGCTCTCAAGTCCTGCGTCAAGTCCCAAGTCAAGACAGGCAATCCATTCAAGTCCAAAGTCCTAAACTAAGAAAAAACAAAACAAAACAAAACAACAAAATAATGAATAGGTCATAGATATAGTTGTTGTTACTCATGTGTGCGTGTGTGCATGTGTGTGTGTGTGATATCACGTTCTACTGGCCAGCAATAGGTTAAAGCTGTTATATATATTTCTTGTAAATGAACAAAGTATAAAGTATACTAAGATCCCAAGTGATGTTACTATTTTATTCCCAAGTCAAAAGGCTAAAATCCAAGTGAAGTCACGTCACTAGTGTTAAAGTCCAAGTCTAGTTGGTTGATAGATTTATGACATTTTCAAGTTGAGTCTAAAGTCATCAAATCAAATCAAATCAAAGTCTGACTCGAGTCTACGTCATGTGACTCAAGTCTACTCCTCTGTCTCTCCCTCTCTGACTAGTATTACCTGGGAGGTCAGTTACAAGAGACAAAACGAAACACACCTTTACCTTGAATTAAATTATAAATTTCTCTGAGTTTGAACATCACTGGAAAACTTTGGGAATAATACATAAACCAACAAAAATACAACAAAGACGTGGACACAAATTACTCTGTATGCAAAATGGCCCTTTTAAAAGACAAAAAGTATTAATGATGGATTTATTATCACTGATTAATTAACATGTAAGCAACATTTTAATCCTATTAAGAAGTTTTACCAATAAAATGCATATCATATAAACGGATTATCTGAGAAAATAACACAATGTTTCTCTCTAAAATCTAGCAGAAGAAGACAATGATGTATCATAAAATGGAAATACATAAATTAGAATGAATTAAGTAAATGCAGTCACATTTCAGCACAGTCTAATTACCACAAGCACCCATAAAGATTTGTGTTTTTTTACATCATGAACGTTACACAAGTCTCTGTGACAGCTGCCCTGTTCCATTACACCCATGGGGGATTGTCTGTTGTCTTAGTGCCAGTATAACCTCATGCACTCCTGGGAGAAGTTATTAATAGCCTAGTGTATATTCTTTGCTTTCACCTTAGAACAACATTCATGCAGCCAGTAAATTTCAGGTGGTATATTTCCACAAGCTGTATTGTGAAAAGAAAATTGCAATTCCTATTCTTTGTCTCACCCTACTTGCCTCATTGTGAGCTTTACCTTAGCTTAGTGCTGAATCATTGCAACGCAAAAACGAAGGTTAAATGCTTTTCACACCCACACGATATTTTCAGGGCAAGCTTGTGTCACCATGTTCGACTTCTGTCCTTCGTCAATGTGTCTGTGTCCGGCATTTATCGGCTTAAAGGATTACTGGCCTGTTTTATTCAGGCAAAAACGGTATGCGTGTCAGGTGAGGTTTCATTGGTCTCAATCCCTCAATCAGCAAAGGGTGTTAAAAATGGTATTCAGCAAATTATTTAGCACCTTCTGTTCCAAAAATATTTGTGAGCTACAGCTTTGCACCTAATATTAGCCTGCCTGCCTAACTTTGAACTGATACCTACTCAACTGCTTACCTGCCCACCGACCTAACATGCCCCGACCTACTAACCTGACAAAATTCAAATTCACACAGTGTCAATAAAAAAAGACACAGCAAAACAAGTAAAATTGTAAATATCTCTCAGTTTGAAACAGTAGAGAGTGGAAACTTAAAATAAAAACAAATTTGTAAAAGATTCCAAAACAGCAAAACCTGAAAATGAAACTTGTATAAGATTCATCATGTTTTTAAAGGGAGCCTCTCTTTAACTGTAAAAGAAATAAAACAAAAAAAAGAGAGAAAAAAATGAAGTCCTGGGATTAAGAAAAAACAAGGCCACATGCCAGAAAAAGTTAATTATTTGTTTAGAAACATGAGCATGTATGCACGAAGATGAAGAACACTCACACAAATCATCTTGTTTGCCCAGAATTAATGACTTAGAGAATGAGCGGTTAAACAAGCACATGTGTTATTGTATCATGATAATGACCAAAGACGGGATTTGTTTCCTGTAAAACAGTGACATGTTCAACCACAAATTACATCCTGTTCTTTAGTATGTGCAGGCCACACACCAACAATACATTATGGCCCAGAGCAATTACTCTGACTGGCAGCAAACACTTGTGGCCCAGAATAGGAGAGTTATTTTAGGGTCTCTATGGATTCAGATAATTGTGTATTTGAGCTTCATTCAGAATCACTGTGTTACATCATCATGAATCAATGGATCACTCCTCCTGGCTGGGTAACAGGGTGTCTGGTCAGCTCTCTTACACCTTTTTTAAAAGCTAGAGGGCAGCCTTCTGCAACCATTAACCAAAGTTAATTATGTTGTCAAAGAGTTTTATAAAAATGTTAAACTTTGATTGTCACCATAATAATGTTTCAAATGTGTTATGCAAATTGGAATTAAACTTTGGGGAACATTCTACTGCAGCTATTTCTTATATTTATATTGTATTAATTTTACTCTTGTAAATTTAGTCCTTTTAAAAGAATATGCCAACATTTTTTTTCTTTTTATAACTTTTTTTATTCCTGAACTCAAGACAAGTAGATAGATACCATTCTTCCGACTGTGCGTGCAGTACCAAGGAAGAGACGGGCAGAGCTCACCCACCGATAATTAGCTTAGCTCAAATATTGGTAGTCAGTGGGCAGCATTAATGCTGCCTGCAGTCATCAGATAAACCTTCCAACAAGACCAAATGGTCCTGTGTGCTTTTTGTGACTTGCTTATTTACCACATTGTGTTACATTATATGCGTTTAGACTCAGATTAGTACTAAATATAATTTTAGAATCAAATACATAACGAATGTAAACCACAGGGCGCATGTGCAAACCACCACGGATGTGCTTGCAAGAAGATCAATAAATCAAAACATCTGTTTACCAGTAGAAGGATGATTGCTATTACTGATCATGGCCGACTTTGTAAGAGAGCATGAGGATGAATTCTTCTGGACCAACCAAGATCCACAACCTTATCTGTTTGAACCAAAATATATGGAGGAGAAACTGTTCTGGAAGCTGAGCAGGCAAAAAGAGAGGCTGAGGCAGTTGAACAGCCTGGGGCCGAGGGTTAAATCAGAACTGGTATGGACTGGTGGTGTAGATTTGGGGCTTGCCAACGTATCCCGACAGAAAATAAGTGCTTCTGCTGTGCAGAGTGTCACTTTTTGCTGCCTTCGATAGGAAGGCTTGACATATCTGGCGAAGAGGACAGTGCACAATGACATTGTGTAACAACGAATAATTCTTCTCCAGCTTTAGTAAATCCTGCAGTTGTTGAAACTGTTTTCGATCATCCCAAAATAAATTGGAAAAAACGCCTCAGGCTGGACCTGACAGAAGAGTAGGTTACTATTATAATGATAATGATGCATGGGGCACATATTGTTGTATATAGCAAGCCTCATCTCCTTGCTCTATTCTTCAGCTGTAAACTGAACATGCACCCTGCGATTTATTTTAAATTACGTGAAGTGCTAATCTGAGCCTAAAAACATATAACGTAGCATAACATGGTAAATAAACAACTCACAAAAAGCATATAGGAACATTTAGTGTTGTTGGAAAGTTTATCTGATGACCTTAGATAGAGGCAGGCTAACGCTCCCATAGACTACCAGTATTTGAGCTGAGTGGTGGGTGAGCTCTGCCCATCTCTTCCTTGTTGCTGCGTGCAAAGTCAAAAAAAAAGAAAAAAGGTTTCTATCTTCTTATCTTGAGCTCAGGAGTGAGTCAAGTAACACAAAGAAAAAAAATGCTGGTGTATCCCTTTAATTAAGTATCCACCCAAGCTGATGAACACAACTGCAAACATAAAGATTTTATTCTTTTTTTGCATGTCTGTGGGTGTGTATCTATGTAATGTTGTATCCTAAACCTCCTTTTAACAAAATTTGCTGTGAGTACAGCAGCAACCATTTAATTTTAATTGGTTTCTGTTTACGTATAAAGACCAGTAAGAAATGACCGGTAAAAAAAAACAAAACAAAACATATTTTGTCAGTCAAAACATTTGACTTTGCTGTGTGAACAAACAATAAAAAATAATTACAAAAGAAAAATCCCAGTATTAAATTCACTATGTTCTCCTCAGGTGTAGACCATGCAGCAGAATATTTAGATTAAGCCAAATTTGCAGAGGATGTAAATTTAAAAGAAAAGAAAAGTGTAACTCCAACACCTCCTTGTCCTTGATGTGACTCACCAACACCAGTATGTCTGTGTTTGGTTTATAAATATGCATTTACGTCTACCAGCATGTCCCCTCTACAGGGGCTTGAGACCGCAAAAGGGGAAATAAACTCCTAAAACCATGGTAACCAGTCTAAAAACACACAGTATCCCCTGCCCCCTTGGGGAAAAGAGATGGGACGACTAGGAAAAAGATACACACAACCGGGAGACTTACAGTAAATAAAGTGGTTTTGGATAAGTGTGTGTGTGTGTGTGTGTGTGTGTGTGTGTGTGTGTGTGTGTGCTTGCTTTTACCTTCCAAGTATCTGGAGGCAATTATTTTTCTTACATTAACCCTATGCGTGATGTCTTTGTTACCTCGTTTCACAAAGCCCACAATTACCCAGTCAATTACCCAGTCAGTGTTTTCCATACAGTCCATCCACGCTGAGGTTTCGTAAGCTCTAAGTCACACAGACTGGATGTGGACTACAAGTCCAGTTTGTATGTTGCACATATGAGAAACCAGTAGAACTTTAGTCTGTCCCTCCCATGTTAAAGCCATGTAAGTGAGTCCTTTTCGTCTCATTTTGTTCAAGTGACTCACCCGGTCTGCATACCATAGATAAGCTGAAGCTGTTCAGCGCAACTAAATTAGGCAATAGCTTTACCTGAGGTTATTTATCACTGACTTAGTAATACTAACAAGGAAATCACAGGTAAGGTCGTCTGTGTGAGGCACAATGACACTTTGTTATTGACGCACTAGGTTCATTCCAGGGTAAGTGCAACGTGTCAGATGATTGATTCTGATTACAGGTATTAATAAAGTATCTATAGCAGGTTCTTTTTTTACACCTGTCATAGATTGATGGCAAATGTCACAGGGAGGAATGTTAAAAGAGGAGACGAGTCAACTCTTATAACAACAAACTTCTTGAAAGGTCTATTTTTTTTGGCGTTCCCTCCTGACGAAAGTGTTCACTGTAATTAAGATGGAGTCGCCCGTTGGTTTACTCCCATCACAACCAAAGCTTAGATGTGCCTCATGAATTATGGCCTGATCTTTTGGTCTGTAGCAAGGAAAACTATTATAGTTCTGTAATTTTCCTCTGGCCTGGCTCTTATTGTACGTGTGGTTCTGCTTTTACTTACATTTTACTCATTAGGAACAGGAATTGAAAGTCTTCCAATATTATGACGGCAGTAGATGATTGCAGTGTTATGAGATTGCAGTGTTATGAAAGATTCCATGAAAGTCCAGCCTTGCTTTATTTGAGGCCAACACAAGCTGCTGCTCTGACTCAGGAGTTTTTACTTCCAGTTACACTGAGGCAGATCAAAGAGAGTTCCCCCCTGTCTCTCACTGCATCACCATGCACCAGAGTGATGATATTCTGAGTTAATGATGAGTGATTAAACAGCACACTATTCCTCCTAACATCTGTCCGGTTCAGTTCCCATTTGAGGGCAACTTACTGAGAACACAACCGATGAAACCATGTTCAGACCTATACACTCTTTTTGAAGTGCTGGACAGTCTGAGGGAATGAAGAGCCACTTTTGCACTTTTCGAAAATGCTTCTTTTATCAAATTTTTCCAAACCACGCCCACTATTTGCATCCAGGTGCTCACAGGTGTGACAGCTTTCCACCTCTGCAAATTCATGTCTCTACATTCCTCTCTTTCCGACTTTGGTACGCTCTTTTCTCCTGTTAAATATATTTAATCTATTGTATTCTTTAAGTGACTCTTCCCCTCCCTTTCTCTTCCTCTCAGCAAGCTCTGGAAAGTGAATGGAGATGCCTTACATGGCAGCACCTATGAACAGTTAGAATGATTAAATTAAAACTTATTAAAGGGTAAGTTGTTCAAAATCAAAATAGAGTATTTTATAGTTTTTGGTTTATTTGGCCAAATTTGGAGATTTGAGCCTCCACCTCTAATAACATGGAGGTGAAAAATTATGTTTTTGATACCCACAGAGATTCAAATTCACATTTAGAAAATTAAAACAACCAAAAGGACTTTTCAGTTTGTTTGAATTTTGGAGACCCCTGCGGACAAAATTGCTGGTGTTATTTAACATGAAGATATCGATATAGCTATTAAGTACATTTTTTTCAGGAACAAGTAAAAAAATGTTTTTTT
This sequence comes from Naso thynnoides, assembly GCA_029783665.1. Classification (NCBI taxonomy): domain Eukaryota; kingdom Metazoa; phylum Chordata; class Actinopteri; order Acanthuriformes; family Acanthuridae; genus Naso; species Naso thynnoides. The sequence goes on along the minus strand of JAQLOL010000020.1, from coordinate 7,461,691 downwards.
TTTTTCTTTTTTTTGGTCTGTTTCCCTTTTTCTCCCTTTTTCCTTTTTAAACACAACAGTTTGCAAGAAGCATAGTGACCAGGTAATGAATCTATTTATAAACACTTCCTGTCTGTGTGCCATGCATTGTTATCTGTAAAGTCTTTTTAGCTTTTGTGCCTTTATTTGATAGGACAGCTGAAGGTTTTGACAGATAATGGGGGGCAGAGAAAGAGAATGATATGCAACAAAGGGCCACAGGGTAGAACTGAACCTGGGGCAACTGCAGCGAGGACTCAGCTTCTGTTCATGGGATGCCTGTCCTACCAACTGAGTTACCAGGGCGCGTTGTGTGCCATACATTGTTCCATCTGATTTTGCAGTGACTCCTTCCCAGTGATGGCCTTTAAAGGACCATACCAGTGTTACTACATGTCATAGGTTACATAAACTTCACCCATGTTCCCCAAAATGGCTGTATCTATGAGATATTGTGTTTGTTTGCATTTTGTCCATTTTCAATACATGTTACAGAAAGTACCTGATAATGTGTGACATTAGCTTAAAATAATGTCTGTGTAAAAATCCTTCTAATTTTTAAACTAAGAAGGCAGCACTTGTATGGAACTATTTTTCCAGGCGTAATAACTTTTGTTTGAATGGCTCCTCTCTATCTTGTTCTGCATGTGTCAAAACAATTTCTTTCTCAGTATATTCTGTCTTGTACCAATACAGCTCCACAGTCATGCCATAAAATGACGCATTTCCAACTTCTTCCACGTCTGAATCATTGTCAGACATGTAATTGACACTGAGATTGTTCAGCCAAGAAGTTTTTCAATAATATCTTCCCTTGTTGTCACTCATTTCCTATTAAGAGAGCAACTCAGAGACATTTTGGCCAATAGGAGGTAACAATGTTCCTTGCATAGGGGGTTCTTGTTATTGAGCCAGGTGTACGCCTGCTATTGAACTTTATGTTAGCAGCTATGTCAACCAACCAAAGGGCCAATAGGGGCACCTGCAACAAAAAACAAGTGGACCCAGACCCTGCTTCTAATGTGGAAAAAAGATGACCAAAAAACACAGACATTCTCTTTTGAAGGATAAATTACCTATACCTAGCAACTTTCACATGTCCTTTGGTGTTTCTATACCTTGTTTCAACATGAATGGCAGTAAATGGGGTTTGAAAATGCAAATCTGAAGCATGCAAATCGTCGAATTTTAGCACAGCAATTGTAGAAGTTAGAGTCAATCTCTGCTAACTGTGAGAAGTCAAAAAAAGACTGGTACGATCCTTTAAGAATAGCTTATAGAAAAAGCAAATCTTCACGTTGCAGCTTTTGTTTGCGTATGTAGGTCATATAGAGGTGCTGCTTGTCTCTGTGGGAACAGGTTTGATTAAGTAGCATGGTTTTACTCCAATTTTATAAGAAGACATTTTTGTGTTGTGGCTCTAACTTGTTTAAACACCCTGAGAGAGGATTAGAGAAACATCAAGGAATTTGTGGTTAAGGAAGACATGCGAAAATGCACAACTCCACACTGCAAGTTATTATAGATATTCAAAAATTAATGACAACATCAAAGGTCTGAATGACTGGCTGAACAGAAGACCACGGCTCTCAAGTGAAACTGTCAGAGCTAAACTACAAAGACAGCTGCTCATTAGGAACAACAACAGTGACCTGGCTGTGTGACTTGCTGGCGAATTATTTGCACACACACACACACACACACACACACACACACACACACACACCCACACACACACACCTCCAGACAGCAAAGATTAGACGCATATAGAGAAGATTAGGACACATTTATGGGCTCAATGCAACACAGACGGAGAGGGGCACTGGGTTACGAGCTTGCTTGCATCCAGGTGGGAATAAACACAAGCCAAGTTGGCGGAGCAATAAAAACAGAGGCATCAGCATTAAACTGAGGCTGTTTAATGAACAGTTAAAGATTTCTCATTGTACATTTATGTAGACCTCTTTTACAAGGAAACAAAGGGGTAGGAATGCTCTCATACAAAGAATGTGCATCGCATGGTTGCATTCAGTAAACCAAAATAATTTGCATGGCCAAAAAAATAGAAACCAGCCCCATTAAACTCTGATGAACTTGATGAACTCTACAGTTACATAATTTTTATTGGCTTCTCACAGCAAATGCCTGAAGCAGCAAGAGAAGCTAACAGATGGAAATTGTGATGAAGTGTAGATGGATTGAACATTAGTCTAAAATGTGTGAAAGGGAAAGAAGAAATAGAGATGAGGATAAACGAACAGCTTAATAGACCCACATGGTTCCACACATGAAAGGATTTTTCTTGTGTGAATGTTATGTCTACATGCATGTGTGTCTGCCACAGCGTCTGCGTGTGAGCACTGGAAATCCACGGGCACTCTTCTGATCTTAAGGAGAAAATTAGAAAATTGTCCTCATTTCTTCAGTGATTCACTGTGAGTAATAGTTTTTCTTTCCATGCTTCTCCTCACAGGAAGTCCTGCAAGCAAAGTCAAGCCGAAATCTGCTTTGCTTTTTGTTAACATTTACTGTTTTTGGAATAAAACAAAAGTGTGGAGGTAAAAAACTACTTGGAGCAAAAACAGGTACATGGGCCAGATCCATCTAATAAATAATACACAGTTTACACTGTATTCTTTTGCAAAGTTACATCTGCAACCATTTTTTTATTGACATGTATTTATGCATAAATTAATTTCCTTTAAAGTATCACTCAAGTTCTAAATGAGAATTCCTAAATGCATTTTTTTAAACAAGATTTATTGTCATTTGGAATCCGATCTTATTCATTCATTATTATTGACTTAAAATTCCTCCTCCCCATTTTTTCAACAAGACTTGTCAAACACTGTTTGCATGAGCTGTAGACAAAAGCAGTAAGTACTTGTAGAGAAATGTCTTACATAGTGAGAAAAAAGAGACAAACTCAATAAATACATAAATAAAGTGAAAAATCCGCTTTTGCTTTTGAACCTAAATTCTTTTTGCAGTCTTGTATCAGTTACAGTTTGTTTCATGAACTCACAGGGCAGTAAAACTGAATATTTGGTTTTGGACAATTTGACAAAACTAGTCATTTGAAAACATCCTCCCTGAGTTACTGAAACTTCTGACAGGAATTTATGTATTTATTTATTTATTTATTTATCATTTTATTAACCAAACAAACAACTGGTAAGGAAAGTAAACCTAACCTTATCCTCGAGTGGGATATTTTTAAAACAAGACCAAAGAAAGTATATTGTCCCCAATAAAAGTTATTTTTTCATCATTTGATTTATTCTGAACATTGACACTGACCACAGAAAAATAATATTTATTGAATTTCTGCATAACTACCATCAATAAATTAAAAGGACTGTCTGAAATTTGAAACGTGCTCCTCTCTAACTCCAAAAACTCTTCTCAGTTCCCTTTAAAGTCTCTTTAGATCTGGTACTTTCTTGTAAGCAACAATTTTGCAAATAGAAGTGATGTTTTTTTTAATTACTCCATCTTGACTATACAAATGGGATTTAAAAACTTGCTCACACCAAGATCTGCTTTTGATTTTTGAATTCCTGGCCATCGTTTACCTGACGTTTGTCTTTTTGATGTCTTTGTAAAGACACTCCTGTGCAATGTATGTATGTATGTAATGTGTGCATGCACTATATGGACATGCCTGAAGGAAATGCCTGATGTTGTTGGTCAGTAATTTTCCCTTGACATCATTGTCATTATCATCATCATCTTTCATAACATTGAGAAATGTGAGAAAGTCTTGAGATACAGGAAGATGGATTAAATTATTGAAAAAACATGTGGTTTAGTGATTTTACAGCTTCACAGAGATGCTTGATTCATTATGTGTGCTAATGTGTGTATGTATCTATTGTGCAATTTCAGTTGATCTAGAAACTAGTGCGTAAGTGAGGGAGGGAGGGAGGGAGGGAGGGAGGAGTGACAAGGCAGCAGTCACAGACCTTCTCCCCTGCCACTGTTGCTGCTACTGAGACCCCCATTCATAAATATTAGTTATTCCACAGTAATCTTGGTGTTTCTGTTTTCAACAAAGAGGCCCTCCTCAACTGTTGATCATGCGCTGATGGGAAAAAGTGACGCACACAATAAACACTAACATGTTACCTCAGCTGCCACTAGGAGGAACTGCAGCAACACAGAGCAAAAAGACAAGCAGGAAGCAACAAGCAGCAGATCTGTGAGAAAGTGGTGATTGAAGGACAACAGAAATTATTCTGTTCTCTGCATGCAGTTGAAATTTTTGATTTATTTTATTGTTCATAAATCATTTCTAAACACAGTATCACCGATGGGAACTTGAACATGGGGTAGATGTTATGAACCATACATGAACTTATAACCAACTGTGAGAAAATAAAGATTTAAACACTTTGAAATAAATAAAAAGAAAGAGGATACCTGGAAAAGATAACTTAACGTGAAGCAAAAAATAAAGTAATGGAGCAGATTAAACCAAGGCAAAGTCCAAAAATAAAATGAATTAAATTAAGTTAGTTAAACAAAGTTAAAATTAATAAAGCTGATTTTTCGCTGAGTTTTTAAGACAGTAAGTGCAGTTTTTTGTCAGATCCCCAAACCTTTGCAACCCACATTTGACACAATATTTGTCATATTTGCTCGAGATATTAAACTTGTCAAAGTATCTACTAATCAGTTTTTTGCATATTTGCAAAAAGCAGAATTGCATAAATGATTCACTGTTTCTAAATATAATGTAGTATACAAGCTTTCAGTTGGTTTGCTTTTCAAGTTTTGTGATACTACTGGGATAGAAAGATAACCAAAAATTTGTAGTAAAAATAGTACACATTTAAAGTCCTGTATATAGGATAACATACAATAAATATACCTACATTCTATACAATGCATACATGTAAAAAAGAGAACATTTAGTGTACCTAACCTGAAGTGTATTTAAAAAAAACTGTTTGGATGTATACTCAGAGTAAACAAATACAAAACATGAGTTGATGTGTCATTGTATCATTAGACATAATACTTCCGTCCTTTTGTAACACAGTAATTACAAAAGACATAGAATGCTCCTCAGCTACAACCTACACTTTCGTGACTCAGTGATCATTACAACTACAGTATACAACAAGATCCACCAAGTTGCGTGGATCTGCTCAAACCAGCCATGAGCTCACTGACAGGCTCTCTGTCAGTCATGTGTTTTGAGACAAGTCTGGAAGCCCCGAAACCAGACGAAACATCAATAACTCTTTCAGTGGCAGAGTCAAGTTTTTTGGTTGATCCTCATCAGTGGTGCTAACATGGACCTGATTTTTAAGGCTTCAGACTTTATGTTTTGCTGTACTGTAAGACTGTGAGAAATACACCAAGGACACATGTGCTGACACACTATAACATCAAAAAAGAAAAAAGAAAAAAGATCTCAGAGTTTTGTTGGTCGTCTGTTGGAAAACTGAAAGTGTTTTCAGCTTGGCTGTTAAAGCACTTAGAATGTACTGTACTTTCCTTAAAATGCCTACTTTGTTGGCATGTTTGGCAATAATTTTTCTAGGCAGTGTGCCAAAACCTGGACAGAAACTTCTTCCCTCGTCACCTCCACCACTCCCCTTCTGCTTGTCTCACACTTCCACCATCGGCTCCTCTGCCAGCAGACTCCCCCCTCAGATTAAACGGATTTACTTGCAGGCTCCAACCTACAATGACTCACCCACTGTAAACATCCAAACAACTGCTGAGGGTTTCCTATACCTTTGTCATTATGTCACTGACTCAAGGAACCCCTTACAAAATCACTAGAGTGCGATGATAACTTCATTAGCTCCATCAAACATTACACATGAAACTTTCCTACATCTTGACATTACAATATTCTGTGTTTTTCTATGTGCTTAAAACGACACAAAAAGATTGACAGCAACAAGGAATTAATTCAACTAAATAGTATGTTACTGCATGCCAGTCCATTCTGAATTTTACTTTGAGTCAATCTGCATTCACTGTCCTGCCACTGTTTGTACTCACTGTTGCACCATGTGTATTACTCCGCTGCTTAACATAGTTCCAAACAAATGGTCTCTTTATTATTGTTTGAGTAGTATTAGAAAAAAATCCAGCTGTTTTGAGAATTTATTTAGTCTTTTTTATACATGTGGAACAACATGCAAGTGAGCAGCTTTTTGTCATGATGTCATTTTGCACTAATGACATACTTTCAGCAGAGAGTTTTGTCACCAGACATGTTGTGACTACAAATATGACACGTCATGGAAACTTTTGCATTGTTTGTTAGTGGAAGGTCTCAGGTCCCTGCGACAGAGGGAGAACAAGACGTTACCTGTTGAAAATGATAATCTGAGAAGCAAGGTTGTTCCCATGTCCATCCTGAATGTCTTGTTATTTCAGATTTCCTGCTCTGTTTTCTGTGGAAAATGCCTCATTAGGAAAAGTCAGCTAACTGAACAGGTGTCTTATAATTGCATTTTTAATCATCATCGCCAATCATAACAACAATGCATCATAATTGGTCAGCACTTGTGCAATGTTTATTTAGTTTTATTTAGTTTACTCATTCAGCAAACATTCCTGTACCTTGTAGTGGAAACATTAACATTTATTTCCAGGCCTCATTCCCCTTTAAGCAATTTGTTTAGAGTATTAACAGAAAAATCATTTTCCTTAACTGTTTTTGTTAAAATATATTTTCAATTTTTTAAAGTCTTCTATAAAAACAAAAAAACAAGAAGTAACATAAACAACATTTTAAAGGAAGTGCTGGTATTTCCACCTCCTAATTCTTAATTAAGCAGGTTTGAATTATCACAAGATGGCACAAGACTGTAATGTTTTTTTACATAATGGTAAATGTCCTGATTTACATCCCAAACACAGATGTTAAATGTTATGAAAACCCCCAGCTCTGCTTACAGCTAACTCATGTAAGCAATTTCACATTGACAATTTCACCAACACTCTGCAAACTCTATTTTCAACCATGTATGTAAAAAAAAAAAAAAGTCCTATAACACTTGAAAATAATTTTGGTTAGAAAAAGGGTTGTAAACCTGATTTTGAACTGTTTAGAGCATTTTTAACGACTAAGAAAAAATTGGTTTTGAAACTGAAAACTACCTACCTGTGACTAAAAATGATACTTGGAGTTCTCTTTGCAAAAAAATACATGCATATTTTTTACTTGGTTTACATTCTGAATGCAGTAGGGTATTTAAGGGTGTTATGCTTACTTAAGTAAAGGATCCACATACTTCCTCCACCACTGCTCCATCAACAATAATTGGAAAACTCGCTTTGAATAAACTGTTATCAGTTGGATTTGGGCTGTATGAGTCAGGCTTGTAAAACTGAAAATTAACAATTTATTCTAGGTTTTTAAAACTTTTAAATGTCAAGTGTTTTGCCCGCAGTCAGTATATCAGTATGCATGATAAATAAGGAAGAGGAATAATAAAGAAAAAACAAATGGCTAATGCACCAAATATAAATCTAAATGTTAAATATAGAAGGTTTTTGTTTTTGTTTTTTTGGGGTAATGTTCGCTGCAGGACTGTAAGTTGACTTTTTGTATATTAATGAAAGATGGGAAGGGAAAGTGTGTGTGAGATACCTTGAAACGATACTTTAGAGATGTGGCAATTGTGTCAGCTGTGCTCGGAAAATTTTAAAAGCCTGTTGTATTCAAGTACACTAAAAGTAAGTCTCAATTCAGGGACTGGATTCTCTGGAGGACATGGCCTGCAAAGGCAGTGTAGGCACAGAAAATCCACATAGGAATCCCAACAGTCAAAACTACCAGAGGCCCCTCACTGGCACACCCACAGTGTGGGCTACAGGCAACAGTAAAGCTGTTATCCTCTAGATAACTGTAAAATTCCACTTCTATGCTGAATGCACCAAGTACTCTGAAATAGTAAGAGATCTGCCACAAAGGATAGACATCCTCCACCACACAAATAAGGGTAACCAAAAAATGCAGGTCACGTTTTACATTGAACACTCAAAATACTATTGCATGCCAATCAAACATAATTCAATCCCATATTTCTTTTTTTGTTGTTTTTTGTTTGTTTGCTTGCTTGTATACCTTTGATATATGTATCAATAAGTTACTATTTTCTCTTTTCTTTATTGTTCACTTTTACTCAATGCTATGTATTCAACAG
>JAQLOL010000020.1:7439735-7453396 GCA_029783665.1 Naso thynnoides | reverse complement strand
CATTTAATATTACATATGGAGAGCTTCCCTGTGGCAGTTACGTTGTCTCAACAGGAGCAAAACACTTTGAGTCATTATGATAAAACAGTAGATGTCAAGATAAGAGCTTGAGTGAAAACCCTTTCTGCATATCGGTGGAAACAGGTTAAGCCACAGTCACCTGGGCTGTAACACTCAGGTGTTTCTCAGTTGCCTAAGCATATTTACAAAAACACTGCTTCAGCTCCCAGCCCAATAAGTCTTACTCAGACCAAACCAGAGGTTGCAATGAAAATGCCTGTTCTGCCATTCATTTCAATGTGGGGAGGTTGCTGAAAAAACCCACAGTGGCTGAAAGCTAACAATTAACCTATGTTTTGGAGAACCTGATGTCATGCCAAGTGGTCAATATGCTCATTGGTTGGTCACATTGAGCGGAACTGAACAACCCTTCCATAGCAGAGAACAAAACAGTTAACTTGCCTTTGTAAATGTGCCGACACTTGCACACTGTTGCACAAACCTGCAGCTGTCACTATATCATTTGATTTGGTCTGAATACTACCTAACATCATTTTATACGTGCAGTGCAACACTTCATTTGTCCTGCAAAGAACAGTCACTCTTTCAAAACATTGATCCAGTGGTGTAGCAAGGAGATTAATGGATAATGTAATTTGCAGCTACTTTGGTAATTGAAATTAGTTGTCATTTGTCAATTTTTAAGCAAAAACACCAAATACTCTCTTGTTTAAGCTCCTTTTCTGTTTTATAGTTTTGTAAACTTCTTGTTTTGAATTTTGCTTGAAAAGTGTAATAAAGGTGAGATATGAATGCTGAATGAATTGAAACCACTGTTCTATAACCGCGATCTCCACAGGGTGTCCGGCCAGGACACTTAATGTCTGATAATGTTCCAATAAAAACACTGAAGTCCAGTCTCTTAGTTATTCCTCAATGGGACTTTACTGAAGGCACCGGTGAATAATGAGGAGTGTGGGTGTGTGGTTTCTACATAAACACAAGTGAGAATAAACATATTAGATGCATAATCAAACAATAAGCATCATCGGCAATATTACACAATATAATGATAAAATGGAAAACAACTTAACGTGCACTTAACATACACTATTAAACTATACCCAACACAACAAATGCAAATATTGATTGACGGTCCCTTAATTACAATGATAGTGAACACACGCAGAAAAGAACTAGCTTGTTAATGGTGTCACTCATACACATATTGTCCGTCGACAATAAACATAAATGGCGATAAATGCCGACGCACGGCCTCAATGACAAACGCTACTTACAGTCTCATGGACGCACAACTAACTTCAGAACAACGATGAAAATGATTAATCCCAACAGCGCTCTCCTCTCCGACTTCTCTGTCTCCCTTTTCCGCTCGCTCACTCCGCGGCCTCTCACTGCAATCAGATATGCTTCGATCGATCAGCTCGGATCAGATCAGGACTGTGATTGGTTGAGAGCGTTGTTTCACGTGAACAATATCACTAATCATCTGCAGCCCGCGTGATCTTCTGCACAAAAAGAAAAAAAAGTTTTTTGAAGATTTTGCCTTGAAAAGTTGTTTATTGAAATTTTTTAAAATTCATTAATTTTTTAAATCGTAGTTGTCTATTTAAAACACCAAATTATTCGGTCAAACGAAAAATTGCCTACAACGAAATTGTGCCTCTGTATTTCATTTGTTATTGATAAGATAGCTACTGAAATTCAAATCCTCATAAGACATGGACATGGTGTTCATCAAACATCACCACAATTGCAACAAACTACGAATTTCAATATAGTGCAACAGAGCTTCAGGCAGTACAATATTAAATTGGTGGAATACTCCTTTAGATCGATGTCATTGGATCAGCAGCACATAGTTTTGATCTGGCTGATAGCATCAACAAATATGCTATAGATCTGAATATTTAACATTCAACACAGTATTTTCAGAAGCATTTAAAACAATCTTACATCAAATTTAAATCAATGTAAGTGGCAAGTAGCTTCCAGTGGGTCAGTGCCAGTGTGATCTCGTGTGGAGGTTGTTGGTGACAGCTTCCAGTTGACCCCAGTTCCTGCCGCCTGCAAGGCATCACGTAACTCCAGTCTCGGATCACGGCCTCCACACTAGGTCTGGTTCCAACGAGGTCCAGAAGCGGTCAGAGGGAAAATACACACTGAAATCTCCTGATCTTCTCCCACACCAGGGCCCACGGCCTGCTCATGCTCATTACACCCAAACAAAGCAAGATGTGCTCCCCGGCTCGATCTCATAGACCGGGACCAGAGCATCCCACACATTGATGCACAATGGAATAATAATACTCACCCTCGGGCAAATGACAGCGGTGAAACAAATAATGTCCACACACAATTAGGTCATTTTCATGCCATGATGGGCCAAGTCCCTCTGATGGGAAATCCTATGCCTGGTCCTTTGAAGTACAAGACAAAGATTATGAGATTGATAGGGAACAGGTTCCGCTGAGATAACAACTGTTGTGCATACTTAATTAACGAAATGTCCTCGCTTCTGTGTGTGTGTTTAAAACTTGAATTGCCCAGTATGAGGGGAGAGAGTAAACGTGCTCTCTGTATTGGTTGTGGGAAATGTGAAATGTGTGAATGGATGGGAAAATTTAGCTTGTCTTTGTCTGTGTTTTGAAGGGATGATGCCCGGCGGCCTGACACACCACTCTGTGCCGCCAGTCACGTCAACACTCCTTCCACCATGCTTGTTTTGGAGTGGGCAATCTAGTAAAATAACTTTTTTTCCCCTTTTTACGCGTTGCCAACTTATTGCTGAGACAAGGTTTCCCGTACGCTTTTGGACAGGACGTTAATCTTCACACCTCATATACTGTATAGTATGAAGTCTTGTTCCCGGCAGTGCTTACATCGACTAATGGAAAATTTTAGAGATGTGCATTAAACCACAGCCACCAACATGGTTCTTTACTCTTTCATTCTCTTCATGTCGTTTGTGTTCATTACCTAAAATCATAAAATATCAAAACAGAAGCAGTACACAGAGACTGCTGCAAGGACTATACTGTGGTACTGTTTTATTACTCAATGACATTCTTGCCCCGCATTAGGAATATGAACTGATAAAAGTTCCAACTATTTGACAGACATTCCCTAAAGGGTAAAAGGAAATGGTATTTGTGGGAAATTCCTCGTCTGTTCCTCTTAGAATGATTTATTTCACCACAGCTTATCTGTTAACCAGGAGATCATGCCATGTTGCTCCACAGCATGCTGACGTCCTTGAGTCTGACAAGTGCCGACATGTTTTATCTGATGTCCTGAAAAATGTGTGTGTGCTGAAGGCGGTGATGCGGGGTAACATTGATCACCTAGTCTCTTTCCAAAGATAAGTTTTTTGTTGTTCATTATCTGTTTTTGCACCAAAGAATATCTTCATAAACACAATAGCAACACAGTGTCACAAATAAAATTTGGATGAAATTCGGTCCATAAGGTCTGTGTTGTCACTCAGCATGATTTTACTTTCTACCTGCACCGTGTTTAATGACTTTATGATGAGTGCTTTAGCATCACCAGAGTTGCAGTGAGCAGGCTGGTGTGGTAGGTGTGCATACAGCACCGTTTAATTCTTATACAAGAATCTAAGGTTCAACTCCTGCCTTTGGTTACGTTTAGGCAACAAGAACGGGCTGACCGTCACGATTTGTGTTTGTAAAACAGTCACAGAATTTTATGAACAGGATTCGTGTACCCAGAACCAAATTTTTAAGTTGAAAGTCGTGCTCTGACTGTACCATATAATGTCTCGTCAAATATTCACAAAATATTATCAGTTTAGTTCATCTATGTAAAAAATACACGAATTCTCCACTTGGAAGTCAGGCTGACAGTCATGAAATGTAGATATTTTGAGCATATGTGCACAACTCCCATTTATTACATTTCCTCACTATTTCAGAACCTATCACCAAGCATAAATTAACTAAAAAAAGTCCATTCTGAGAGTTGACAAAATATTTTTTGTTTTCCATTCAGCTGATACCTGATGGGGTCACCCTGGTCAAGGACTAACAAATGGACAATCATTCACCTCTTACACTCACATTGATCCAGTTTAGATCTCCAAATTAAACTGAACTGCATATCTTTTAACTGTTAGAGGGAAACAATTAGGATTAGACACAGGAACAGTGAGAACATTCAAACGCAGCACAGGTTTCAACCCAGAGCCTTTCTGAGGTGAGGAACAACTTAACCAAAGCACCAGTTATATTTTCAACATTGTATCTGACACGATCGATCCACAATATGCCAAAAATATTTTACAGAAAGCCATCTACAAAATTTGGATTCTCATAGACATTGAGGCTTGGGGGGGATGGCAGAAAAATTGTTGCCAGTGATAAATTATATTTCAAAAATTAATTAATTAGAAATGGTCTTCTGCCTGTATATAATTTAGTCTATGTTCTTGTGACAAAAAATGGTCTTGCTGTATACATCTAAAACCCAGTATCATGCCAGTTCAAGAAACAGCCACAAAATTTAATATATTACATTTGTGTGCCAGGGCACGCATTATCCATTTTTAATGTAAAACTGAGTAAAAATTTAAAATGAATAATTTGTGTCACAAACCATATAGATCAAACTATGACTATTTCATAAACTGATTTTTTCAAATTAACATTAAACCAAAAATAACTTAAAGCCCCTCTGATGAACTTCCATTTTGTGTTGATTGTAGCGACACGTGTGGACAAAAGGGGTATTGCTCACTGTTGTAAAGATCTTATAGCGCAAGCATTTGTTTTGGAAGAATGAAAGAATTACGCCACTTCTTTGCACAGTGCCAGTTCTAGCATATTCACAAATCATTAAAAATATCTGAAGAAAAACATCCTTGCTAGTCAAAAGGAGAGACGATCGTGCTCAGAAACAACAAATTTCTTCCACTCAATGTGCCGTTAAGTGTTTCATGACATTTGACTTAGCGGACTGGGCAAAGTCATTGTAAAAGACTGGACAGTAGTGCTGTGTGATACCACTGACCTTCTTTCCAATCCAATACTGAATAAAAACAAAGGTGGTATTGCAGATACTCGCATAAAAGCTTAATGTTTCAAGAGATGTGACATTAAAAGTAGGCTATTTTAAATTAGCTACACAATGACACTAAGACACAGACTACTCTTTCTTTGTCATTAATTAGAAAGAATTCTCAGTGGCAACAAAAACATTCTGAAAAATATTGTCAAACTATCGATAAGTCACATTTGACACATTTACATAGTGGTAGTTTGCATTATCGTGACAGGTGGTATAGAAGTAGTTCCTTCCAGTCGGCAGTGAACACATCCTGTAAATAGCGTAGTAACTTTCTGCTGTTATGAAAACAATACATGTTTACTCCAAATTAGAGTTTAGTGCAATATAATATCAAACTTTTAATTTGAGAACTGATTCTAAAACAGGCACGTTCGGTATCGGAAGTATCAATATTTGTGTATCGATCCGCACGCCAGGAAGGATACAGAAGAGGATAGCAATCTCCACTCTCCTCGCAGAGGTCTCCTTTGCCAATGTAGGTAAGAAGTGAGGCATCAGTATTAAAATTAGACTGTATCATAACCAGGTTAAAGTTTCTCAGAGGGACTTTAACCAAACTTGACGCAATACACTAAATTCGACTGTTAAATGAAAAGATTTTTTTCTGTCCTTAATCGAAGTGCTCCTGTGGCCTAAAACTAACTACAGACTGGACTCAAACACTGGATTTCGCTGTCACAGCCAAGCCAAAAATCTAATCAGTTTTCTTTGAGCGCATATCATAGAAAGTAGTGTTCACTGAAAGAAATGTGGTCAAGGCCTCCCTCCAAAATATACCTCCAATATACAGTGTCATGAGAAACACTGAAACTTGTTATCCATGTGGACGATTCCAACAGAATGTGACTATTCTCTGTAATCACTCAAATACTGAAATCGAACTTGGAAAGAAATGACAAGACTAATTGATGTAGCCATCTGATATCACACCCACATTGAAATACCTCTAAAGTATTCTGCAGTGAAAGCTTGTTTGCACTTGCAGCGTCAATCAGAGAGTTGATGCTGGAGCACAATCAGAGGAAAAAAATGACAACAATGTCAGCTGATTTCTGAAAAAGGAGCTCTGTTTCCTGGTAGTTTTTATTAGTATCAACTTTGCAAGTCAATATTAACAAAACAAATACAACTCTAAACAACAGTGCAGCTTATGCTCAGAGTTAATAATTGAGTTAAAACTAATTTAATTACCCAGATTAGTACACAAAAGGGGGAAAACAATACAGAAAAATGAATGCACTTTAGTATTTGTTAAATGAGATCAGGAGAGTTTAGATCAGTCAAGAAGTTCAGTGTGAACGTCTCTACTATATTCTGCTGCTGCTAAACTCTGTACAGCTTAATGAACCTAAATGTAGAAGTTTAATGCACACTATCATGTAGTTGGAACTGTAAACAAGACTTCAAGTATCAAGTGACTGAGGTCATTACTTTTACAATAACTTATTACAATGACACATTCAATAAATAAACACATCCACAGATTTTGCTCTCAAGAGTCACTTAGAAATATACAAAAGCATGTATAAAAAAATCTGTCTAGCACATTCTTGCCTTACGTCATAAATACAGGACAATAAATAGAAAAATATAAATAAATAAATAAATAAACACATTTAATAAAGTTAGAGAAAATAAGAGAAATTAGAGCTCAGTAGTCCTTTCTTTCAGAATGACAGTGGGGTTGATGTCACTCCCACGTGAGTGGGATGTGCTCGAGTTGATGATCATGGACCTTGTCTCTTCAATGTTGGGCACGTGAAAGGAGGCCACGGGGCAGGGGCCCCGGACGTTATTGCAAACAAGCTTCTGCAGGGAGGCGGTGTTGATGATGTCGAAGCCCACTTTTCCTCCGAATGTGCTGGGCTTCCAGTACTCTGGGGAGCAGATGGGGTTTCCCATCAAGCCCTTGAGAGAGTAAGGGGCCCCCATCTCCACCATGGTCTCTCCAAAGATGGCGTTAGGCCTGGGTTTCTCCACCAGCAGACCGGGGTAGAGCTCCACAGCGTCAACATGTCCATACATCTCCTCCAGCACTGCAGCCATTTCTTTCTCTCCTGTGAAACACAAAAGAGGAAACAGTTTTATTTAGCACTTCACTCTGATTCCTCTCACTCCTCTCAGCACAGTAGACAGTAGAGCTCAGTATTTTGACTTTTTCAAACCAGGAACATGCTCGATAAACATAATCTCTCTTCTTGTCTTTACTACTTCCTTCTTTTTGTTTCTTGTAATTTTTCTGCCCTAATGCATCACAGTTAGTTTTTGATCTACATTAAATCCTCTTTTCTTGCAAACCTGAAATCTTTTCCTCCTTCTGAAGCAGGAGGCCTCCCTTGTCTGTTTATGTCTTGCTCTCTTGTGATGACAATCTGCTTACACTATCTGGAGATGAAATGAACATCTGGTTTTTAGAGTCACGTAAATAAATTCCTAACCTCCAAGGCTGCTGAGGAGGAAAGCTGAGTCCAAACCATTTCCTTAATTATAAATTATCTTTGTGGCATCTGGGCGTGTTTCTCAAGCTTGCACTTAGTTTGTGACAACGCTATTAATAGCTAAATTATTTGGCCTAAAGCAACATTTCCTTATTTCACTTAATAGTGACCAATACCTCTTTACTAATCCTCTGACGTCAGTCTTTCCACCTGCAAGTATTTGTAGCTGATCTTGACTTTGTCTCACCTGTAATGTCTTCAAAAGAGCTGTAGGGCTTCATGGAGAATCGTTTCCTGTAGGCGTTCAGAGACTGGTATCGCATTTTTCTGCTGTTTTCAATGGACTTAACTGCCACATACATGACAGGTCCTGGGACATTACGGCCACCTGCAACCTAAAAAAATTAATTGAATGTCAGTTGATATGCTTTAAAGCAGTAAAGTAGCAACTGTGTTACAATGTAAATAGAAAAAAGTAACTACAGCTGAAACATTTCTTACCCGTCCAGCAATCTGTTTGGAAAACGCCTCCACAAGGTTGTTGATGCCGTGCTCAGTCACTACAGAGTTGTTGAAGACAAACTGTTTGTAGCTGTAATCCTTCTCCTCAATATGGAAAGTATCAGGCATCAGAGGATGCCAGTGGTATAGGGTGTTGAACTCAGACGCGATACGGTTCTGGTACTGGAAGCGCTGGTTGAACAGCAGCTCTGGGTCAAACTTGAGCTTTAAGTTGTAGCCGCTCAGATGCTGCACGTAGTCCTCGATCACAATCTTGATGGTCTCGCCTACAAGATAAATGATTAGATATTTTAATATAATGGAGGTATTAGGAGGTTGCCCCGCACTTGTTAATGTGTTTTGTGTTTCAGCTTTACTGTGCTAATGTGCAAAGTGTGACACTAGAAGCTGGTTTTTACATTCTTTTTTTTGAAAAAGGAAAGTTTCTCTGAGCTCACTACAACTAAAAGCATGATTTGTGAATTTACAGCTAGTCAAAAAAACTAAACTGAACTGTTAGTCTGACGGGACTTTATTGCTTGTAAATGAGTTCTGCAATAAAAAAAAATTATATTTCCTCTTTGCTTGGAGATGACTGAAATTAAAAGTACAATTTCCTCTTTTCAAAACTTCCGTAGCATCTGCATCACTACTAAGTTAAGCAAATCATGTGTTTTTCTTGTTACTATACTGACTCTATTTCGGTATTTCCAGGTACATTACATAAAATGTTTTGTGCAGTTGTCAGAGTCTCATTAACTCACCAATCAGGATGAGCCGTGTGGTCTGGAAGAGCCTTTCGTCGTCCCAGTCAGGATGAACCTCCTTCAACACATCACACACACGGTTGTGTTCCCGTAGCCAGATGGTGGCGTACATCATGAGACCAGGGACCAGTCCGAATGCCTCATGGCCCACAGCGAAGCGGTGAGACTCGGGAACATGTGGAGGGTAGTGCATGTCAACACCCACCTCCTTTACTGTTGGAGGGTAAATCTCGCCATCTAGGATCTGCAGAGAGGAAGCACACAACTGTTACACACTTGTGCTTCTGAAGCCTTCACCTGTTTTTACTGTAGCACAGCTGTCTCCTCTCTTAGGCTACCTGATATTTAAGCTTGCCGTCCTTGAGGAGTCTGAGCTTGTGTTGCCTCTCCAGGTTGTCTCCGTAAATGTTGCTGAGATCCACCTAAAAGCACAAACAACACGGTTAAAACATTTTGCACTATCAAAGTAAAAATGAAATGAAATTCCCATTGTTCCTTAATAAAATGTAATGTGGCTTGATATCTGCAGTGCTTACCCCATGTCCTTTAGCTACGGTGAAAGCGGGTCCCTTTTTCATGTCAGTTTTGAAGAACTGGTGGGTGAAATGCTGTGCGAAGAATGCAAACATCAGGCTGGTGCCCTGTGGGTCTGGGATAAACTGTTGTCTCATAAAAAGCTTCTCAGCCAGCAACTTAGCATCAGGTAGCTCCTTTTTACCTGAGAAAGCAATAATGAACATTACAGTTAGCACTCAGAACTGTATTCCAGAACCAAGCTATGGATAAAACGTTAATGGTGATTCACTCTTTTGCAGGAGAATTGTAAAAACGGTGGTTTTTGTGCTCAGTTTTGGGTTAGCTGGTGAAGAATTTGCTGCTAACCACAACACATTCCCACTCTGTCATTTCAGAAGAAAGGAAATTTTCAACTTGTGCACTTAGTGTGATGTAATGGAGCCAAACCACTTTTGCTAGGTATTCAAGAATCTAAGAAAACTGGTTCTCCACAAGCTGAGAGAGCTCACTCACCTGCTACTCCCATAGGGGTTGGGCAATCCTCTGGCACAGGGGGGAGGGTGCGCGTATAGTAGGAGAGGTTGGAATATGCTTCCCAGCTTTTGTAACCATAATCCGCATTGAAAGTTGGAGGGCTATCAATCAAGTGGGATCGGGCTGGAGAGAAACAAAGCAGTTAATTACAAGTATTAATGCTCCATCTGCCTCCACCTCCTTCCTGCTGTGCTCATTATTTCATGAAGCACTTTCCAATACGCCTTCTCATTCTGCCTTCAGCTAGAAACACTTACATGTCAGTACATATCTCATGATGGCATCCCTGAGAAATGAGATGTTGTTGATGATGTTCCAGAAGCCTTTGAAGTGGGTGAGAAGGTAGTGGACCGTGTTGGGCGAGGGCTTTAAGGTGAATTTAAGCCAGGTGAGGAACTCGGCTGTAGAGGAAAAATGAATTACTATCTATATCATCACAAAGTACATCTTAATTTTTAGATAAAAATGTGAGCTATTTGTACTCACGTGTTGTGCAGTTTTTCCCATAATATCCTGTCCGTGTGCAATCGCACTCATAGTCATCTATTCCAAGTACTGTGCAAACGCCTCTGTTCTGACATGGTTGGGAGCAACATGGGTTACCTGAAAGAATTAATTAAGGCGCTAAATAAATAAAGAATGAAGTTCTTCTCAGATACCAACATAAATCTGTGAGAAAAACTTCAGTGTCTCAAAAAAATGTAACAAATCTGAGAGCTTATGAATACAGTTAGTGTTATTATATTCCTATTAAA
This sequence comes from Naso thynnoides, assembly GCA_029783665.1. NCBI lineage: Eukaryota > Metazoa > Chordata > Actinopteri > Acanthuriformes > Acanthuridae > Naso > Naso thynnoides. Next base: position 7,442,779 of record JAQLOL010000020.1, on the reverse strand, counting down.
TCAATACCCACACATCATGAGTGATTTGTCTTATGTCTTCTGATATAAAAGTTAAAAAGAAAAGAAAAGAAAAGAAAAATCCAAAACGGATGCAACACATCCAATAACAGAACTTGTGGTTAAGCAGTTAGATATCATTTTCTGTTTCTCTGTACTTACCAGCTTCGCAGACAAGAAAACCCAGTGCCAAGAGGAAAACCGCAAATGTGAGTTTGTTCATACTCCAAAGACTTTGTTGGATCTTCTTCTGCTTTCCTTTTCTCTCCACTCCTCCTCAGTTAGGTCGCTGTGAGGCTGCGCTCGTAAGTGTGCAGTCTCTACGCCTCACAGCACCTTTATAGAGCCCGGTGACGTCACCATCACTCCATGGTTTGTGAATGACACAGAGTGAGTGAATTTCTTCTTTCACAATTGTTTGGATGATTATACGCTATTATCCGTGTGTTTTTTTCCCTGCCGCCAAGCATCTAGCCTATTACTTTTAATTTAATCATACCCCTGATTCCCTCTTCCCTTAACCTCTTTTCCAAAGGAAGTCCATCACTGGGAAAGTACAGTCTGAATTAATCATTAAGCGTTCACATGTGAGGCTGTGTGGGGCTTTATACAAATAGGTTTTACGATCATTTGAAAAATTAATTAATAGAAAAAGACCATTTATGCAAAATTACACGATAATTTCGTCTGCAACAAACATCCGCAAGAGGACGACTATTTTTTTTAACGTAGCAGTGATTTAATTCCATAAAAAAGAGTAGCCTCCATAACTTGTTAAGGAACATAGGAAGAAAATATCTAATGCATTTGTACAATTTGATTACTAAAAAAATAACCTGTTGCCTACCTTATCTCCATAAAGTAACAACGCTTCATGAGAATACTTAATGGCAAAACAGCATCGACAAGCAAAATTCCACTTTATGTTTATAATCAAAGGCTCCCTTATTAATTTTCGGCTTTACACATGTGTTGGAAATTACCAAAAGACCTACGCAAAGGGAAGTTTTTGACAAATTCAACTAACTTTGGCGTCCTTCCCTTTTCTTGTTGCTTCTACCAATAAGTTTTCTGCGCCCTCATGTGGAGGTCCCGCACTGGTGGCGCACAATTGGAGACCTGGAGGGGAGTCGTCAGCTTCAACTTCCTCCGCAGAGTTCAAACCCGACTCTAGCTGGTAGTTTTCCGCAACTCTCTCATGTCTGTCATGCTTCCAACAATTATTTCGTGTTTATTTCGACAGTGAGCTGTAGCGTCTCCGTCTAGTTCGTGTTTGTTAGACGTTTCCCTCAACTTGAAGTTGGACACCACAAAGCGGAGTGCCGGGTGTTCGTCTCGCACATCTGCCGAGAAGCACCTCCTCTTTGGTCGAACGATAGTCTCGTTTTCCAGCATGACACATTTATCAGGATTTGTGAGTTGAATAGAGCTCCCAGGTTAAGGTATGTCTCATTTTCACTTTCTTTCAAGATACGGGGTTGTGTCTTTTTTCTGCAGATAGGACTGGGCAAAATCTTGTCGAGGACGGTGACTGGCACCAGTAAAACCACCCTGTTCGTGAACAGTTCCCTTTACGCAGCTTAGAGGATAAGGAAACTGAAAACGCACTATTGCAAAACCTTGAAGAGCACTTAAAAAAAGCCTGTGTGCATACATATATATATGTAGCTATCAGAACAGAGCGAACTCCTCTTAAATGATGTTTTATTTTGTGCCTTAAGATGCTGTTTGGGCCCATCATGTTTATGTTTACACCATAGCAAACTAATAGCTTGCACTGTCACTTCTTTTGCCCCCACACTTCCTGAGGCAATACTATTATCAGTCATCACTTGTTGCGAACTCACACCATCAGGTCTCATCAGATCTGACCTTATTCTGCCAGCCAATAGGAATCAGGCAAAACCTGTTTATAGTGGCCTAATAATGCGTTTGAAAGTTTGTAATGCAGAAAGAGTTTGTGATGACTGTGATGACCTTTGTCTGTTATATTTCTCTAGAGGAAACAACAGTGTTTCTTCAAAATATTCCTGTGACTTTTTTATGTCTCCAACCTGCAACATGCCTTTAATGTCTCAGACAGGACTACACAAGTTTGATGGGAGATTTGAATGGCTTTAAAATCTAAAATTACTGTAGCTGTTTTGCATCATGGTGTCTCTTTCAAATGTTGCATCCTCATATGAAAATGTGGTTGCTGTGAAGTCTCTTGGTTTATGCTGGCACACACACAGGATGAAGCAGCCTGCATGCGCTCTTTGTATGCTGCAGAACAAGGGCCGAGTGAACTGGCACACAGAAGTTGGACAACTGATGCAACTACGTGACCAGTGCTGTGAACACACAGACTCCCTACGTGCTCCCATTCCCCTCAGTAATAATACGCTTTGTTGAACAGCTGAGAAAAGACTCGCTGACCTTGATATACTATCGGCATCACACACACACACACACACACACACACTCAAACACACACTAACACTGACACACACACACACACACACACACACGCACACTAACACTAACACACACACTCTGCACACTCTGCATGCAAATTTCTAGTCCACATATTTGTGTACAGACATCACAGAGAAGTCTTAATGGTGCTAAAAATAGCTCCTCTTCTGCAAATACAAACTAATCAATACATATGACTGCACAAAATGTCTCTCTCTATCTCTCTCTCACACTCACACACACAGGTTTGCTCAGATATTCTTGTTAGGACTTTACATTGACTTCCGTACAGCCTAACCCAAACGCTTACCCTAACCCTAACCATAACCAATTTATGCCTAACCATAACCTTAACCTAAACTCAATTCATACCTTACTCCTAAACTTAACCAGAACCCTAGAAATCAAGCCAGGTCACATTAGGACCAGTCTTTTGTCCCCATGAGGACTGTTTATTGGTTCTGATACGGTCAGTGTTTATGCCAGAAAAGGTCCAAAATAGAAAACAAAAACCAGTATGTACACACACACACACACACACACACACACACACACACACACACACACACACACACACACACACACACACA
>JAQLOL010000020.1:7400365-7431601 GCA_029783665.1 Naso thynnoides | reverse complement strand
ATTTTAATGGTCCGGCCCACTTGACATCTACCGAGGCCGTATGTGGCCCACGATGTGAAATGAGTTTGACACCCCTGTTCTAAATGGATCTATGTAACATGGCCAAACTTTGTAGAAGCACTCATCACTCCCCACTCCCTGCTGTGCTAAACAGTTTTCTTGCGGGGAGTGTCGAGGTCAGAGTCTAGATGCCAAATACTTACACACACACCTGTAGTCCATATATTTTACACATACATGATAATTGATTTCACATGAATTAGCTGACTAAGCCATAGCTGCTATAACCTGTTAACACTGTAAATGCATATAGGAAAGATGGGTGTGACCTGAGTGCTTACTGTGGCATCTCTCATTGTAGTACAGATCACTTTAGTGATACAGTATGTAGCATTTAACTGTGAGCATTAAAAAAAAAGATAAAGTAAACTCACACTGCCTGACTTGCAAAATTCATAACTGTAAAGCACGTTTTCTCACATTGTGATTTCTTTCTATAATAATCCTTTGACATTTATCACTCTGTTGACATCCCACAATAAGCCTCACAAAAGCTCCAAATTCTGCTCCTTGGCTCTGAGCTAAGCTAAGTTTTACATTCTAGTGGGTTTTGGCTAGATGCCCTTGGGGCTTGCTGTAATCTCCAGCCAGGCCTGCTCATGTCTTCAACATTTGCAGGAAGCTCTAAAGGAACGAGATAAGCAGCAACAACATCCCTGCACTCCCTATCGAGGATGACTTTCATGGAAATATATAAGAATATTCAGAACTGACCTTGAGATAAACTTACAGTCTGCAGAAAGGAAGCAATGTTGCACAAGGAGAATTATGAAACAATTGAAAATCCAAAAACTCAAGTTAAAAAATGTTTCAGAGGCGTGATGCAACTGGTGTGGCACCCTCACCGAGTTGGGGAAGTTACTCAACCTGAAAGAATGAGAAAGAATGAATGTGAGAAGCAATTATGAGATTAACCATGCCTCGATCTTCTTCCTTTTTAGATCATGACTCTCTTCTTATGTATGTGTGTGTGTGTGTGTGTGTGTATGTGTGTTAAAGGTGCCAGTGATTGCCATAGCAGGCTCAGGAGGCGGTTTCCGTGCGATGGTTGGCTTTGCAGGTGTGATGAAGGCCCTGTTTGAGTCTGGGGTCCTGGATTGTGCCACATATATTGCCGGCCTCTCTGGATCCACATGGTCAGCTTTGATTTCTCCCTTTCTCCTCTCTTTTTAAGGCTTCTCTTGTCTTCTAAAGACACTTTCTCTTTTTTTATTAATGCTTTGTTTCTTTTGTCCTTCCTTTCTTTCTGAATATCCTTTGGTGTTGCCTCCTACCTTCTGGCAAACTTTCCTGCCTTCCTCTGCTGGTATGGAGCTGTTATTAAGCAAGCAAGCAATACTGGCTTTTTTCAGTCTCCAGTATGTCTAGAAAGTCCTTTATTGAATTTAACTACACGTTCACTACTTCCTGTATCAACCTTTAAGGATATTTTCTGAGTGAGTATTGATTGATCTGACCAAATTTGACAGTTCAGTCAATTTTTCTCTTTCCCCCTTTAGGTACATGTCCACCCTCTACTCACACCCAGACTTCCCAAATAAGGGCCCAGAAGACATCAATAAGGAGCTTATGAATAGAGTTAGCAGTAACCCATTGAGGCTGTTGCTCCCCCAGCACATCAGGAACTACATCCAGGCCCTCTGGACTAAAAAGGCCACAGGACAGCCTGTCACCTTTACTGATATCTTCGGTATGCTCATTGGAGAGACGCTGATACCTGCGGTAAGAGTCCCCAAACAGCAGTTGTTTGTTTTAACTTCAATAGGATTCTTTGTTTTCTCCATCTCCTTGTTGCTCAGCAGTGCGTCAGTCCTCACTAAGTTAACATTCATTTCCTCTCTTTTTCTTTTAAACCGAGATCACACCACAGGTTTATTTAACCTCTTTCATTTCATTTTGTGCTGTTTCTTCCCCTGCTTTTTTCATTGTACTTCCATGTAATCATGATGATGGTCACGAAATTAATCACCTACTACGTGCTGTGAGTGACTGCAGATGACTCAAAGTCTGTGTTCTCTCCTCCCAGCGGATGGATATCAAGCTGAGCAGCATCCAGGAGAAAATAAATCAGGCCCAGAGCCCTCTTCCTCTTTTCACATGTCTGCACGTCAAGCCAGATGTTTCTGAGCTCATGTTTGCAGGTAACTTATCTGTTTGTTTGTACATATGTGTGTGTGCATTTGTGTGAAATTGTGTTGCATGTGCCCCATGTCCTGCAAAGACCTTTTTGCATATGTAATGAATAACTAAAGATAATCACACATGTCTGGCCACATGCAAAATAACCAAGCGTGTGGTGGGCTGTCATCTAATGATGGCTCTCTGATGCCAGCTGTTCTCTGTCACTTCCATGTTGAACAGTACTTCCTCATTGTTGATGCAGCCTGTGCAACAGCTGTAAACAATGGTTCATTGGAGCAGACATTAAAGAGAAAAGCACTGACTAAAGATCACCAGTGACCTGACAGATCAATAAATGTTTCAAAACCATAAACTGTTGTATCAACATAAGACTGAAGTGAGTGATGTCCTTCAAACATTTTGTGAAGCTACTCCGTAATTAATGAGTAGGAGACAGAATCTGAACATGTTCTAGTTTTAAGCTTAAATTACAGTTAAATCTCACTACTCTCTTTCATTGGATCGCACACTAGTTCCTAACGCTAACTTAAGAAAAATGTTTGTGTTCACAAGTAAAAATGTATTGTGCTTTTAATGATTAGGTTTTGCTATTATAGTAAGGTTAAGGTTGAGGTAGTATTACACTGGCTGACTTTCATTTTGGAAAGTAAAAGCAAAACAAGTTTTAAACCGTGTCTTGTTCAGTTCATGGACAGATAAAAATGTAAAGAAACACACTGATAGCAGCTCATGAAGCCAAAGAAAACAGTGATAACAATGCTGCTCTAAAAAATGTTATCACGTATTTCCCTTAGTGTTTTAGAGACATAATATGAAATGTGTCTCCACATAAATGGGCCAAGTGTCATAACAGAAAGAAAAATAGAAAAGCTTGCTTTTTGTCATATTGGTTGATGAAGTTATTAAGTAAGTGAGTATATAAGTATTATGTGTGGTGTCATTTTGATGCAAAGACTAACGCATTTTAGTTACTACTTACGAAAAATATTTTTTGCGGAGGAAAAAAAGTATTAAACAGGTCAAATAAAACCAGTAAAATGTAAGCTAATGTGGGAGTGAAAAAGCCAAATTCTTGATTGGCTCTGAGAGGCAAATGAGGTGCGATCCAATTTTACTTACAACAGTAACATTGTCACTGCTGTATTACTGTAATGCACTAAAACTGTAGAGGAGCGATTGGTCTACAGTGACGCTCAGTGTTAAATAGTCGACTATTCAGTTGAAACCCTACATCAGGATGAGGCCACACTCATTCCTGATCTAGAATTATGTTTTTTTCTATTGTCAGTCCTCACCATTGCAGCTAAACTTAAAAGCTGACCTTAGAAAAGTAGGTCCTCAAGTAGTAAGTCATTAAAAGTGTGACAAAAACAGACTCTCTAACTGAAACTTAACTATATTCAAAACAAAAATTAAAAAGCTAATGAAAAATACTGAATAATAGTAACTGTGAATTGGAAAAAAAAATCAATGAAATTGTAATGCAACAACTTCATTTATCAGTTGTATGTTTTGTCATTACAATGCATAAGTGAGCACACAGTGAGATTATTACAGAGATCATATTGTTTGCTTAAATCTGTAATAATCTCTGTTGCATTAACACTTTGACCTGCAGACTGGGTGGAGTTCAGCCCATATGAAATCGGGATGGCCAAGTACGGCACCTTCATGACACCTGACCTGTTTGGAAGCAAGTTCTTCATGGGAACCGTTGTCAAGAAATACGAGGAAAACCCTCTTCATTTTCTGATGGGTGAGAAAATGTGTTCCTGTATGCCACTAAACTTAATAGTCAGACGTTTTTACATGAGTAGACCAACTAAAAATGTGTTTTCCCCGTGTCAGGTGTGTGGGGCAGTGCCTTCTCCATTCTGTTCAACAGAGTGCTTGGAGTCAAAGACACAGCTGGTGGCAGCACCATGGAAGAGGAGTTAGGTAATCTTTTCATCGTGCTTAGTCAGGAGCTCTTTGCAGGTTTAGTTAAAATCACATTGTGTTGTACTTAAATTATACATGTTTATATTTTCATTTTTCCTGAGGACTTTCTAAGGGTTTTTCAGCCATGTTGGTTTCAGGTTTGAGATTGAAAGTTCATGCCTGACCTGCTGTGGAAGAATGTGTGATATGTTTAAAAGCTCCTGAACAGGCACTTAATGTTTAATTAATGTTTAATTAACTTAAGTTTGTTTTGTCCATTACAGTTTCCCAGGTAAAAGAATTAAATATTCAGTTTCACCTTAATAATAATAATAATCCTGTTATGTTATTTATGAGCCAATTTTTTAAAATAATAATAAAAAAATGTAATGCAATCTTTATTTTTAAGTGTATATTAGAGTTTAAATTAAAACACTATCTCATTTCCTAAATTGATCCATACTTAATGAATGGTAATTCAAAACATATTTTGCGAATTTATGTGTACCAGCAATAATAATAAATGAATTGTATATGTGAAAAAATATATTTTGAAATCTTAAATATTAAAATATGTTACAAAAATATATCTGAAATATGCATTTTAGTCAGAAGTTCTTTGCGTATGCGTGCATAGTGTTTGGTTTCAGGTAACGTTGTCCTTGGTCAGTATTGGTCTCCTGATAAAATAGTTTCATGCTACTCCCTCTTACAGATAGTGACATTCAGTCATGCCTGAGATCCTTGTTGTTGTTTGTTTTGTCTAAAGAACACCTCTTTGTCTCATGCCTGAATTATTTTCTCACACTCTTACACCTGTGGGTGTCCTTTAATCTTTAAAAACAGTCAACTGCTGTTTTGCCAGATTTAAGATGTGAGGTGTGTGTGTGTGTGTGTGGGTTGGGGGAGGGGTTGACTTAACAGACTTTAGGGACACATTTGACACTCAAAACCAGTTAAATGGGGACAACTCCTGCAACTGATGACAAGAGCCATGTTTACGATTGGAAAACAGTTGATATTAGGTCAGTGGTTAAGCTCAAATTAGGATTGGAGTTAGGCAAGTAGTGGTTATGGTCCAGGTAAATCTTCAGGAAATGGAAATAAGTCCTTGTAATTCCCCCAAAAGTGACCTTAGTAAGTGTATGCGTGTGTGTATGTGTGCGTGTGATGCTGAAAGGTATGCGCTTCATGTAATTACTCCAGCAGCTCATTGGATCTTTTTTTTTGGGTTGAACAAATTTGTTCGATTTGACCTTTAAAGGTCAAAGACAAAGCATCGGGTCATACAGAGACGTTTTCTCCTCCCACTTTAATGAAGCAGTACTTTATCAGGTGTATTGTGTTTCTTTAAGTATCTGTAAAATACATTGAATTTGATAATGTCACGTTGGTGTTTCCTCAGGTGTTGATATGTGATACAAATGGGATTAACAGGTTTATTTTAAAGCTGTAACCTGATGAGCAGAGTTGTCTTGTGTCCCACAGAGCAGATCAAACCACAGCACATCGTCGGAGAAGATAGTATGGACAATGAAGACGAGCCACGTAAAGGTGAGCTAAGATGTGAATTTTTTGTGAGGAGGTTACAAACAGTAATCCCAGCGTGTAGTATCTTTCAGTTTAATGTGGTGCAAAAGAAGTGCGAGGCTTTAAAATGGCTTAATTAAATATTTTTACACAAATTTGAGGAAAACTCAATGCTAATGATGAATGGTAATGATGAATTTCTTATCTGAAAGTGCTGTTACACCCTTTAACTCTTGCTATCCAATTATGTTCACTCTGGTTTCAAGGAAGTAAATGCTCTTTTTGAAGTGTGAGCTTTGCTTGTGAGTTACATAGCAGCAAAGCACAACAGGAAGAGAGGAAGACAGAGAAGGGCTCCTTTTAGTTACAACTTCACACAACATCTTCAAAATCTTTTGAAAACCTGTGGACATGACACTGACATATCAACAGACAACATTTGACAGTATGTCCTCCATCATTATTTTGTTGTTCAGGTGGGACAGAGAACCCCGAGGCAGAAGACGAATACCATCGCACCGCTCAGGCTAGCTGGGTTCAACGAATGTTTACGTCTTTCTTTGGTGATTCTGCCTTATTCAACACCAGAGAGGGCCGAGCCGGCAAGGTACCTGAATATTGTTCATGCACCTGAAGCCATTAAAATGGTGACAATGACGAAATTAAACACTTCATAGAAAACACTGCCTGTGCTCTACATACGTTGGTTCACCTTTCATAGGTTGAAATTCACAACAACCAGCCTCTTCCTGTCTTCACAACCCGTCTCTCCTTGTTAACCAGGTTCATAACTTCATGCTGGGTCTGAACCTGAACACCAACATGCCATTCTCTCCAATCACAGGGGTCACATATCAAGCGCCGATACCTGAGGATGAGGTGGATGCTGTCACAGGTCAGAGGGCTAAATGATCGTCATTGTCATTTTACATATTGCAGTTTTTATTTCTCAGTTTATTAATAATCTTGTCTGTCAGTGTTCAAAAACTATAATCAGACTTTATAGGAATGATATTGGATTATTTGGAAATGTTTAAGAAAAAGTGAATAATACAAAATTTTAAATGTGCAAGAAGATGCATGTGAATCTAAAATGTTTGGTTTTCAACCTAAACTGACATCAGCTGTAGACACAATGACATAACATTGCCATATAAATTTGTTGTGATGAACGTTCTGCATATAGTCTTGAAGCAGACACACAGCAACATTATCCTTCATTTAGATTTATGTCCCAACTCCTGAGGGAAATACCTAGTTCTCAGCTCCTTAATGTTTCACTGTGTTCACCAGCTTGGAGCTTACTTTGTTTGTCAGTTGTTTGGTGCCACTACTGTTGGAAATGATGCTGGTAAAAGCAGTAAGATTGAACCAAAACATGAAAAATGAGTATTGGACAACTGAGAGCTGAAAGGTTCTAAAACATTCTCTAAAGCTGTGAGGAAATGTTAAGTGATTATTTTCTGAGTAGAGGAAAGAAGTCGCACACTCGTAGCCATGATGCCAGAAAGTTCAATAATATTTTTAAAAACAACGCTGACGAAGACTGCTAGGTCGAAACATTGTTTTTTTAATATTATTAAACTTTCTGGCATTGTGTCGACAAGTGTGTGACTTCTTTTTTTCTAAATCTGTATTCTCCTTTGTGGTCAGCACCTCCTCAACGCTGGTGTGCGCTCCAACCCTTCCTCTTTCTTCAAGTGATAATTTTCCGACAGTTCATCATTACAAGCAATTTCTTTCATATTACAGGCAGTCATTTCAACTGATTGTCAGCATAAAGATACTGATCAGTGCAGCTTTTAATAAAAACTTGCATGTGTTTTAACACATTTTTGTCAGCATGACATAGCTTTACTGGTACTTAGAGGTGTGGTTTCAAAAATTCTCGAATGATACCCAGGCCTACACCCACTAAACACTGCACAGGTGAGTCATTAAATCTGCTGGGTCACATCATGTGGCTGTAATTTGCCTGCAAACCGCAGACTGCAAAGAAAATTGCTATTCTGTTCCTGCATCTTTAATTTTACTCAGCATGATTTTCTCAGACCCAGATGAGTTCGATCGTATTTATGAGCCTCTGGATGTGACAAGTAAGAAGATCCATGTAGTGGACAGTGGCCTGACATACAACCTTCCTTACCCGCTCATCCTGCGGCCGCAGCGTGGTGTCAACCTCATCATCTCTTTTGACTTTTCTGCACGACCCAGTGACTCCAGTCCCCCGTTTAAGGTAAGACTCTTTTGAGAGTCACAAATGGCAAAAAACTATTTGTGCCAGCAGGGAATCATTAACACTGTTTTCTCCCAATGTCAAAGGAGCTCCTGTTGGCAGAAAAATGGGCTCGAATGAACAAACTTCCATTCCCCAAGATCGACCCCAAAGTCTTCGACCGCGAGGGCCTGAAGGAATGCTACGTCTTCAAACCTAAAAAAGGAGAAAGGAACTGCCCGACTGTCATCCACTTTGTCCTGGTCAACATCAACTTCAGGCAATTTAAGGCACCTGGTAAGTGAAGCAAGGCAAGTTTATTTATACAGTGTAGTACAGTATAGGCAGATCAAAGTTCTTTACAGGCGTGTAGAAATACATTAAAACATGAGACATTAAGAAAACATTAAAATTGACAGTACAGATAAAAAAGCTAACAGTAAAAAATTAACTTCTAAATGATAATTAGACCAAAAAGCCTCCAACAAGCCCCAAGTAGTGCCCACCTGCTGTTCATACCACACTGACCGGAGCCACTGATTCTCTCTGACATTCCTGACAAGTCCTGACCATCAACCAGTGGCCTGGTGTATACTCACCATATTATAGATAAGTGAAAGGAAGATTTAAAATCTATCCTGTGATGTACAGAAAGTCAGTACAGTGATTTAAGGACGCTCTCTCAGTGTTAGTGAGGACCCTGGCGGAATGGAAACCTCCATCCGTCCACATATGTGCACACGTGGAGGATTTGCAGTACATACGTAAAGGAAACTATGGCGAGAATTTTTGGATTATTGTAATAACACTGTTTTACTGTCATGGCTTATGAGGCATCTCTTCCTGGAAACCAACTGGGGATCTACCATATTCAGTCAGCAGCAGACAGTTTTTATGTTTGTTCAGAAGGTGGGCCTCTCCTCCGTGTGACCCCATTAAAAAAAAGGTCTGTGGTTTTGTGTGTTAACTGTGTGTGTGCCTTTGTGAGCGTGTGTGTGCACAGGCATGCATGTGATCTACAGTGTGTGCAGTGTAATATGAGCAGCTCGGGTGAATTATGGTCCATTGACGAGCCAGGTGCTGATCGGGAATCTCTCGCTGCTGTGGGAGAGCTCCATGTGTAAACAGGTCATACATCATGAGCCATGCAAAAGACACGCTAATACCACATCACGCCTCCACATCTCCACATCTCCACTGCTGCCTCTTTACATTCAGAAAGTCATCAGCCCACATACTTCCGCAGTCTGTTTATGGAAGTTACATAAGCTTTTTACAATCAAATCCCAAAAACATCTGAAGGAAATTTTACCATAATAGGAATTCCCGTTCCTGTTGGTTCACTATTGTATGCTTGCATTTTCCAAAGCATAACTTCTATCCTAAATCCTTTCATCTGTACACCAGTAGTGAAACAATATAAGCAAATCTCATGAAAGTAGATGATGAATGAACAAGATATTTTGAACACTGAGACGGAAAGTTTGTTCTTGACCTCTAAAGTAATTGATAGGTCCATAAAATTAGTGTAGAAAAAACTCCAACTATTTCAATATCTGTCAAATGCTACTGAAGTTGCTATCTTTTGTTTGATCATTTTATCTAAATATTTTACATGCCCACGGTAGGCAGACGTTTCCTTAAAATGAAAGAAAGCACTTTTTAAAAATAATTCTTAACCTGTATCTTTTATTTGTGATTCTACTTTAATTTTTCCCTGAAAAAAAACAGCAACACAATAATGTTGTTACTTTTCATAACATGTCTCATTTTTTAGACACACAAAAAAGCGAGGATTAATGTAGTTAATGTGTTAAGCAGAAAAATATCAAATGTGAGGCTACAGTGTTGTACTTTGACACACAAGGTTGATTTATATTGCAGTATGTCTTCCCCCAATGAACTGTACCGGAATCATTTAGTTTGTTTGTTTTCTTTCAATAGTTTGTTTCTAATACCAAAAGGGATGATGTAATTAAGTAATGATGTTTGTTTATTATAACAGATGATATGTGATAATTTGTCAGAAAGTCTTTGGCTTTTAGACTCAACAGGGAGATTTTGTAAAAGAAGGGCGTATGCCATTTAATTACATCTGCAGAATGAATCCCCTCAACAGTCCAGACATTGCTGATGATGGTGGCTGATGACCCTGTTGAGACTGAACAGCCGATAAAATAATAAAACAGATGAATATACAAAGACTGATGGCGATGAGGAGGCCGAGGGTTGCACACAACACCATCACAAATTAACTAAAGTTATAGAGAGAAACATATTTTCAAAATGCAAAAGATTACAGGTTGGTGTGTTAAAGGGATAGTTTACCCAAAAATGAAAATTCAAACATTTTCCTCTCCCCCTCATGCAGATGGAAGGTTGGGTGAAGTTTTTTCGTTCACAAAACACTGCTTGACTTCCTCAGGAAAAAGGCGTTGCAGTAATCTCCCAAACAATTGAAGTGAATGGTGACCAAGTTTTAAATGCAAGGGGGAAAAAGCAAAACAAAACAAAAAATAAACATACTAAAACCATAGAAGGTCATCACACTGCTCATACTGTTCATCTGGAGTAATCCCCGTGTACTTGAGCCAAGACATGCCGTGTTTGAAAAATGAAAAAAAGCCCAACCGTTCACTGTAACCTGTTGCTCCTGAGATAGGAGCTGCATATAATGTACACATACACACACACTGTTTGAAGCTCCTGCAGTGGCACAAGGCAAGACCAAGAAGACCTTCTGTATCTGCAGGATCAATTGAAGGGCAAGTCTGGCAAGTGTGGTGTCTGCTGCTGGCACCAGACTTCTGGGTAGCATGTACACAATGGGTCATCAGATACCTTTGAGTTCACGCCGGTCTCCTTGCTTTTCAAAACAACTTGGCAAACAAGGCCTCAGGACACTAAAATTACTTTGGACAAGCAGTATGGAGGCATTTTGTGGTTTTATTAGTTTTTTTTTTTTTAATGTTTGAAAGTTTGTCACCATTCCCTGCAATTGTTTGGGAGATGACTACAACACATTTTTCCTTTAAAATTCCAACAGTGTTTACTGGACTAAAAAATTTCACCTGACCTTCCATCAGCATGAGGGTGAGTAGGTAATGACTGGATTTTTAATCCTAGGTGAACTATCCCTTTAAGTCATCGTGTTTTATTGGATATATATGACCAGCCAATGAGAATCAGAGCATGACAGTGAGGAAATTATAGGTAAGCTTGTGTGATAGGAGAAAATGGTATATTGATAGACAAAAGGAACAAGTCTAAGTATGCAAAGGAGGTGTTGTCTTCAAAGATGTTTAAATTTAGGATTCCTGACCATTTCTAGGACTTTTTATTTATAATGTCCTAAAAGTTGAGTGTCAAAGTTTAGTTGACGTTTTTAACAAAACAATCTCATCAATCCATACTTGTTATTACACCCACAGGCGTTCCCAGAGAGACTGAGAAGGAGAAGGAGTTGGCTGATTTTGACATCTTTGATGATCCCGAGACGCCGTTCTCCACATTTAACTTCCAGTACTCCAACGAAGCCTTCACCAGACTCCATGACCTAATGGAGTTCAACACACTCAACAACCTGGAGGTCAGTTCTGCTGGTCTGTGTTTTTCCCTCTAAGAAAGATTTCCAACATCCAGTGATGGGAAAAAGTAATGATGAAAGAGTGATTCAGCACTTTGTACACAGGCTGGATTATTTTCATTCATTGCCTCAGTCATTCACTGGTAATCTGCCTTCATTCAGTGTTGTCAGTGGGGATATTTTACATTTCAGTGTTGTCACCAAACAAAATGTGTTTGTTGTGTAACACTAAACATTTCAAATCCCAGAGGTGCTGTCTAAGACTGAATAGTGCAAGCATGGTCTAGTATTTAGTAGGTGTGTCACTGGAAGAGGTCAGACTTTCACTCACTGTGTCTGAGTCACTTCCCTTCTGAGCAAGAGTTTAAATGTGATGCAATGTGTTTGATTTCACCGGAAGGTCAGCTCATTCAGACAGATCGTCAGCCAAGATATTTTCCTGAAGACTTGAGGCAGCAGCACTGGCATGTGAAATACCACATTTTAGGTTACTGTTATCTTAGTCACATTCTAATCATATATGAGAAATCTGCCCGGCAACACCAAAGTTTGATCATTTATCCTGCATTTATTGCATGAAAGCCATAGCACAAGACTTTAAACAAGTTCATGCATCCTGATTTTTATGTCAAACAACATTTTTAATCATTCCAGCAGATGTTGCTCAGTCAGTTGGAAGCTGTCCATTATTGTGACAGGCTATTATTCTGAAATCCCAGTAGTCTGAAAAATGTCCCATTGGACCCAAAGCCCATTTGTGTGACAGTCCATTACCAGGAAATCAAGCATCCATTTCTCTGAAAGGCCTAGAAAACATACACACACTCTCTCAAAATATTTCTACTTGCTGTCGACAAAGACTCGGTCATGCCTCTGACTGACTAGCTGTCACATCTTGGTTACGGTTAGGAGAGATTGTTAGAGTTGTAGAAAAAAAACAGAAACAATGGAAATTTATACATAGAATAACAGGCTGTTGGACAAAATGTTTTTTTGGTTCAGTGGGAGGTTTTTTAGACTATTAAGTTTTCTGAAAAATGGCCTTTTGGAACAACTGTGACAATTGTGATTATGACATTTGTCAGCCCACCACTTTGGTCCAAATTCAAAAATCTATACATTGTTGGATTGTGGTGAGATCACCAGTAAAACTGAAGACATTTTCTTACAATAGATGACATTTGATACAAATGCCTGAACACTTTGAAAATATAATTAATGGTTTTGAGATGACATGATTTTTTACTCATAGATGATGCAATATTAAATAATACAATGTGTCAGTTATGATTTATTCCCTTTATTTGTCTCCTGTAGGTGATCAAAGAGGCCATTAAGGACTGCATTGTGTCCCGGAAGGAGAATCCCTCATGCCTCTCCCTTCCCTTCTCCCTAAGTGAGATCCCAAAAAAGAAGTTTGTTAAAAGGGATCCTCTAGTAAAACCCTGGAATCACCTCGGAAAAGATAATCAGTAGTGTGATCCCAGACTTTGAATGAAGCGAACTTTAGTGATTTTTATTATAGATTCTGTCTGAAAGTAAAGCATTTTCTTTTTGGAAAATGTCTATCTTGTTGACCTCTTTTCTGCAAATTTTTACCATTCTTTAATTTTGTGAGAGCCTTTATGTTTACTGGTAAATGCTTTAGGATTGCATCCATTTACAACTGAGTGAGATTTTCGTTTGGCTTTATGCACAAACAGGTCTGCTAGGAAAACTAATGGTGTTTATTGATGACAAACAGCTGATGTCTGCTTTTGTCTTCTGGCTGTAAGAAAGACTGCATGCTGGGAATCATCGCCAAACACGCAGGATGGTGACAGTTAACATCTGGCTCTGTCTGGAACAACTGGAGATTGTTTTTTTTAGCTCTTTCGTTTTTAAAAAAATATTTACTGAGAATCACAAATGATGCTCTCTCTATGTTTTCACTGAAAAATGTTGGACAGGAAAGTGATGTGCGTCTGCTTTCTTCTATGCAAATCACTATATTTTTGTTTTTTTTCACCGGATGACTCGCCTAAACATGTATTTTGTTTAAAGACATGGAGGAGACGCTTGTAACCATTGGTTTTGTTTGATGACAACTCCTAAACACGCGAAGTGCACCCCCTCTGGATACCTCAAACATCTCAGTGATGCTTATCCACCTACATGGAAGGAGCACTCCCTGCCCCCCCCCAGGGAGTGTCTCATATAAGGCCACCATTTTGGAAAAAACAAAACTTGATACCATGGCGACAGCTCCGCTTCTCTCTCTCTCTGCCTCTCTCTAAAGGTGTGTTTATTTTCCTCACCATGTTGTTTCTGGCTGCCTTTTAGATACAGGCACAGTTTGTTTTTTTAGAGGCCATTGCCTCCCCCAGATAACCCAACTTGCCACAGGATTCTATGAGCAGCCCCCGCACACTCAGCTCAGGTCAGAGCGAGGTAAGGCTGGGTGGAGTGGTAAATGCGATCACGAGACCCGCTCGCAGCTGAAACGGTGGCTCTCCGCGGCACTCAGTGGAATTTTACACACTACACCTTCACCTGCAGCAGTGGAAGCCTGGAATCTGACACACTACACCTATACCTGCAGGGGCCCGAAGGCTGCACACGGAAGAGTGGAATTCTACACTGAAGCACTTCCTCTGACCCCTACATGCTCATGTTTCAGCCCACTGGTTTGAAAGAAACAGAGAAACAAAAAATGATTTTGCAGTCTTTCTGCAGAGTTACATGACCAACAAGCCTTTGCAACCTGCCTCTATACCTTTTCAGTTGTGTGTGTGTTTTGCATATGTTCTGTAGCATCACATTCAACATTTTGTCATGCTTTGGGGAATTCCTTAAATGCTTTTGTTTATTTGATACTACTGTTGTGTCTGACTGTTACAAATGTCAATGTTTGAATGAGGTTTTCTTACTTCTGGAGCCAGACCGTGAAGTTCTGGTCTCACTTTGGCTCTCTTTAAGATCAACCAGCAGCTGATTAGCTTCGCTTAGCATGAAGACTGTAAACAGGGGGGAAATAGCTAGCTTGGCTTTAGCCAAATGCAGAAAAAGTGAAATACGTTAAAATGAAAATAAAACAAGAAACATGCTATGAACTTAGTGGTGCTGGAAGGAGAATTTTCTTGCCTTTGGAGATGGCCAGACTAGCTGGTTCTGATTGTTTTCAGTATCTAAGCTAAGCTAAGCTAACCGGTTGCTGACTGTGCAGTGTAGGATCATCAATCTTTCCATTTGACTGAATTTGCAAACAAGCAATTCTCTCCTGATGTGGAAATACTTCTTCAAGACAAAGTTTTTAATGAAAGCTTAGTAAGCATTTTATGACGACACGTAAAACTCTTTGAGATATCATGTTACGTTTTTACTTTTATTTGTAGCTAGCATAGGGTGGGTTATTTTAGCAAGCATGCATGAGTTGTAGCAATTTTACTTTCTAACATTCTTTTCGTCATGTTATATTTTATAATCTTTTATAATGTTTACAAGATTGTAAACTGTCAGTTCTAGGGAAGCATCATGTGTACATAAATACTCCTGTGATCATAACTGGCAACGCATCTCATACATAATGTTTATGTGCATCATGAAAGCAGGGTAATAAAAGACAAAGAAAATTAATATTGTGTGTAATGTTTTCTGATAAAATATGCGACACCCTTCCTTCATCCTGAAATAACAAAGCCGCTGAGGGAGAATGCAGGATCACCGTGCCAGCGTGTTCTGTTTCCTGTTGTTTGTTTTACATATTTCATTGGTGGCTGGCGGTTTTTTGGACAGATCGTTTCACCTTATAAATTCTAGTTTTAGTGTGTGTTGGACTGTAACTCGAGGCAGAATCCACAGTGGAGATGTGAAATTTCCTCCCTGCTTTAACATAACACCAAATTACTTCCAAGGGATTTATGCTGCCTCAAGTCATGTCATCTCATATCATCCACGAATGAATACCTGAGTGAAACATAATAAAAAACACAGACTCGTGAAGAATTGGTTTGCTGGAATTTTAAGAAAAATTATGTTCTCTCTCATTTCTTTGTAGAACCTGTTTTAAAGTTACAATGAACATGTAAAGCATGTTGAGAGTATTTTAATGAAAGTTAAGTGACTTTGATAAGATAATTTTGGGAGAAGATTTGAAGATTGAATTTTAAATCTCAGTTGAATGATTTTCATTGATCCTGTCCACGATATTGTCTGTCATGTCCAAAAAATGCAAATTACATCACATTATGTCACCACTGTATGGTTTCAACTGTAGAGAGACTAAACAAGCAAAACAAAGCTGAACTTTTCACATGAGGACCTGTTTGCTGTTACGGAGGGGACCCGTACTTTTAAAATGCAGTAGTTGTTTAATGTCTTGTGTGGCTAGAGAGAGGAGAAAATAATGTAGGAGTTTTTGTAATTTTGGTTTGGTCTTTGAGACAGAGTTGTAACAGAAAACCTGCATGTGTTTTAACAAAGAGATGCAGTTGGCTGCATTGCGGTAATTTGATGATACAACATTTTTTGAGCTTGACATGTACTCATGACTACAAGGCTGCCTCTGTTACCTTGAATTTTCATTAGTCTTTTTTGGCCCCTGTAGCTTTCACAACATTACAGAAAAGTAACACTAATTTACTGGGAAACTCCTTAAAGTAAAAAAAATGGAAAATTATGGTTGATGTAGATAAGTGTATAAAATGCTTCATTTAAAGTTGATCCAACCAAATTTTGAAAAGATGATGTTTTCTCACTTTGTCGCAGTTGTTTATGTAACTATTCAAATATATTTCTTAATTGTTGTCTAAGAAGATTTCTGAGATTCAGACACTCCCCAAAGCAGCAAAAAGCTTTTATCTTTAGATTTTCCTTATATTCATAGGAGTTTCCTGATATTCGTATAAATTTTGGGATGAAGGATAATATCAATTAACCTTATAGTGAAAAATGTTGTTGAAAAAAATACATTTTATATTTGCATCAAATTAATACCAGTCAATATGCTCTAAATTTGTCAAATAAAAAATTGGTTCACCAAATTGCTAAATAAATAAATAATTAAAAAAATTAAAGTTAATTGGTGGTATTGATAGCCTATGATTTTTTTGGTTTGTTAGGGTGAGAACAGAATCTGTTTTGGTTTGTAATTTGAGTGCATTGAACCTTTTAATGCACTTAAAATGGTGCATAGAATGAATTCTTTCACAAGTGCATCACAAGCAGAAATCCTGAAGAGGGTTATTTTAAAACCAGTGGGAAAATAAGAACCAACAACCCAAAACCATCTGCATGAATAGCCTTGATAAAAATGCACTCTTTGAGCCAAAAGTTTTTATCAGCATGACCTGCTCTACAAAGCTAACTTCAGGCTGAATGTGATGTTACAAAGCATCTCACCAGAACCACTTTCACCTCCAGGAGGGAGGAAGCCACCCACAGTCTCTCCCAGCCGCAAAACCTGCTCCAACGCAGCACCCGCTAATTCATTACATTCCCCAATTAAATCATCATCCAGAAGCCATATTCCCCTCATTTTAAAGTGCTAATTATGTGCTTAGGATACTTCGTTGTGGTGTCAGTCCTTTTCTTTGGCACGGAAGCCCCTGGCCCAGCGCCTCACAGGTTTGCTCCGACATCGAAGGTTTCACTTCCTTGGCAGTGCCTGGCTGCCTGTCTGTGCACTGTACAGTAGGAGGGGAAATGAAATATTGAAATTTTCCAGAGCTTGTTAATTTGCACATTCACGTGAGGGTCATGTATGTGCCTGCATAAGCCTGAGTCACTCACATAGCACAGATGGGTTGGTGCACTCCACAAAGCCCACAGTGAGGACACTCATGACCAATGCACGCAAGGCTGTGTGAGTGTGTGTGTGTATGTGTGTATGTGTGTGTGTTTGTGTGTGTGTGTGTGTGTGCCCTTGTACAGCTATCTTTGTGAGAACCAATTTTTAGTCATTTGAGTTTTACGCCATGGAAGTGAGGACACTTTTTGGAAAGTCAGGACATTTTGGCCGGTCCTCACCCCCTGACAGGCTTTTTGAGGGTTAAGACTTGGTTTTAGGGTGAGAGTTAGAATTAGGTTTAGGTTAAGGTTAAGGTTAGGGTTAGGGTTAAGGTTGGGCATTCATTTTTTATGGTTGAGGTTAGGGTAAAGAGCTGGAAAATGCATTATGTCAGTGAGTGTCCTCACAAGTACAGCTGTACAAACGTCTGTGTGTTTATGTGTGTGTGTGTGTGTGTGTAAATAGGGGAGTTGAATGAGACTCCATTTCACAATCATCCAGTCCTGCTATTCAAGCAGTGTTATTCAGCTCTCTCTTACGTAAAAATGTCCAGTTCAGTGAGCAACACTTTCTCACTCTTCTCTCAAAACAGCTGCCTTCAGTCCTGGTATCAGATGAGCCAGATGTTGATGTGTGTGTGCTTGTGTTGGCGGATATGGGAGGCCTGTACTGGGAAATACATTAACTGGTATTATCCTTTCAGCTCCTGGGGAAAAGGGCCAGCAGTCTAGACAGGGCAGACAAGGAAATTAAAAATTCCACTTGAGAAAATATAACATGAATAGAAAATAAAGAAATGTAGGTGTGTACTTTTTTCTTGACTTCCCAGAAAAGGCCTGTGTGTTACAGGATCCTGTCTATTGGTCAGGATCCATAGCAATGGTTGCATCACAAGACTTCCAGCCACAGTTTAATATGAGTTTATGGATGAAAAGGCTGGAAGATTCCAAAACTTTTACCCTGTTTGTCCTACAACTGACAGGCAGATATGTCTGTTTGTTTTGTGTTAATTCCAGCTTGTCTCCCTGATTCAAATAAAAATGAGTGAGTGAATTAGCAACATGGAAAGTGTGCCTGACATCCTGCAAAAACAGAAAAATGCACTTTCATGTGACGCAGGAAAAAATTGACATCACAGAGCTGACGTGGTGGTCTGTGGGATCACCCGCCAGTTAAATAAATACTTACACAGCAAAGACTGGTGAGTGGTCGGCAGACACAGTGACTCAACACAAACACACACACCAGTGCTGGTTGTATAGATCATCTGTTTGGATTCCAGCAGATAAAACTCAGATTAAATCACTGGAGCAAAAGCATCTGGATCCTATCAGAGTAAAAGCCTGTGCAGTCATATAGAGGCAAAGTATATGGATGCTATGTGGGGATTTCACACACTTACAACACCTCTGTGTGTGTACGTGTGTGTGTGTGTGTGTGTGTGTGTGTGCGTGTGCGTGTGCGTGTGTGTGCGCGCACGCGCACGTGTGTGTGGACATTGTTTAGTCTCTGATGAATTACTTACTCCTTAAACCTTTGTCATACTATACTCACAGTGAAAGACAAAAAGGATTCTCTTAAATGGAAATCACGCATTGGCATTAATTCAAGACAGAATGTTGAAAGAAACATTTATATAGGCTTAGAAAATTAGTTTTTAGCATCATTTTGCTGAAGGCTGAGCAAATGTGTTGAGATTGTGAAAGTTTTACATGAAGTCTCTTTTTAAATAAACTTTCTCATGATCCGATCACATGCCAATAAGAAAATTAGAAATACTTCTTTGATTCTTTTTTGTTTTATTGTTGCATTTTTTTATTTCATTCATATTTAGATTGTTTTTTTATTATTTTAATCATTTGCCTTTTATCCTTATGTGTTAATCTTTAACTAGAGTATGAGTCATTAGCTCTGTTTACAGTTGGTTTTGTGTTTATGTAAGAAAGAAGTAAAAACACTTTGTTGAATAACAAACAGTAGCAAACACAAGGAGGGGTAGCTGGACAAAAACAGGACCAGAATAAATGAAAGAAAGATTAGCAAAGGACCGGAGAACTTTGATTTGCCATTGAAAAAAAAAAAATCATTTATTTTTAAAATTAACATAAGGGCAGCACACCATTATGTCCATTCTAACATTTCTGCAATTTAATGTCATTTAACTTTATTTATTTATTTATTCAGGATGGATACCTCCCTCATTCGTTACACTCGTGCTTATTTTACTTATTTTATATTTCTTTTTACATATCTGGCAATGTAGAGAAGACTGTAAAATAACATTTTGACCATAATACATGGAAATAAAATGTAAATTAAATATAGTTCAGAGGTTAAATGATTAATTAAATAGGCGAAACAAAAGGTAGATGTTTTACGATTGTTTTACAGAATTGTCTAATGCTCTGTTAAAAATGTGACTCATGAAAATTGCTCAGAGTGGAAATGTTTGTCAGCTTGCTGCCTTGGCAGACAGTGCTTTCATTTCTAATGTTTGATTGCCCTCTAGCGGAACAAAATGGTAATTACAGACAATAACCTGCAGTTCCCTGTTTTGCCGAGTAACGTTAGGTGGCGATGTCGTGCACACGGAAGCAAAAACCACAGAGAAAAAACGGGAGGAAGTCAGAAAGCTCCTCGTCTGTGACGGCCGTATCAAAGAGAAGCACTGTGGGAGAAAAAGGCCGGATTTGATCTTCAAGTCTCGTTCTTTTCGGTTAAGAATAAAACGCCCAAACCGCCGCCGACATGTCGAAGAACACCGTGTCCGCCGCCCGCTTCAGGCGAGTGGACGTGGACGAGTACGACGAGAACAAATTTGTGGACGAGGAGGACGGAGGAGAGAACCAACTGGGTCCTGACGAGGCAGAGGTGGACTCCCTCATTAGACAATATCCTTTTCATGATTAGCTAGCATGTGTGTTAGCAGCCACGGTCGACCAAGTAAACAACAATCTGCGTGTATTCACGGATTCGATTTATCTGCATGTTGTACTCTTTACTGAACGTTACCGTGCATGTTTGCTGTTGCAGCCTGTATGAATGGGCGTTTTGCAAGTAGGCCAGTTAACGTTACTGTCCAGACTTGCCTGACAGTCACATTCCAGGGATGTCTGCCCCAAGAAAAAAACAGCCTCCTCATGGATATTTAACCGCAGGCCAGTATACATTATCTAACCGCAAACTCAACGTTTTTTATATCGTTTTACAAAGTGCAGTGTCTTCAAATAGTCGTGCAACTTTAATGTGTGTGTGTGTGTAAGTTCGCTTGGAGAGATGAGTGTTGCAAAAGCAGATGTGCTAAAATCTGTTGTTTCTTGAAATCAGCAGAGTTGTGCCAGTTACATCTTTGGTTAAGATATTTAAAGAGAGGCTTTTACGCCTGGAGCCAGCCGAGCCTTAATGTATTTTAGTTTTTTAGGCCTTATAAGGCATGAAAGTGTTCCACTTCCTCATTGAATAAAAGCAGTTTCCTCCCACTTCTTGTTACAGTGGAGGAGACTTATAGGAAAGGTTCACATTTTTCAAGTCTGACAACACAGCACTTACATAAAGACAGTAAGGACATGGCTGCATCTAATCATTTCACTTTCTGTTACCCGCCCGTCCCTGTGGCTCAGCAAAGAAACACAAGTGAATTTTGTACTCTAATCCCACCCACAGATACTTGATTGATTTATTTCAAAAGTACACAGTCCCATTGTGATTCCTGCTGATTTGCTTGCAGTGAGAATTGCGGAATTGTGGTGAGAGTTGCAGAACGAGGATTGCGGATGTCAGTTTACATTTGAGTTGAAGTATGAGGTGATTTCTAAGACAAGCTTTAAAAACTTAAAAAAACAACAACCCGTCCTTTAAGATTGTCCTTTGTATGCTTTTATAAATAAAAGCTAGTTTTATTTATCATTGCACATTTCAGTACAAGTAAAATCAGTCACATTAAAGTGCCTGCACAGAACACCCACTCAGAGACAGCGAGCAACCCAAAGCCCCCTTGCAGACGTACATCACACAGCTGTGCACACACACACACACCTAATAATTAACCTGACAAAAGTATAATATTGCTTTTGAAGGCGGAAACAGTTGTGACTGGTCTCAGGTTATCAGACAATTGCTGTTTTTCCTGAGAAATATCAAAAAACACCCTCATCAGCTGTGGATATTATTCTAATTTGAGTTAAAAAAAAAACAAACAAACAAAAAAAACCACCAGCAGATGACATGAGAGGTCTGCTGGACTGGCGCCAGAAGCTGATAGTCATTAACACACAGACTTGAGCACATGTGTGGTATTGGGGCATGTTTTGACCCCCGCTGTGCGTGGTGCTTCTTTAACCCTCCCTGCACAGGAAACCTAATGGAGGCTTTACATGCAGTTCTGAAGAACCCACCAATAAATACAAAGAACCAGAATGTCAAGGTGGGTTTTGGTTTTCTTGGTCAGTTATGGTTTTCTACATAAAAATCACTTTGAGTGGTTTTTCACTCTTGAATGTTGAAATTACTAAGTACAGCGAGGAGCTCGTGATACCTGAACATTGCAGCAGCCATCATCTCGATGTCCCCCCTTCCCTCTTTTCAGGATCGTGCAGAGGGCCTTGTGCTGAAGGTGCTCAGCGCCTTCAAGAGCAGTGACATTGAGAAAGGAGTTCAATCCCTTGACAAGAACGGCGTGGACCTGCTGATGAAATACATCTACAAAGGCTTCGAGAGGCCGTCAGAAAACAGCAGCGCAGTCCTACTGCAGTGGCATGAAAAGGTGAATATTTACACTGCATTGTCTGACATAGGCCAGATACAGGTATTTTTTTTTTTAAAGAGGGGTTCTTCCCTCATTTGTTCTTCCAAAAAAGTCTACACAAGCACTGTAATTAAACAAATCTTTGTTCAAAATTATAACCTAAGTAACACAACTGAAGTGCTGTCAAGAGCATGCCGGACCAACACGGGGAGACAGAACTCCAACCGTAAAGCAGCACTGACAGTAACCCCAAGCTGATTAACTCATTCCTATCCCAAACCTTTAACATTGGTGGCGGGGTCAGTGCTGTTGGACTATGAAGTGACCTCTGTTGTGCATGCTGATACCTCTGTTCCTCCATGTACTTCAAGAGTGACCATACAAGGGTAGCATCAGCGCTATTGCCTCATAAACATATGAAAAAACAGCACACACTTTCATATCAAAAACACCACCAACAGAGTTCCTGAATACCTTCACCTAGGGACTAGTTTTCCAAAGGGTCTGTTTTCAATTACCTAAAACTATGTTTGTCAGTGGATGAAAGGCCAAAACCCATAGAACAAGATATGTTATAAAAAAAATTAAAAAAAAATAGAAAAAGTGTATGTCTGGACAAGGCAGTGGTCATACAGTAGGTGGGTTTCCATTACAGATTATCCCAAAACTGAAGCGATATTTATATTTACCAAATGCCAATATAACTCATTTGAAAGGCTGCACGAGTGTGTGAGGGCGATAGGTTAAAATTTTCCAACCAGCCACTAGCATCCCGTAAACCAGTAATTGCTGATACATTCACGCAGGTGTGTGCCAGCACATGCAGTGTGTAGTCACTGCTATTTATGCTGTGGGCCTGCACTGAGTGTCTCAGCATGTAATGTTACAGCGTTTTTTTTTTCTCTCACAAGACAAGTGATGCATGCCCACGCTGAGGGGCGTGCGGGGATGAATGGATGAAAAAATACATATGGGAAATGCTGTGAGTGGCCTTGCAACAGTTTTTGGACTCGAGTAATTATTCATGTCTCTAATCATTGCTAATACATATTATAACTAACAACTAAACCAAACAAAAACTCTCAGCTTGTCAGCATGAGCCAAGCCGCTCTGCTCGTCAGCCTCAAGCAACGTGCACACAGTCCCACTCCACTCCCCTCTGAATAAAAGGTGTTTTTTTTGTGACAGACGAACCGTATGTTATTTTACACGACAACAATATCGACAACAATGAATTAAATGATCTATGGTGTTTTTCAAATTTAACTGGGTGAAATCGAAGCCTAATAATGTAGGTCCACCTTTACTGGGTGCATGCACGCTCTAACAGCCTGACACACACTTCCTGTCAGGGGTGACGTTAACTACAGTCAGTGCTGCTCCTCCGCTCCTTTCTTATTACTGTTAGAAAACTACACACTCTGCCTGTTTGCATTTTTGCTGTTGACAGATCGATAATTTATTGAGTACGATTTCTCAGGAGGGGTACTTTTATTTTTGCAAAATAAAATGTCTAAAATAGACCAAAATATCAGCTCCAACAAACCAACCATCGCCGATGGTCGATATGTTCGTCCAATCGCCTGACCCTAACTTGCGACATGATGGTGTTTTCATTTAGTGATGTTAAGCAACTTCTCCTCCCATGATAATATTCCAAGAAGCATGACAATGGATGGTCAGAAATATTTCTATTGCAGCCACTGCGCTAGTGCGGGTCAGGGTGTCTGGAGCAGACTTGACTACACCTGCGAGTTCGCACTAAAAACTAAACCAAACAAAAATTGTCACCACAAACTGAGCATTATATCCTTACATTTATTAATCGGAGCATTCACAATAATAACTTAAAACCAGCAGGGAGAGGAGCGGAAAGTGTGTGCTTTGTCCCTCTTTCTTCCTCTGTTCTCACTTTCCTGACGACTCGTAGCAGATAGAATTAGGCCCGAAACATCCTCTAACAACCACAAAAAGAAAGCGGATTAAGAAACTGACCTAAGTAACATGATTCGTCTGTCCGTGAGTCAATCTCTGCTGTTTTTAGGACAAATAATCCAGATTGAATCTTTTCATCATTTCACAACAGAAACAGCCACCTGCGTGTGAGGTTTACAATGACTGTATGCCAAAATATTTAGACACAGAAATACACAAAAACACGAACCAGCAGAACTTGTGTAAATTTTTCTGTCACTGAGGGACCTGACCGCTGCCCCTCTCTTTAAAATGTTTAAGATATGGGCAAACAAGTTATCTATGAATAACTTTCCTGGGAAATAAAACAAAACAAATTTATAACATAGAATATTACACGCTGTTTATTTACCAACTTTGGATAAAAATAATAAAATCAAAGGCCAGGTGCTGGTATCAGCCTGGGAGCCTTCGGATCATGATCTGGCAGGATCCAACACACTTTAATCCCTGCCTATCAGACTGATGCGTAAAAAGTGTTTCTGTTGCAGTTTTGCGAAATATAATTTTTCCGAATTGCCTGAAATACCTCCTCATGTGAGTGCAAAAACTTGATAAATGGAAGTTTTTTCGAAATTAATGTGTTTCCATTCGGTGTAGTTTCTTTTTCTGAATTTAAATTTGTGCATATTGAGGGTGAACGGAAAACCCGCCTAGTGAGAGGGAGAATCTGCCCTAAAAACCGTGTCAACCAACTACTGATTTTTGGCCTCCACTCCACTTCAGCCTGTCTCTCTAATAACCAAATTCCAAGTATCTCAGTATCAACTTAAGCAAACCCAAATCTTTACGATGAAACTTACTAATGAAAACCGTATTTAATGTGGAGACTAATTGATTTTTTTGGTCTGTACTGAGTAAAATGGCTTGATTTGAAAGAGAAACTGACATCTGAGATGATGGTCATGAGAAAGATCTTAATTAAAACCCCATCAAGAGTAAAGTCAGAAGACACTGTGCCTGTTTTAGTATGATTTCATTACCAAGAATGTGTTTGAAATGTTTTGGCTGTGATGCTGTCTTCTGTTAGGTGAAGCTTTAGAACTACTCTTAACTCTTCAATTAAAGGTGATAAGGTTTCAGAACTGGTGTCATTAATGATGGTCAGCAGTTATTGGTGAATTAAAGTTTGAATATTTCTAAAAAAGCATCATGTTTGGTGTCTATAGGTTGAGGCTAATTTGGCCACATGATGCCGTGGATGAGCTACCGGAGTGTAGCAGAGGCTCAGCTTTAGTTTAGTCTACATTTAACAGCCTGACTGTATTTCTCTCCCTGTGTCTGCAGGCTCTGGCAGCTGGAGGCGTGGGCAGCATCGTCAGGGTACTAACAGCGAGGAAGACTGTCTAAAATAGGAGGCTGAGGAGGATCAGTTCACTCCACATCACTGACAGATACAGGAGGAATGCATCTGCACTGTACTGTTCATGTAATCTAACAGCTAGCATAGGGACTAAAAGGAACGACTGATTTTTAGCCCAATGTGAGGAGCCTGCAGCGTTCAAGGCTTGACTAAAAAAAGAAAATCCAATCTGGATCACATTCGGTTAAAAAAACGGGTTTTCTTCCTTATTCCTATGCACGTTCACAGCCTACTAAATCATATTCCTCACAGGGTGCTACAGATAACTTCACACACCATGCGTCTGTGCTGCTTCCCTGATCCATTAATAGAACCCTCGCTCTCTCCATGTCGTTCATTAACAGTACATGCTCATTCTGCACACCAGCGGTTCCCAACCTAGAATGCAGGAGACTACTAAATTCTGTTTTTCAGAATTTTTTTTCTTCCTAATCTTCGCTTTTGTTTCATCTCTGCTCACCTCTCCATGCCTCTAAAAACACACAGTATGCACATGTGACGAGGGCAAGTTGTCCTCCTCAGTTTGAAATGGCCACAAGCCAAAAAATTTGGGAGCCGCTGCTACACATAGTCCCTACACACTTTTAAGAACAAACACAGCAGGCGAAACTCCTCGTATTACGATATATATCCTCTGAGTTCCACACAGACGGTTTCAGCTTTGTTTCTCTCAGGAAAACTCTCTCAGTGTTTGTTTTTCCACCGCTCTCTTGTGCTGTCTCTGCAGCAGAGGCTTCCTGGTGGAATAAAAGCCTGATTCTCTGTCAGTAAATCCTCTCATTACCTCTCGGTATAACACTTAAGCAGCGGGCGTCTCCTGAAAAGCACAGTCACAGATGGAGGGTGGTGGATTTGCTCACGGGGGTCTCTTTGCATGCAGGGGATATGGGGGTTGGTGTCATCCATCCTTTCATGCCGCCTGCTGCCCCAGTTAAGGATTATTACCCACGATGCATCTCCACCACCACTCTCATTAATCCCATTTCACATCCTGCTTCTGTCTGACTTTTCTCTCTGCTACTCTGCATCATGTGGCTCTGCTGGTTCTGATTACAGGGGCTGCATTTTGTCTGTACTTTCAGGAAAATGACCGTGAGAATCCTTTCTCAGATTGCTTTTTGTAATTTTGGTATTTAACAGTATAATAATCTAGGATTAATTTTCCTCTTGGCTTTGTTTTGTTTTATAGTAATGATATTTGCCTAAAGGCCAAATCCCTGCTTGATATAAATTAAAAACAATGCTTAAAAGGGTTGACAATATCAGGAGGGACTAAAAGATGATGAATATTTTGTTTTTTCTGAAAACGGAGGGAGTTTTATGATTTAAAAAAGTATATATATATAAAAATCATTTGCATGATCCCACTTTTGAGAGTTTCTCAAGCATTTCATACCCGTCTTTTGTATGTTTACGTGTCTCTTCTGGAAAAATTAAGTGATTTTTTTTTTTGTTGTTGTTTTTTGTGATGAATCAGCTTGTTAATTCAAGTCAAATCCTCCACAAGTGGGTGTCGTCTGTCAGTAAGAAGGAATAACCGTTACTACCACATGAACTTTTAATTTCCACACGTTTTATAAAATGAGGAGGAAAACTGGAAATGTAAAAGTTAAATCTGCCTTATCAGGTAGATGTTGACGTCTGTTGCCAAATGATTCCTTTTGCTTTCACAAAAATAATGTAGCTTACGCTGATGATTTAGTTGCCATTGTGTGTTAGAGAAGAACTTTAATGACAAAGTGGTGGAGTTTTAACCCTAAACAGTATAGATGAACATAAAAGCAAAGTGTGTACTTGCTCATAGAGTTGCTGTTTGGGAAGAAGCAGGCCTGCTCCTCATGCAGACGTAGTGATGCAGGGAATTCAGTTCCAGCTTAATGTTTCCCTCCTGCTCATTTTCAGTCACACACTTTAGGTGGAATTCTCACTGGATGATGCTTCTTTTATCATCACAGGTGTTATTTGCTCCTGAGTCATCACCAGTTGCTGTTTAGACATGGCTTTTCATTCACTGTCATCAGTGACATACAGACATTAGGTCCCTTTTTCTAATGCAGTAATGTCGAGTTTTACATGAAAACAAAAAAAGAGAACGGACTGTTTTCTTCTTCTGCTTCATTTCTCCTAGTCAGAAATGCTCTGCTAGTCGAGGGTGAGAAGACGGGGGAGCAAACCAAACTGTACAAACTGCCTTACTCGATATTCCTTTTTTTATGTTTGTGCTTTTTTGACAAAAATAAAAAGGTATGAATGCTGACTATAACTTTGTCTTGACTTGATTTAAACGCAGACTCGATTTATGGACCCTCAAAACAGCTAAAAGTGGTTGTTAGAGTGGGCGCCCCATGTGCAGAGGCTGTGTCCTAACTGGTTATGATAAGTAGTGTATCAGTTTAGTTAAACTAAATTTGTCATTCACAACAGCAGTTTTAGCTTATTTGCATTTCTTCAAAAGAACCGAAAGGATGGTAGATGTCTTTTCCCTTTTCTGCATTTATCAAGAGTTTAAATAAGAATAAATATTTTTGTTTGCAAAAGCATTATACTCTAAATCTACTAGCAGCAGAATCACTTTGATCCTTTTTTAAAAATCTTTTTTTTTCCATTTCAGCTATTTTCCACTTATTTCATCAGTATGTATACATTTATAAATAAATTATTGAACATGTTAGTACGACTGGAGATAAAAAGAGTTCCACACAATCAAAATTTACTCTTAAATATTACAACTACATGTTTTTTTTTTTCACATTTCACTGACTCTGACATATGCATTAAAACAAAGACAGAAACAACAACATGCATATATATATTGGAGAGAAGGTAAATTCTTGCCTGATTGGCTATTGTGGAGCATGCAGGTGATAAGTCATGTGGTCACAGAGTTACACTTTACTGGGAGTCGCTTGATGAATGTGTCTCATTCCTCACATTCATTAAGTTATTCTTCAGTTTAATTCTTATTAGTTTGATGCATTCTGTCCCAGGAGTCACATGCTTAATATGCCACGTTGCTACAGACACACATTATGTTTAAGTGTATATTTATTTATTACCTTTTTTTTTATTACAAAATGAATACAATAAGTACATTATGACAATACATTATGAGAAACAAACATATGTACAAGTCATAAAAATAAAATACATCTCGGTATCAACTATTGGATGGATCAGTATGGCACATTGATGATGCAATCAGTGTCATGATTGGACAGAGTTTCTATGTGATGCACTTGTGTGTATGATAGGCAGTTACCTGAGGATATCTGACGCCGAAATAAGCATATCTGAGAGTCACAGCTCTGCTTCGGTGACTGATGACCCAAGGGCTAAACAAAGTGGGAACTGCCTTTTTTTTTGGTTCAAGCACTTCTCAATAAGTTAAAAATATTTAGATGTAAATAAAAGGATAACTACAATTTCAGAGCCAGGGGTGGATGCTTCCGCTTTGAAGAACAAAATCAAGTTGATCTTATAAATAAGTCTAAAGGCTCAGGGGTCAATGACAAAGAAAAAGATCAAAACATTTCACTGGAAAAGTCCTGACAGACTGAGGTGAGGATTCCACCTCTTGTGGCATCTATTGTACCCCTTAAAGAACCGACTTTCTCTCTTCAGGCTGTTTGCACTCACTGGCTTCTCTCACACCACACACACAAAGTCTTTTTTAACTCAGTTCATTTACTGATGTGGAAACTTTTTCAAAACCACATCCACTCACTCATTTATTTCGGAGGATGCAAGTCAGTGCCACACCTCAGTCCCGCCTCATTTAAAGTGCTCTCAGTAGGGGTAGGCAGAGACGGCGATATACACGATGAATGTCGTCTGGTACTCGATGCCTCCATCTTCACTGTAAGAGAGGGCTCGGACCTTCATGCGATACGTGTGAGGCTCTCGTAACGCCTGCGTGGTAAACAGTACTCCCTTCAGGTTCTCATCACGCAGGGCAAAAGGTAACGTGACGTCCTCATCCACTGCTAGGAAAGTGGTTCTGGGATGCATCACTCCATCCTGTGTGTAGGCCACCAGTCTTATGAGGTCCTGGTTAGCTGCGATGCCAAAGGGGAGAGACAGCAGCTTGTACTCCAGGGCATATGGGCTCAATGCACACTCCAGGTCATTAGGTGGGCAGTTCTTCAGGCAAAACCTACAACATAGAGCAGGAGATTTCAGTTAAATATAGAGACGAAAGCCAAAAAACATTGAATACTATGTAATATTGATTATTTTACTTTCTATTCGTTAAAGGAAAAATGTCTTCCTAGCAATTTAAAGATTTATTTTTGAGCAAAATATAAGCTAAAACTGTTTATATTACAGAATATATCAAAAGCATGTATTGTTCATTGTTAGCAATGTATGTACACCAGAGATCAAAGATAAATAAATAATTTTATTTTTCCCAAAATTTGAAGATAATAATCTGCTGGTACTTCCGCTATGGCCACAATTCAGTACAGCTGAAGAGACTCAGCGTTGGAAAAGCATCATTTGACATTTCCAGATGTCCATGTAAACCACAGACTTGATTGTGAACTTTTTAAAAACAAGCTGAGGAAACAGTCTCAATGAGCAACGCTTTCCATCCTGCTACTGTAGTGACAAAAGTCTAAGCATAATTTGCCTTAAAACTTATAAAAATAAACCCAAAACTATCTGCATGATATGTTGGTGAAAATTCTCAGTCATCCAGGTCTCAGGACATCTAATTGCTATTACTGGAAGCAAATGGACTTGCATGAGTTTCAGCCACTCCCTGCCAGTCAGTTAGAGCTGAAGAACCCTCTTAGATGAGAGCTGAAACATCCTCAAGAAAACTCAAGCGAGTCCATCAAAGCCCCTCTGTAAAACTTTCATACTGTGTTGATTGTGGCGGCGCGAGGACAAAAGCAGTATTGCTTACTGTCGTAAAGTTCTTGTCTGTTTCATAGTGTTTCGGCGGACTGAGCGGACCAGGCAAAGGCATTATGAAAGACAGACTGTCCTCTTTTCCTTTCTCCTGGCTGGCTCGCCAGTTGTGGTAAAAACACACATGAAGACACAGTGGCTCAGGATAGAGTTTTCATTTAATTTTGAAAGCATTTTGAAAGCATGAGTTAGAGTGAGTGATAAGTGTAACGACAACCCTGTTCTTACAAAACACATTAACCTTTAATGTTTGAGCACACAGGATGTTTGGGCCACACACACAGCCAATAGGAATCATTGCCAAACCATGGGCTGCTTCCAAAGATAAGCAGTTCTTTAGTTGCGTTTATCTCCTGTTTTCGGAATCGATTCACTGTTTCTTGGAATTGTACAATGAACACTCTGATGCCCTGTTTCGCAAGCCATCTTCTTTCACTAAAAAATATGATCAGCGGAATGTGAAGTTAACAAAGCACACTATAACAGTAATCTCTAATTTCCTCGCCGATGATCTCGTTTGCCGATGTAAGGAAGATGTTAGACATCAGTTCTGAATTTAGACTGCTTCATAACCAGTTAAAAGTTCCTCTTAGGGACTTTATTGGACTTAGATATCCACATGATACAATACAACAGTGGCCACAATCTTTTTTTTTTTTTTTTAAGAACTAAAACTTAAAAGAGGTAAAAAGGTCGGTAACACTTTATAACTAGAAAAGCACTCAGAGAGCGCAGACCTCCGCCAAAGCAGCTCCCCCCCAACCCCCCACCCCCACCCCCAGACGCTGATCCGATACCCGTAGCAACGGAGTAACGTGAGTAAGGGAGGGCGGGGGGCGCTAGATAAACTTGGAGGTGTGGCGTGAGAGCATGTGAAGGCAGTCAAATGCGAGAGAGAGAGAGAGCCTTGTTATCACTGTTAGCTTGTCTGTGTTATGCTAGCAGGTGCTGCCATAGGATGCTGCTGAGAGAGCTACAGGTGTGTTCAGGGTCGAAGTAAGACAGTGGGACACAGCGGATT
>JAQLOL010000020.1:7381097-7400265 GCA_029783665.1 Naso thynnoides | reverse complement strand
TCTTACTGCTTCGTTATTATTACAGTCATGAATATAGACATAACTACTGCATGGAGATCCGAATCACCCCCAAAATTTAATCAATTGTCCCTGGTCCCATTGCGGATATTTCCTGAAAATCTCATCCAAATCCGTCCATAATTTTTCGAGTTATGTTTCTGACAGACGGACAGACAGACCCTGGCAAAAACATTACCTCCTTGGCGGAGGTAACTACACCCTTTAAGGCATTAGTTAAGCAATACTGAATTCATCAGTAGTAAGACATTAATAAATATTGAATTAATCATTTATAAAGCATTGTTCCTTCATGAAAACTCAAACCATAATCCTTACCCTTACCCTATGGACTTTTCATGTGGGAACGATGCCCTATAAATGATAATTCGATATTTATTAATGCTTAACTAATGATAAATTTAGTATTTATTTATGCTTAACTAATGCCTAAAAGTTTGTAGTTATTATAAAGTGTTACCAAAAGGTCTAGATTTAAGATTGATCTTGCCTGGGTCCATCCTTTTGATTCTGCCCTAGGCTCTACACCAAGTTCAGTTGAAAGATATTATGGAGTCTGGCTTTCTGACAAGTAACAGCAGTTTCTCCTCCCAAAAATAAGAGAGATCTTTGTTAGATCTTCAAATCAGATCTTTAATGTGTTTATCATAATTAAGTGCTAAGTTAATGTCTATGATGATTTACCCTGTGGCTGGATCCCTCTGGTAGTTTGGTGGACAGGGTGTGTCGATACACTGGTAACTTCCTCTCATGTTAAAGCACATCCGATTCGCTCCACACTGGATGTTTTGTTCCAGGCACTCATCTATATCTGATGACAACAAACAGCTTGACATTATTGAAGTATGTGTTGTTATGTGCTGAGGATGATAGGAGGAAATACAAAGTAGATGGTTCTCACCTTGACACGTCTTGCCATTTGTCATGACACGGTAACCAGCAGGACAGAGACACCGGAAGCTTCCTGGTGTGTTCATACACTCATGCTGACAAGCATCCCTCACCTCACACTCATTGATGTCTGTTGGTGTCACACACACACACACACACACAAACACAAAGCCATAGAATGATATGGTGAAAATTAGAACATACATGAAAATAGATATATTCACACTTCCATGTTTTCAACGAATGCACAAGCAGCAAGCACGCAAAGAGTTAATTTTATCCTCTCCCTCATCTAATCCCTGCCTGTCCTCCATAGTTACCTAAGCAGGAGCCACCCCTGGACTCAAACCCCTGCTGACAAGTGAGGAAGCCCTGCTGTGAATGCACAGGAACCCCTCTGCGGCTTCGGCTCCTGTAGCGCCCCCGTGTGGTGGCTGTGTAGGAGTGGAAGCTCTGAGAGGCCAGGTTGTGGTACAGTCGCTGGTAGGGGCTGTGCTCAGGAGAGGATTGTGAAGTTTGGTAGCCATATGAGTAACTCTCATAGCTGGGCAGACGCTCCAGACCAGCGCAGGATTTTCCATCCCCCAGCAGGTGGCGCCCTGGCGGGCAGGTGCACTTGAAGCTGCCAGGTGTGTTGATGCACTGGTGGGCACAGGGTTGTGGCAGTCGCTCACACTCATTTATGTCTGGCCTCAGTGTAAAGAAAGACCAGCACCAGGGAGAGACAAGAGGACCAGGAGGATGGAAAAAAAAGGGGGCAAAAATAATGCAGAAAAAAATGGAAAAAGGAAGTGGTGCGGGCCATGAGAAAAGAGGAGGGAGATGAGAATGAGGGGGAAAAAAGGGTATATGTCAATTACCCCACTGCACAACAATACATTGTCCTGTCCCTAAGACAGAAATGTATTGAGACTAAATATATTTTTCAAGTTTGAATGAGAGACTGAGATAATCTCCTCTCATATCAAATAAAAAGTAAAGCTTTAAGATGATAACTTCAATGTCAACTTTGAATCCAATTAACAGTCTATCTGATCAAATGATATCAAATATAATTCATATTTGTTATCAGGTACAAAATCTGATTCATGCCAGATAGATATGACACATAGAGGTTACAGATGTCATGAGAGGAGCAGTGCGTGTACTCTATTGCAAAGCAACACCAGGAAATAGCCAGATCCAAACACACAAATTTGAAAAACCAGAACTGAAAAAGAGGGAAGGAAACAGAGTGACAGACAGAGCTGTGAGGTCATGGTGCTGGTCTTTTTATGCTGATGTTTCAAAGACAGATACATTCAGTTTGCCTTTCTCTGCTCTCCTTTCTTGCCCTTTTCTCTTACTTCTTTCTCAAAGTGTAAATAAGAAGCATCAACCTGGACCTTTAAAGGAACTGATACCATGCACTGAATATTTGCAGCATCTTTGCGTTTAAGGTTGTAAGTCAGCAGTATTAATTGTAGCATTTTTGGGATGTAAGCAAGCACTGACAGAATATGAATGTGCAAACAGCATTGCAGATAACAGCAGAGTTATTTTAGCCTTACAGCAGGAGTGAATCAGTAACTCACAAAGACAGAGAGAGAAATATGCTGGAGAAGCAAGCAAGCCGATGGGAAGTATAAAGGAAGTGCAGTGAAACATTTTAAATGTTTTATTGCTTAACATGCTTTGTGCTTTGCCAAACATACTCAGCTGAACAGCATTACACACCAGCAATTGGGATCACTTCAAATTAAGTCCATTAAATGTAATGTTTTGAGTAATGAGGGACATAAAGGATGCACATACCGACACAGGGACGTCCCACTCCTTGAGATCTGTAGCCACGTGGACATGTGCAGTGGTAGCTGCCTCTGGTGTTCTCACAGATCTGATTGTATCGGCATTGATGAGTCCCATCTTTGCACTCGTCAATATCTATGGCGGACCACAAGGTTACAGAAATAAATCATGGTTCAAAACTTAAATCTCTCGTAACTTTTTTTACCATTTGTACATAAAGGAGCAACATGCAAAATTAATCTTTTTAGAGTTCATAAATTTAAAAAAAAAAAAGCTATGTAAAGAATTAGTGGAGTAATTTCATCTGGAGTAGAGCGTGACATGACACACCCTCTCTGTGTGTTGCTTTCCGGCCTCTTGCTTTCAAGCTGGGATGGCCACACGTTCATGTTAGTTCATGTGAATCTCTGCGTCCTCCCTCCCCTCGGAACCATTGGCACGCCCCCCTTTATAAAGTGCCACAGTGAGTGAGGAGCAGCCGAGCTTATTTTTATATTTAACCCAGGCGTGGCCGACGTCACAGACAGTGGGAGACTAACATCACAAGCTGTTCAAAAATCACATCAGATTCTGACCTTACCATGCACTGATGAAAGAGATAGATAGAGGATTTTTCGCTTTAAATAACAAACCATATCATATCGTAACCGAGTAGCTGTGGGGGACAGCAGAGCTAATGTTACCTGCTAGCAGGGCTCTGGCCTCTTGCTGCCAGAGAAGGAGGCTACAGGTCTGGCTGGAGCTAGCACCAACAATTAACTCGGTTGAGGTCATAAACTGTTCGATATTTAAATAAATGTTGTTATATTGTGTTGTGATTTGGATTTGGACTTGCCATGCTTTGTAGAAAGAGACAAATAAATGTTTTTTCACCTTAAATAACATCATGTTGTAACCAATAAGATATGGGGGACAGCAGAGCTAATGCTAACCACTAGCAGGGCTCAGGCCTCTCTTGTAGTAAATGTTGCTATGTTGTGCTGTGATTGGGATTGTAGAAAGAGACAAATAGATGTTTTTTTCACCTTAAATAACATCACATTGTAACTGAGTAGATAAAGGGGACAGCTGTGCTAACGCTAACCGCTAGCGGGGCTCTGGCCTCTCTTGCTGCCCAAGAAGGAGGCTACACATCTGGCCGAAGCTAGTGTTGATGATTAGCTCGGTTAACATCATAAACTGTCAAGTAATTACATATATGTTGTTATATTGTGTTGAGATGGAGATTCCAGCTCGCCATGGTTTGTAAAAATGATTACAATTAGACTTCCTTTTGTTTTTCTTGAAATAACATTAAATTATCATTGAGAAAATGTGGTGGACAGCTAACACTAACCACTAGCGAGCCTCTTTCCTCGCCTGAGCAGAGAGCTGCTGAGAACCTGGGGTGGGGCAGGTGAAGTGCCAGGGGAAATGGGAGGAGTGGCTTACATGCAGGTTTGATTGGGTGTAAAGCTGATACAGAATTGCGACCACTAGTGGTGAATCAATTTTGCATACTGCTCCTTTAAGTTACTGCTCTCTGGCCTAGCGAGAAATAAAGTGAATGCTCACCAACACATGTCCCATTGGCACCTTTGGTCATACCACTGGGGCACAAGTCAATACAGGTGTAACCTCCCCGTGTGTTTTTACACTGCTGATCCGATCGACAAACTCTCTGTCTGCATTCGTTTATATCTGAGTTGATGAGAGAGAGAGAGAGTTAAATTCAGAACTAACACTAACAGAATTATGTTGGTGTAAGCAATGCATTTACTTATACATATATATAAAAAATAGCAACCTTTTATAATGAACAATACAGAAGAAGCATGATATGGAGACGTGTAGCCTTTTACCAATACAGCGTCGGTTCCTGAGTTGAAAGCCCGGCTCGCAGGCGCATCGGTAGCTGCCAACTGTGTTCAGACAGTGTTGATTGCACGGATTGGACTCCTGACACTCGTTCACATCTGAACCACAAAGAAGATGACCGTCAAAAGTTTCATATAAGCAACACTCCACCACAAATGCTCAGCACATACATAAATGCTTGTTTATGTACCTGCACAGCTGAGACCATCAGCTGTTCTCCTGAAGCCACGCCCACAGCGCATGACACATCGGTAAGAGCCAATTGTGTTCTCACAGTTCTCTCCATCATGGCAAATGTTCCCACCCAGTGAACACTCATCAATGTCTAAAAGAATGAAGAGCATTGAATAATTTAAAAAAGAGCTGTTGTGTAGTCGTGGTGCTAACAGCATTGATTCTTACTGGTGTGTGTCTGTGAGGTTTATACCCTGACACGTCCTGCCATCAGCTGATATTGTGAGGCCTCTGGGACAAGAGCAGTAGTAGGTGCCCATGGCATTGTGGCAGGCATGAGAACAGGGGTTCCCAACCTCACACTCATTCTCATCTGCAACACATAAATCAAACATCAACAATATTGCAACAATCAGAGCAGATTTAAACATACAAGAAGAAAGTTCCACAGTTGGTTAAGCTGTTAAATCATTCAAAGTTGTTTTCAAATCCACTTGGTGTCAGCAACTTTTTCATAGATCAAGTGCACACAGAATGTTGTTCAGAGCAGCCTTATATGTTGTGATGAACACTACCTGAACAGTATGGGCCAGCAGACACCAGAGTGAATCCCTGAGGACACTGATTGCTGCGATCTCCTGGAGTCGTGCAAACAATTCATCATTAAATTAGAATACATCTGAGACAAAAACATGCGGGAAAAAAAGGATCAAATGCAAAAGATTGACTGGATGATGAGACACAACAGAGAAAATATGCTGAACATAATTTTATGTCAGTAGTCTTTTTCAGTCCAGTTCTCACTCTTAAATTATTAAATTTTAATGAATATACTTTCATTTAGTCATTTAACGGAGCAGGATCCTCACCTTTGGAGATACTAGCTTGAATGCTATACTCAAGCATCTCCTCCAGGGGATGGTAGAGAGCGCTGATGGCTGTGGCATGCAGCATCTCTACAAGGTAGGGCATCTTGCCTTTGGACAAGTCATAGGAGATGGTGTGGTTCCAGGAGTAGGGAACACTCTCCCTGTCAATGCTGAACATGCGGGTGGACAGAGCGTACAACTGGCCTGGACCGGTCTGGATGTAATCTTCTGTGTAGTCCTGAGTCCAACAAAGTGTACATGTGAGGCAGCTTTCATTATCCACATTTTATCTTATTTACTAGAATTCTTTACTTGTCTACTGAACTTTGCTACAGTTTTTTTTAAATTATTCTCTATATTTACTGGAAAATAACAACTATCAGGAACTAAAAACTGTCTTCAGATGGGTATGGCTTAACACAAAGCTGTTTCATAAGTTACATCATAATTGTTTGGTCATGATCTTGACAATAAACCCTTTTCATCATGGACATTTTGACAAGTCATAGCAGGACAAGCATGGGTGAAATTAGCAACATTAGCAAAACCTCAGTTTCATCAAGTGTCCAAATACGTTATTCCAACAGGTCAGCTACCAAGGAAATCCACTGAGTTAAATGCTGTCATCATTATCATTAATTATTATACCCATGTTTTCCTGCTATGACATGCCATAATGTCTCCTGGAAAAAAGGTCTATATGGAATCACCATGCAGAGTCTTCCAGAGAGGTCCTTTTAATGTATTTTTAACCCAAAGCAAGTTCCAAGTCTCTGCAATTTCATTTTATAAAGTAAGGAAAAAAACACTCAAAATCGAATTAAAAATCAGTAAAATTTGTCTGTAGTTAAAAAAAAGGCAGTAATTGTAACATAATGTGACTGATATGTAATTTTTGCGCAACAAAAGACTGACGTCTTGAAACTTTTTTGGTTTTTGAGACATTTTGTTTTTTATTTACATTTTACATAGTGTATCAACTTTTTTAGAATCTAAGTTAATGTGATAAATAAACCCACCAAAAGTTAAACAGTCTATTTATTTCTAATCACTTTTTTTTTCTTACCTTAATGTTGATGTCAGCATGTGAAGGCAGTTGCAGGATGTGTCCGTTCACTACGATGTCCAATAACAAAGCTCCATCTGAATCCAGGCCTCTGGCAATGTGCGTCATCCTCAGGATCTCACCTGTAAGACCAATCATTACGCAAATCAGGTTTCAGCCTCAGAAAATTCTTCACATCTAAAATTATCAACATTTTCATTATTATATTATCAGCCAACAATCACCAGATCAAACTCATATATGTCTCTTCTATACAGCCTGTCTGTTCTCACCTGTAGCAAACTCCACCTGAGTCTCTCTCCTGAAGATGCCTCCTGTTAGCGTGTAGCCATTGACAGCCTCTCCCACCTCCTGTGCAGTGGTCCAGTACACAGGGTTCAAGATTGAGATTAGCTTTCTCATTGCAGGACCTTGAAATTAAAGGCAGAGGATGAGCGAATTTCAATTATTAAGAGATTTATTGAGTTCAAGAGAAGACATGGAGGCAGGCTCTGATTGGTGCACAGCACATCTAAAGTACAAAAAGTAAATATTTAAAACTATGAGAAACTGACCTAATGATCTGGGTATGTTAGTAACAGTGGCTTTGATGATCTTGCCGCCAGTCTTGCCGTCTGTGATGGTTGCATTAAGGATGGCGATGCCAAACTCAATATCATTGATATTCCCGATGATGCTCCCTCGGGCCTTCTGGGGTCCACCTGTATTGAGTT
Organism: Naso thynnoides; assembly: GCA_029783665.1. Taxonomy (NCBI): domain Eukaryota; kingdom Metazoa; phylum Chordata; class Actinopteri; order Acanthuriformes; family Acanthuridae; genus Naso; species Naso thynnoides. Next base: position 7,392,889 of record JAQLOL010000020.1, on the reverse strand, counting down.
ATCGAGTTAAGTTATATTTAAGATTATTTCATGAGCTATGCTGCACATATTTATTTTAAATAAGAGTGCCATACCTGGGCAGGCCTGAGCGTTACACCTGGACAGCTGAGAGTTGTCTCCCGGACAAGGTCGGCCACCGTTGCTCGGGGATGGACTGTTACAGAGACGGACACGTGTCCTCTCTCCACCCCCGCAGGAAGTAGAGCATTCTCCCCATGGCTGCCATGAACCCCAGTTACCATCGACTGCAATGATACACATTAAAGGGTTTTAGGGTAATAAGACTTTGTCAAATCTCTAAAAAGCTTCTTAAGCACTTTTTGTGGTTTGAGGTTTTCTCTTCAACAAAAATAAATAAAAACACATTACATACTATGCTTACTATTTGTGCTGGAGCACAAATAAAAGACAATGACATATTTCAACCTACCAAGTGGTTAGTACAGTTTGCCTTTTTTTTCCCATGTTACGCACAACAAAACACTCAATTCAACATGAAATGCAGAAACAGCTTAGCTTTTCTTATTTGCAGCATTCACAACCACTCTCTACCTTTTGCCTTGTTGACTTCTGACATATTCTGAAAAATGCTGACTCACCTGGACAGCTGGCCATGCTGCATCTCTGTATCTGTGTATCTGCACCTGCACACGCTCGCCCACCATTGGCAGGTCTGGGGTTGTCGCATGTCCTGTAGCGCCTCATCTGACCCCCATTACATGTCTTGCTGCAGCTGCCCCAGCTACTCCATGGACCCCAGTTACCACTGACTGAAAGAAAGTCACAATATTTAATACAGAAAGAAAAAAGAGAAAAGCCAAAAGACAGGCAAATTACTGGGAGGAAATATATATGTATGAATGTTTGTTGTAAACATGCATAGTATGTAAAATCTAACCAGCAAAAGCAAATAAAAGTTAATCTGGCTCACTTGGGCAAGGGTCGCTGTTACAGAAATCGATGTGCACATCGTTGCCTTCACACTGCCTGCCACCATGCTGAGGGGCGGGGCTTGCACAAAGGCGTGTCCTCTGTCTGGTCCCACCTCCACATGAAACACTGCAGGCTCCCCAGCTGACCCAGGAAGACCACTTCCCATCAACTGCAGGGCACAAGAAATGAGTTTTGAAACATTAAAGTGATATTTCATCACAAGATTCTTAAAACAAAAAATCAGTTACTAACCCTTGGATGTCTTAAATTGAAGAATATTTTTTTCCCTTCTAGTGTTCCTACACGTCAAACAGGTGATTTTAAAAATAAGCACTCCCTTTTGTTTGCAGCAAATAGATGCTCCCTCAAATCAAATGGATTTGATGCTCTTGAAAGCATCAAAACGATCTACAAACATTCATCCAAAACTCTACTTTATACTTTATTACTCTACTCAAATATACTTTATCTTGTCGTATAATACTTTCAAAACATTTTTGTTTTGGCTTAAAAGCCCCTAAATCCAACACATCCAATCCAATGTTTTGCGTTGCAGGTTCCGACTTTGTTTTGGTGTACTATAAATGAATATGGTTCCGTCAAGAACTGCAGAATCTCTCCTCTCTCTGCATCAGCCATTTTCTTTTGCTTATTCTTATATTTTGCTAAACTTGTAAACAAACAAACAAACAAAAAAAAACGGCTGATGCAGTGAGAGAGGAGTTTCTGCAGTCTCTGGCAGAACCATATTCATTAGAGCCAGAGTTCACTGACGTTTAGAATTGAAACATTGAATGGGATGTGTTGGATTTAGTAGCTTGTGTTTTGGTAGTATTGAGCACTTGATAGACTTGGGTTATACCACACGAAGAGTTTTGGATAGATGTTTTTAGATTGTTTTAATGCTTTCAAGAGTACACATCAGGAGACTGTCAGCAAAATGGAGTAGGCATTTTTGAAATCACTCGTTTACCACAGAGGGACGCTAGAAGGGAAAAAAAAATCTTTGATTCAAGACATCTAAGGGTGAGTAACTGACTAACAAAATAGAATTTTTAATTTTTTAAATATCACTGTAAAGTCTCATACATCCACATGTGAATATGGACTAAAACCTGCTTCAATTGACTTTATTGTTAACTATGATCCTTCAGCCCTCACCAGGACAAGGTCGCTCCTTGCACACTTGTGTTTGGGTGTCTGAGCCTTCACACTGCAGGCCATCAAATGCAGGTGGAGGGTTGTTGCACAGCCGGATTCTGGACTGCAAGCCCTTACCACAGGTCTCACTGCATGGGCTCCAGGGTAGCCAAGACCCCCAGTTGCCCGCCACTGCAGGAGTAAAAACCAAGATTCAATACATACAGGCCGATGGCCACATTAAGACCCATTCGTAGAAAATAATCACTACATTTCCTTAAATTCTTTACTGAAGGGCAATTCTAAGGTACTTGAATTATTTACATTTAATGCCAACTAATCTAGGGTTTTTCATATGTTCATTTCTTTGCAGTTAACTGCCACATTATTAACAATGCCCACCACAGACCGATTTTCTATTCCTGGGGCTGCACATTTTCGTAGCTCCAATTCTCTTTCAAAAACACGACTTTGTTTGAAAGAAACACCACAACTGTGGATATTATGGTGCTTAAGTAGTCTCAAAACTCACACACACAAAAAATGTGTGTGTGAACGTCATCCAAGTGCACAGAACAGTATCCATGAGTGGAAAAGCAAGTTTGCAAGAAAGCATTTCTGTTCCACCAAATGCATCTCCGCGACCACATACCATTATTACTGATAATAATTTTTAGGGATGGGGGAAAAAAATTGATATATCATAATATCATGACATTTTGCGTGATGATATTGTATCCATTCATAACTACAAAGTATTGATATTTCGTTGGATAAAATCTTAATAAATGTTGCAAATACAAACTCAACTTTTTGTATTATACAACAATAAAAATCAGTTGACTTTTCAGCCCACTAGATGGTGGTAAGTGCTCACTGGTGAGGTAATAAAAAATACAATAAAAAACTATTAAAGGGAGATGAATTGACTGAAAAATGTACCATACTGGATGAAACAGATGATGTTGACAGAGTTTTACTTTGGGAAAATGATTTGCATTTCAAAAAAGTGACAAAACCACAGTATATGTTTTTGCAATACCCAATATATCGCAATATTGTGATAATATCATGTTGTAGGGCCTCTGGCAATTCCCACCTCTAATAATTTTATACACAAAAAAAAATATCTCATCGCATAAAATATGACTAGTTTTTAAAAATTAAACATTAAGTGGTATAAAAGGCTCCAAGTCCATGTTAAATAGATACATCCACATACTTAAGTAAAGGATGTGAATAGTTCACCACTTTTCAGGCGCATAATCCTGCATTAAGTAGGCTGTTTATTGAAAACCTGTGAAAGTCAAGTAAATTAAAACCTGAAACAAAGCATGTTCGTTGTATTAAAGTGTAAATGTATTAAAGGCAGTAAAAACAACTGAGATAAAAAAATAAAAATATTGAGTTCAAGCAAAAACTTCAATATTTGGAAGTTAAAAAAGAGTAATAAAATACAAATACTGACTTTCTTTTCCTATGGGATAGAGTTGTACAATTTAAAAAAAATATTTAATTGCAATTATTTGGACTGATATTGTAATTGCAATGCAATATGTGATATTAGGGTAACTGATAACTTTTACTCAGTGTTTCTCATTTTCATTGAAAAACATTAAAATAAGAATGGTGTGCAGTGATCTGTAAAAAACAGATATTTTCAAGTCTGTAAAATATTGTGTAGGCAAGGACAACTTTGCAGCACAATATTTGAATTTAAATGGTATTTTGACACACACATTTATCCTTCAACCTAATTGTACCTTCCTGTGATTTAAACACTGCAGTACACCATATTGCCTTTTCAATAAAATTTTGTTTAACTGTGCAGCCTTCCTATGGGATGTACGATGAAGGTTAGATATGTCCCTGCCAGCTGTACCTCTCAGACCAGCCTTTCATACAGCTGACAGTATGCCACTACATTTACAGAAAACATATTTGGTTACTCACCTGGACAAGGTCTGACACTGCACATAATAACCTCCACTGCCTTTCCCTCACAAGGCCTGCCTCCATGCTGAGCTGGAGGATTACTGCAGGTCCGGACCCTGGTTCTGTTGCCATGACCACAGGTACGAGAGCATTCTTCCCAGACAGACCACTCTGACCAGTTCCCATCCACTGCAGAGGGACAATGTTTCAGATTTACTTACCACATATGCAATATGCACACAGTAACCTTTACTAGTACAAGGAGAACAGGCTTAATCCTCTGCATATGATTTTTCAAAGCTCTCTGACCTGGACAGGGTTTTCCCTGGCAACTACGTGTCTCTGTAGCTGATCCCACACAGTGTCGCCCTCCATTGGCAGGTAAGGGATTGTTGCACTGTCTCCGCCTCTTCCGGGACCCAACACCACATGACACACTGCAAGGACCCAAGTCTGCCCACTCTGAGTAGACTCCATGAACTGAAAACAGATATAATACTATGGCATGTCTTTGTTATCTAAACACTCCGAATGATTGATTGCTTTGCTTTCTTCTCACTTCACTTAGTAGGATATTTAGAATGTGTTTGTCTGTGATTGTGACAAACTTTCTCTTGCAGTGAAGAAACAATCTCCTCTCACAACATTAGCCATAGGTTAAAACAGAAGTTGACACAAAAATATGGTACAAATGTGTCTAGCTCACCTTGTACAGTAAGAGTGACCCTGACCAGAACGGATCCTAGCAGGTTTCTGGCCACACATTCATATTCAGCTGTGTCCTCCTTCTGGGCGCTGCTGACCCTGAGAGATCCATTGGACAGGGTGGAGAAACGATCGTTGCCCAGCAGGGGGCGCCCCTGACGAGACCACTCTATCGTGGGGGTAGGCTCACCATCAGCTTGACAGTTAAGCACAACTGTGGTGCCAGCATCCACCACTGTCTCCACGGGCTCCACTATAATAGTGGGTGCACCTACAGGATGGACAGATCCATGTTATCTATGTGATCTTTTCCAATTTACTAGACAGAGTGGGTGCTAAGAAAGTAAGATTTAATATTAATTTACTGCAGTTTTGTTTTAGGTAAAAATAACTTTTAAACGTTGGTTCATGTCGCAAATGCCAGATTGTAGGCTAAACTGATGGACTCAGAGAAGTTAAGTGCTTACTCTGCAAGGTGAGAGTGACGCTTCTTTCCACCACTCCAGCATCATTTGTTGCTACACACATGTAGTTGCCTCCATCTTCACTCTGTATGAAATAAATGAAAACACATTCATTGTCAAAATCGCAAGTTCCAAAATGCATTTATCCTTTAAAGTAAAGCTGCACACTGATAAATAATTTCTACCTTAATAACTACGTATAGGGGATTAACATGGTAAAGTGTCAGTGTCGTGTGTTTCTTTACCACTGTGCCATAGATGGCCAGAGAGCCATTGTCCAGCTGACGGATGCGGTTGTTAATCTGGATGTTTATTCCATTTTTGCTCCATCGGATGGTGGGCAGCGGATCTCCTCGAACCTCACAGTTCAGGATGGCATTACCACCCAGAGGCTCAATACGATTGGAGTGAAGATCCCCATCAATGATGGGAGGCTCTGGAGACAAATGGAAGAAGTTGCTGTTACAGTATGGACACATCAGCTGATTAGGATTGAGTTCAGTTACATGGCAACACTTTAAAACAAATATTGACATCTTTAAATACTTAATAATGTGCAGTATTTGTCAACAATGTACAACTTATCCTGTGAAGACATTAGTAGTGCTTAACTATATGTGAGGATATTTTTTTATGATCCGACTTCACATCTAGTGTAGGTCACCAAGAGGTCTGTCGCGTGAGAAGGCATGGCAGAGAAAGACCTTTTGTAACCTGTATGCCTAGGGCCTCAGGGAGAAGGACTCTAGTGAAATGTGTACCAGATGTGAGGTGCCTGCTTGATGGACAGTTCATAATATCAACATTGAAAGGAACCCCAGCAAAGAAGTAACCGAGAACAAGAGAAATGGCTCTGATGATTAGTGAACATAATGAATTCCATATGTGTAGCCCTGTATTAGGTAGGGACAACTCTGTATTCCTTTGTCTTACTCATGCTTTGCTGAGGACTGACCCGACGTCGTATTAAACGTTTTCTGGACAATAAGAACTGCGTTCATCTCTTACTTTGACACCTTACTACCGCATCATCTATCCTTACAGCCTGCTTAAGGTGCCAGTAGAACCCACAGCCATGTTTGGGTCTCACACCACTGCCTTATTGCAGCAGGCACAGGAGAGCTGCCGCTGTGCTAAGGAGGTTTCAGGTGGCCTTGTCAGGCGTTTTACCTGCTCTAGGCCTAAACAGCCTCGTGCTCGGCCGGCACTAACTCCTGAGACCTCATGGGGTCAAGGGGACCTCAGACTCCAACTGGAGGCCTCCCGACAGCATAGGACAGGGGGAGAGGGCTGCCTGCTAAGGCAGAGGGGTCCTCTAAGTGCCCTCAGCCCTCCTGACAATCAGGGTCGGGCCGGCCATTTTTCCCCGTCTGCTGCTTGCATAACGGCCTGGTTGGCCCTGGAAGCCGACCCGTGGGTGGTTTCCACCATGACCCACGGGTACCACATTCAGTTTTTGCGCCGGCCGCCGGTTACGAGGACACCCATATTTACAACAGTGGCCGATCCTCACCAGAGAGTGGTTTTGCAGGCAGAGCTCTCTACTCTCCTGGAAAAGGGGGCCATATGGGAGGTGGCCTCAGGGGATCGGCAGGCCGGGTTTTTCTCCCGCTACTTTCTGACCCCGAAGAAGGATGGAGGGCTTCGCCCTATTTTGGATCTCAGGGGACTAAATCAGTATCTCCCGCCCCTGTAGTGCCAAATTTTGACGGTCCCCAGGGTGAGGCAGGCAATCTCTGCAGGAGATTGGTTTGCCACCATAGACTTCAAGGATGCCTATTTCAAGATACCCATCTGGAGGAGTTTCAGGTGCTGCCGTTTGGTATTTCTCTGGCACCTCGCACCTTTACTTGTTGTATGGATGCGTTCTTCTCCCCCCTGAGGCGAAAGGGCATCAGGATCTTGAACTACCTTGACGACTGGCTGGTTTGCGCAGTCTCAAAGGAGCAATGTCGCAAACACGTAGCCCTCCTGCTGGACCATGTTCAGGGTTTAGGTCTGCGCCTAAACCACAAAAAAAGCAGGCTTGAGCCGGCCCAGGTGACCACCTTCTTGGATATGGTCCTGGACTCGAGGAGTGGTACAGTTGCTCTGACCCCAGAAAGGCAGCTGGCTTTCAGGTCCTGCATTGCCCTGTTCCAGCTGCAGGCTCTGGTTGACTGGGGTCTCTGCCCTCGCCTCATTGGCCTAATGGCAGCCATGGTGCAGGTAGTCCCTCTCGCCCTCTTGCACATGCAGCCTGTGCAGAGATTTCTGCTGAGCTTAGGTCTGTGCCCTCAGAGGTCCCACAAGATCAAAGTCTTGGTCTCTTGGAGGCTCCACAGAGCCCTACAGTGGTTGAGGGTCCCCGCAAACATCATGGCGGACTGGGATCTGGGTCCAGTGATCTATCGCCAGCTGGTGTACACCGACGCATCCCTGTTAGGGTGGGGCGCAGTACACGACGGCTGTGGGGTCAACCGTGTCTGGACCGGCCGGTGGCAGGGTCAGCACATAAATATCCTGGAGCTGAGGGCAGTTCTTCTCGCTCTGCATCATTTCTTGCTGAGACTGAGGGGTTATCATGTGATTGTCCGCACTGACAGCACAGTGACAGCCGCTTACATCAACAGGTGGGGGGGCTAGGCTCCCCAGTCCTGTGCAAGCTGGTAACCATTCTCTGGCAGTGGGCCCACCCCCTCTTCCTCTCGCTCAGAGCCGTGCATGTACTGGGGTACTGAACTCCACGGCGGACATCATGTGGGGGCCCTCAGCCAGGGGAATGGAGACTCCATCCGGAGGTGGTTTCCGAGCTATGGCGTCACTTCAGCAGGGCAGAGGTCAACCTGTTCGCATCCAGGGAGTCGACACATTGTCCACTCTTCTTCTCCCCGAGGAACGACGATCCCCCCTTGGGTTGGGATGCTCCGGCTTATCCATGTCCCAGGGTTCAGCTCTACGCCTTTCCCCCCTTCACTCTTCTCCAACCTCTTCTTCAAAGAGTTCTGGTGGAGCGTGTGCGGGTGATACTGGTGGCTCCTCTGGGGCCCACATGGCATGGATCTCAGCAATTCCACCTCTGCTGGACGGACCACCATGGGAGCTCCCGCACCGGAGGGACCTGCTCTCCCAGGTGAACGGAGCCCTGTTCCAACCCTTTCCAGCGGGGCTCAGGCTGGTGGCCTGGCCCCTGAGAGGGACAGGCTCCTGACCTTGGGGCTACTGGAGCCTGTGGTGGCAACGATTCAGCAGGCCCGGGCTCCATCCACAAGGGCGGCTTATTCGTACCGTTTGCGGCTGTTTACTGCCTGGTGTGGGTCTAACCAGGTGGACCCCTACTTAGCCTCGGCTCAGCAGATCCTGCGGTTTTTGCAGTCTCAGCTGGAGGCGAAGAGGGCGGCGGTAACACTGTGAGGATTGGGGGCAGCAATCAAAGCAGTGCGGATCGGTGAGTTTGCATTTAGTGCTGAGTGCCCTCATTTCTCAGTTTCTCCGGGGGGCCCAGAGACTTACGGTGTGCTCCACTGGTCCTGCAGTTCCCTCTTGGGACCTGGATGTTGTCCTTGGGGCCCTTCAGAGTCCCCCTTTTGAACCCCTTGGGGGTGCTGATTTTAGGTGGCTTTCCATCAAAACCGCCTTTCTGCTTGCTGTTACCTCAGCCAGAAGGGTGAGCAAACTTCATGCATTGTCAGTGCATAATGATTGCTGCCGGTTCTCCTCGGAGGGTTCGAGTGTGGTTCTGCGTCCCAACCCTGCCTTCCTGCCTAAAGTCCTCACTGAGTTCCACCTGTCTCAGTTGGTTGAGCTTAGGTTTCTCTCCTCTCCCAATGCTGGCGAGGATGCTGAGCAGGGTCGGTCGACTCCGTGCCCAGTGAGGGCCTTGACGGCGTACATTCAGCGAACTCGGGCTATCCGGAGGTCCGATCAGCTCTTCGTTTGTTATGATCCTGGACGTTTGGGAAGGCCTTTGTCTAAGTCCAGGCTGTCGCACTGGGTGGTGGACGCTATCCGACAGGCTTATGTCCTGTCCGATGTGCCTGCTCCATCAGGTGTCCAGGTGCACTCCACTCGGGATGTGGCTGCCTCTTGGGCTCTGTGGCGAGGGGCCTCCCTTGCCTCCATCTGCACTGCTGCCACATGGTCATCCCAGTCGACCTTTACCAGGTTCTACCGTCTGAACGTCGCTGCCAGCCACTCCTTCGGGGAGCTGGTGCTGGGCGCGGCCCGACGGTAGACATGTTGTCTCCCCTTGGCCTTGCGTCTTTCGGGCTGAGTAAGCAGCTGCTCTGTAGCCAGCCTGGCCCCTGTGTCTTGCAGGGCCCCTGGAGGTTCCCTTTGGTTAGCCTTGTGTCTTGCAGGCTACCATGGTGCCCCTTTTCCCTCACAGGATGGGCCCCAGCGCCTGGCGGGGCCTACTCTTGTGAATTCTATATATTGTATAATTGTACATAGTTTGTTTGTTGCACGTTGTGGTGTGGGATTGTGGGCTGCACCGTCTCCTCGCGGGGTGTCTTAAAGGTCTACCCTGTACATATGGAATATGTAACGGAGTGGAGAGATAGTCTCGAGACGATAGAGAATGGTTGGTTACTTTGTAACCTTGGTTCTCTGAGTGAAGAGACTATCTCTCCAGTCTGTAGGCCGCTCGGAGACACGTTTCGATCAAACTATCAGTGATTACACGCCGGCACTGACGCTTTATAGCTACGCAATGGGGCTTGGCCGGGCAGGCCGGGGTGTCTTAAAGAACTATCCACGTACCCTGACAAGCAGCGGGGGTCATATCCCCGTACATATGGAATATGTAACGGAGTGGAGAGATAGTCTCTTCACTCAGAGAACCAAGGTTACAAAGTAACCAAACGTTCCCTACAGTCTGTTAGGTCAGTTTGGTGTGTTCAGTTTGTTTAGTTGATACAGCCTGAGTTAAGTTCTGTTTATTTGACCTCTTTTAAGGACCCAGTACCTTCAGTTACTATTGTAAGTTGTTTCTTGTTTTTTGGAGTAAATAAAAGCCATTTTTTCTTCTGAAACCACCTGACTCCTCGTGCTTTGACCATTTCGGCCCCTTATAATAATATTTCAATTGGGAAATATTAAAAGGAGAACCATAATCTTTTTATATGCAACAGTAACAAAAATCTAACTGACAGCAGGTAATGGTGGTTTAACTGAGGCCAGGAGCAGTTTAAGGGGCCCAAATCCCAATCTCGCCCAGGGCCCCACAATGTCTAGGACCAGTCCTGCTGTGACAGGCTGTACGCAGCTGCAAAGGGAGTGACTAAGCTGTATGCTGGGTTACGAGAAGGATGCTGCACAGTGTACACTTTACTTTATTGTGACTTTCTCTGACTGTGTGGAAAAGTGACATTTTCCCATCACACACTGGATTCTAACAGAGTGACAGCTGATTGACATGAGAAGTCCAGTGCGGGTTGAATGTGCAGCGATAAATCAGATAATTGAGGAGACATCTCATGTATGAATCTTTGAATCTTCGTCATGACGCTGGATGTTCACAGACTCTGATAATGTTGGTATGGGTCATCTCCACTTCCCGTCTAGGCTCTAAAGAGAACAGCACGGGCCTTACGGGTAAATAAACTAATGCGTTTGGGTTATGGTAATGGCATATATCGATGTTGCAGGGTCAACAGACAAGGACATTCACATGATATGAAAATATTGAAACTTAGCTTGCAAATACCAAAAAACGACAACTGAGGCATGAGGTGTACATTGTGTTGTGTTTATGCAAATCAGATACAGTAAACGGTCCACAAACTTGCTGCGGCATATCCATCTTGTCCTGCATGATCATATCTCCTGTTTGAAAGTGAATATAAACCTTTGAAACTGTCATTGCATCCACTGTCTCCTGCTTTAACCTAAAATTACAACAGAATGACTGTTTTGCAAAAAGCAGTTTGTATAAAAATTATGGCAATAGCTTGATGCCTTACCCTGCACCCAAGGCAGTGTTTCCCGCTAATTTGCTGACTGGCTGCTCTCTGTACTGTGGAGAAACAAAGAAAATATATTTCCTGTTAATCATTGTTACATAAACCTTATCTTGCAGATCTTATCTCACCAACTTCATTTCTAATTTGCTGTTAGATAAAGACATTTGCCTGCATTTTTGCTTTTCCCAATATGAAAGAGAGATCTATTTCTCCAGATATACTGATCTGTGTGACAGGGTCGGGGGCAGCTCTCTCTCACACATGCTGCAGCACCATGCACCACAAACAGCAGCTAGTGATGTGCGATACCACTAATTTTCATTCTAACCCGATACCAAGTAAAACCAAGGTGTGGTGTTGCGGTACTGATACAACACTGATACACTGATTTTTGTTTAGAAAAGGGAAATTAAAAGCCATATTTATTAACCATATTATTTGTGGATATATTTTGCTAGATTATGAATAAACAAGCAAAAATTATCCTGTCACATAGGACTGTGCAGGCAGAAAGAGAAGTAATTCCTGTCAAACAGTGATCCTGCAGATAGCAAAGTAGCTTTCTACTGTGTTCCTTTTGCTGACAAAAATGCACACACACCCCTAAATTAGTGTAACCTGAATACACACACACACACACACACACACACACACACACACACATATATATATA
>JAQLOL010000020.1:7344529-7374311 GCA_029783665.1 Naso thynnoides | reverse complement strand
GCCAACGCCAGAAGAAAACAGCTCATATCCTACCACGGCATGCACACGGCGGTGTATTCCCATGCTTTAGATGCACACTGCAGTTCAGTGCATTTACGCTAACACGCAACTCTCAACGCTTGCTTGCAGAGCACGGTGGCATACTGTACCTCTAAGTTAATAACGTGGTGCTCCTCATATTCTCATCCCTGCTAAAGACATTGGTAAACATACAAATAGCAGCATTACGGCGCGGTCTATTTCTAGTGAGATGATGACAGTGGCTGCCAGTCTAGCCCCACTAAGTTGCTGTTGGCTGTCATCATCTCCACTGTGTGTGTGTTTGTGTGTGTGTGTGAGTTAAGGGTGTGAAGGAGACATAGATACCAATCACATCCTGCACCACATGCCAATTACTGCCAACCTGGCCTCACCATCGGCAGATATGTGCAAGTGATTAAACGCGCGAGACAAAAATCGACAACGAATCACGCCGCTTTCGGCTCGATGCAAACGCACAAATGCAGCATTTAGGATGTGTTTCCCTGCGTGGTTGTGGGTGTCTGTGTGTGTATGCCACTCTCAGCAGGCCTCGGTGTCACGTTGCCAACAGATCAGCAATTCTGGGAACACCGCTCCCGTTTGGCTCCAAGAGAGGAAGATGAGGCATGTAAGTGTGTGTGTGTGTGTGTGTGTGTGGGGGGGGAAGAGGGAGTTGGTATTTGACAAGTGAGAGTGAGAAGAGTTTCCCCGGCTGCGTGTGTGCGTCAGAGAGTTCGTGCGAGGGCTGCAGCACGCTCCAACTTTAAGAGATGACTCAAGTGTGTTACTGTGCAGCGCGTGCTCCTGTGGGTATTTCGGCGTTGGTGAGGTGTGGAGGAACTCCTTTGGCTGTCCCTGGGGGGGGGTTTCTGCCGAGGGACACCCCACATCCTCCTCCACATACACTTGCTCACGATATATATAACTATATTGCTGCACAGAAGCCCAAAACGCAACACTATAAATACAAGGCTTTCGAACATAAGCAAGCTGAGCCCATTACAGACACTTCGGTGCATCAGACACACTGCAGATCATACAAACAAATATACCAAGAACGCAACAGCATGCACAAGCATTTCAAGAGGGCTGCTGCTAACAGAGTAGGCCTGTTAGTTAGGTGACATATCAACTTATTATGAAGCTACAGTTTATCTTCGGAGAATGCTTCAAAAAGGTCATTTTTGAACCGCCGCCCTCCAGCTCGGCTAATTCCTTTATCATACAATAACTAAGATAAACTTATCCTAATATGTGGGTTCATATGTAATCAAATTTACTGAAAGAATAATAATAACAACAACACTTGGGGGACACCTTCACCTGGCCTTGTGCTCAAGGGCCCAAAACATCCAGATCATATTAAATATGTAATAGCCTCATGGTAAATATTTAATTCTACCCTCATCACCTGTAATATGACTTTTGTTGTCTAATAAAACAAGTACAGCTGACAAATTAGCTGATAACTAATGTGGCTATGGAGGGAAAGCAGTTACAAAAATCAAATAATTATTTTAATCTACAATTTGGAAATCACTAGGCCAAGACAGAGAAGCTAAACTGGAACAAGATATCTAAACGTATCACTGAGGGCTCTGGGAAATGATCAGACATTTTCTAAAAAATTTCTGGGCCAAATCTGATCAGAAGATGAAGAAACTAACCAACTGCAAAAATCAACACAATTATCTTATTGGCAATTTGGCAATTCACCGGGCCAAAAAAAAGAAAAGCAAAACCTGAAGAGGACTCTGGGAAATGATCACAGATATCTTCCACGATTGTCTGGGGCAAAATATTGATCAGTGAATGAAGAAATTAATCATTAGCTACCAACCCTGACACAGATTACTGACTGTAATACAGATTTGTATTATAAACAAGGCAGATAATGCGTTTTTTCTGTAAATATAACATCAATTATGCCTTGTTATGGGTGTAACAGCAAGAGGAGGTTGAAAATAAGTATTCGGGCACCCTCAATGACGGACAACATGGAGCCTATCACAAACCAAAACAAACAATCGTTTTGTGCGTGACAGCGTTGCAAGTGTCTCCGTAACTTCCTTACCTTCTTTGCTGAGCGTCACGGCTCCGCCGAGGCGGCAAAGCTCTTCGTCGCTGTTATCCACGGACGAGTCTGCGTCTGCAGAAACACACAACAGAGCCACTTACAAGCACGCAGGAGCGTTCAAAACAAACTTTAGGGCCACGCGTGGAGCCACGCTGGTCCCCGAGGAGGCTGGCTACCGTGCTAGCATTGACGCTAGCTTGCTAGCGCCCGTGGTCGCGGGCTCCGTGAAGCTGTCAAAGCTAACAAACTTACAGCTGGACAGTTGAGGACAGCGCCACTGCACGCACCAGCGGCACAAACTCCGCAGCGTACGGTTAGCGCCGCTCCCGCGCCTGTGCGCCGCTGCTAAAACAGCCGACTAACATTGCATTTGGTGGTGTTATTTCTGACAGTTACTTTGCTGCGCTCTGACAGACCCTGCATGGTGGAGGCGCTCACTCAACTCAATCACAGACAGTTGGACCACGCACTTCCCGACAGTTTGTCAGCAAAAACAACAACGATACCGACGTGCGAACTTACTGTCAACAAAACGTAATTTAGCCGCACTGACGAAGGAGGACCAAGGCTCGCACAGGAAGGTATCCAGACTTGGTATTTGGCGATCCAGTGTCGCCATTGCTCTTCCTTCTTGTTGCTTTGCTGAGAGCCGTTTTTTCCTCTCTCTCTCTCTCTCTCTCTCTCTCTCCTTCGCACGCAGCAGTCGAAAAACGAAAGAACGAGATATGCTGACGTCGCTGTCGGCGACGCTCGGGTTGGTTCGGGATGTTTCGGAGTGTTGACGGGCTGAGCGGCAGGCAGGGAGGTATTCACGAGTTCAAAAGTTCAGTGTTTTAGGTACAGCAAAAAAAAAAAAAAAAAATCCCACTGACATACATGTTTGTTACTGAAGGGTGACTACACGGCTTCATTATGATGCGTTTAAGAGCATCGGGAATGATTTTTTAAATTATTTTAGCCAATCTCGTTGAAAAAACAACAATAAAGGCTGTCAGTTATTGAATGGGAAATGGTAAGCCTATCAACAAAGAGGAGATTTATTATTAGACTTTTAATATCTGCCTGTCATTTAAATGCTTTTAAAAATAGGGAAACTTATTGAAGATAGTAACACAATGGGGGATGTCAATACAACAATTCTTTGCTAGACTTAAAAAAAACAATTTTAAAATGATAAAAGCCATTCCCTATCCTGTCAGTATTGCTCAATGGGAACAGTTAGGGATTTATTTGAAAGGTAAATTTTGAGACTTTGCTTTCATTATCTTCTCATGACACAGCAGCCTATACCAGGCACACACGACACGACAGAAAAATGGTTATAACTGAGGACTTTTAAAAAAACGACTATTTAAATTGCATATTAGGAATGAGCAGGGCTGTGCTCCTTTACAACCTCCACCAGGCTGAAACTTAAAAATGTTTAAACTGCAAACATGTGCCAGTGTCAGATTTAACTCTTCTCCCTGCTTCGCTGACAGAAAATTAAAGCAGGCTGGCTGTGAGGGCTTTTTCCAGGAAGTTCTCAAAGTATTGTTTATGGATTTTGGAGAGAGGAAGTCAGAACTATAAATGATGCTAAAACCTTTTACAATATCGAGCGTCATGGTGTTAGTAGCTTAGATTAGATTGTAAGGTTAAAGCTGCAACATTTCTATGATTTTTTTTTTTTTTAATTTCTGTGCACAACAAAATGTTTTACAAGAATTTGTTTAGAAATTATTCTATTTTGATTGTTTGGCTTCACTGAGGGCCTGGATGAGAGAGCTTTGAGTGATTTTGCAGCCTTGTGCTGGTTGGTCAGAGGTAACATATCAAATTCGTGGTTGGATTTTTGAAGTTTGAAGTTTTGCAGTCAGTTTTGCAATAAAACTAAAAATCTTTAAATTGGGTAAGTTAAAGAACAAGGGAAAGTGGTGATTAAAGTTTGGAGCTTAAAGTTCTGGGAGTTTTTTTGTATCAATGCACGCGATTTATTTAATTAATCTACCTCATACATGCAAAATATTGACCCAGGAGGCTCAGCCCCTCGGTGGCAAGGAGGCCACGCTCATGGCACTACAGTGACCTCTTGTGGCTGAAGAATGAACCTGCATTTCCAGTGCAAGCAAGTATGTCTCCTTTCAAAGAAACTTAGTAAAATACACAATATCACAAAATAAAACCCAAACTTGTCTCTTCCTCAGATCAGTTGGTCTGTGACCTTTCTTACAGCAGCACCATGAGGTTGTTGGTTGTGGTTTTTGGTGAATATTTCGACTGCTCTTGGTTGAATTGCTCCAATATTCGTGATCCTCGGAGGAAGGAGGTGCCGACTTTGGTGCTCCTAAGAGTTTTCTTGTAACACCAACATGAAGTTTGCATTTGTGTTTGTGAAATTTCTTGACAAATGTATTATTTAGTGCAGATATGAATGTTTCCCCTTATAATAATTTTGTGACAGTAGAAGAACATGAATCTTTTACCTATGTAAGCAGAATACCGAAGTGTTGCAATACTCTGTTAAATAAAAGCCATTCATTTGATAATTTATAAAAATTAACATATAAAAGAGAGAGAATCAAATTATACTTAAAACACACAAAAAAGTGCTCTTTCTGCAGAGTGGTCTGTTTCAGGATAACATGCAGCAGGTACTATTGAATTCTATATATTGTTTCATTATGTTTGCATCACTTTAATTTTGCATCAGGTAAAGTTGGAGCTAATTTGATTTTTTTTTAATTCTGCAGGGTAGCTCTGAGGATCTTTATTGTGTAAGTTTATCATATTTAATTCATCTAATTGTGCAGATAATGAACTGTGTAGCTGAAGTTGTCTAATAAATATAGTGGATTAACAAGTGTAGTATTTTCCATATATAACGGTGAAGTTAAAGCCAAAAGCACAAATCGTAAACACTCAAGAAAGGTCTTAAAATTGTGCTTAAGTGTCCATAAATGGAGCAAAATAGCAGCACTAAATATTGCGTAAAACCTATATTAGGTTACACGTCAGTAAGCAGTGTTGGTCGACCACCTGTGTGCTGCTGCTTTCCTGTTTAACCAATAATACGAAGGCTTTCACAATTATTCTGCTTGTTATTTTAATACAATAATTATCAATTATTTAATAAACAGATGGTTTAGTGTCTATGATGCTCTCTCAGTTGTCACACACCAAAGTGTTCTTTGCATTTCTCTAGTTTAAACATCTTTATAATGAAGCATCGTATCACTGTTATTAATGTTCTTTAATTTTTTATTTTTTTTCTTCAAATTTATGACGATTTACATGAAAAATGTAGCAGGAGAGGAGTGCAGCCGAGGAGGTGAAGAGCAAAGGAGGTCGTTTGCAGAGACGGTTTCCAGCTTCAGCACGTTTGATTGCAGTTTTGGTTCTGCCTCAGCGCGAGGAGCCTCCGTGTCAAATGTAAGTGACGTGGAAGCCCCCGTCACAGGTGTCTGCAACAACGGCACATGCAGCCTTTTGACTTTGTCTTCAGGTTCGGATGCAGGCGCACAAACAAACAAAAGCATTAATCAGTCGTAGAGAACTTTAGAAAGCTTCTAAAATCTTAATTCAAAACATTTTGATATTAATATTGTATTGTTTTTAGAGGGAACCCCTCCTTTAGTGCTATATGTTCACTTTGCAAGGAAGCTGTTTTGTGCCATTCACATTAAATCTAATTCAATTTAGTCCTGAAAATTTTCAACTTCATCTAAAAACGCTAAATTTCTACTTCACAGTCTCTTGTAGTGTTCAACAGCCCAATAAAATGTTCAGTTTCTTCAACTGAACACTTAAAAAGAAATGCAAAAAATGTATTTCTTGCTTGTAAAGTCAATGTAATTGAACAGTCTGTGATCTAGTCTTGTCAGATATGATCCGCTGTGGTTAAACATCATCAGATGAAAACAGGCTGCGATTCGCAGACATATTGTCCTACCTTGTGCTCTGCCTGCAGTCCTGTCCCTCCGCCTCTTCCTCTTCATGCCCTGCGCAAAAACAAACACATCATCACATTAAAGACTCTTTGCATCGACTGCGCTTTTGTGCTGCAGTGATGTGCGAGCAGGGTGGACTTACATAATTGGTCCGAGGTGTCCAGTCTGGGTGAGCCTGCTTGTGGAGCCTTTTCTCTTCGTCGGCCTGTTCGAAATATTTGGCCTGCTGTTTTTGAGTTAATGACCTCCACTGTGGAGAGACGACAGCACACAGTCACTTTGCACTCACACACGCTGACCTCCTAACAGTGCACAAGCACATCATATAAAAAGGGAAATAATATGTACACATCCACATTACTGAGCTCTTCTCACACCGTGAATCTGAGTCATAAAATGACACAAAATCCTTTGAAATTTGGTCCATTTTCTGGCCACAAAACAATAAATTAAACGTATGGTATTGTGAAGTTCAGTGACATAAATGAACACTTAACATATAAATTTCCATGTGTCCACTGTTTCAGTGTGTCCACTTAAAGTGCAATAGTGCACTTAAATTTCTTTTTTTTTTTAAGTTTAACGTCACTGTGTTTGGTAATTTTCCACTGACATTCAAATGCATCGGAAAGGAAATGTTAAATGAAATTGTTTTGACTCAATTTGTCAGTCAAAATTATCAATATAATGAAATGTGGCGTCTTAAAATTACCCAGATCACACACAGTAACTTTCATTTCAGCTCTGCTTTTACATTTTCGTGAACTATGTGGAATATTGCAGCATATCGCAACGTGCATCGTATTCCAGTTGTTGCCACTCCCCAGTCCTGATTTATTGTCACTCCATGAAAACTAGCCTCCGTGCTAACTTGGATGCATTTAAAATTTGCTTGAACATTAATTACTGTACATTGTCCCATTTTCAAATAAACAGATACATGAATAAAAAGTATAAAAGCTGTTAATGCTGATCATCTCCAGAAAACACTTACCCTCTCTCCCAGATGCGTGTTCACAGCTGCATTCCCTTTCATTCTTATTTCAAGGGCCACATTTTGCCTCTGTTCCTTCATGTATAACATAAAGGCATTTGGTGGCCTTTTGATGTATGGCTCATCCTGCGCCTGCTGGTCTACAGGCAGTCTCTTTGTGCTGTACAAAAACAGAGGAGCTCACGTGACTGTAGTGTAAAATTGTCAGGACACAAATATTTGTGGCTTCAAGACCAACACAAGAATAAAAGACATTTAACCCTGTCTGTGCAAAGAAAATACTAAAGAAACTGAATTTAAGGTTATTATGATTCAATTCAAGTCTGACTTGTTTAAGTGTGAAGCACATTTTGGCTTAAACGGTCCGAAGAAAACTTACTTTGAAGAGACAGTGTTGGTAGTTTGAGGAACAACGAAGACATTCGGAGCAACAGCAAGTGTTGGCATCTCGTACAACACCCCGCCATTCCTGCACAGATCAAGACACACACATCAGAGGGCAGACAGTGTGTGTGTGTGTGTGTGTGTCCAATCCTGTGATCACCCGTGTGCCTATTTGTATTCATGAGTGCACTGTTTACTTACAATACGACAACAGGATGCAGGCTCTGGTTGAAGCCGTCTGAGAGCTTTAGCAGCGGTACATTGATGTACTAGAGACAAAAACACACAGGAGAGGTGATCAAACAAGCTGCAATGGTCTCATCTGTACACCAGGTGTCAGGATTTCCCCTCCTTCAGCTGTTTGAAAGAGGTGCTGTGACATCTGTGGGCTAAATAGACATCTGGAGAATCTATGACACACCGGTGTATGACTCACAAAAATCAGGAGCAAACTTGCTGATTGAATATGCATTTTAACGCAGTGTAAACAGGAAGTGTGTAAGATGTTATTTGCTCGATGGGCCTTCGGTATAGGAGTGTGTGTTCATGTGAAGAAAAAGCAGCATTTTCTGTCATGTTAGTCCAAATTTGTTGGAAAGGAAGTGACATAATATCCACCTTTAAACTGTATGACTCAGATTAAAATGGATTAAATATGTTTTAGGCTGGCAGTTAGGGGTGTGACCATACGTTTTAACCCCGATACAATGTGTATTACCATACATGCTTGCAATACAATATGTGCTTATTTAGAGCGATATGATATGATACGATTCAACGACTAGAAATAGATGTAGCAATTTTTTTTCTGCCAAAAATAGAGGAAAAGAAATTGTATATTTCTACACCGTGGTAGAGGAGATAAAACACTCGAAAAGCTCGATTCTCTGAACTACACAAACACTCAGTGCGACGCCCTGATTCAATCTGTGTGGACCAGAAAATCTCTCGTTCTCCTGCTGCTTCCCTGCTATGATCCACCATTATCTGAAGCGACGCTACTGATGCAGTATCCAAGCCCAGAACGTTGGAGGATGAACCAGACTAACGTTTACAACTAAACATCCAGATAACGTTTGACGGGCTTAATACAAAGCACAAGTGATTGGTATCAATACAATTGGTTTTTGCTTTTAGGAACAGATTAGATTGATACGCTACACCAGAGGGATGATTTGTTGTTTACCTTTCGATAGGGATACAAATCGATGTATCGATCCATCGATGTATGATTGCATCTCTGGTACCTATTAAGTAAATATTTCAAAGTTCAATGGTGTGGGATGATCTTGTTGCTATGGCTAAATATATAAATATATTTACTTTGGTTGAGACATCTGTATCAGAACTTTGCTTTGCTGTGGGAAAGTATGGTCAGTTTTGCTGTTTTACAGATCTCATAAACTGGCCATTCAGTTTAATTGTAAGCCAGAAAAGTTAAATTTTTGATAAACTGTCTCTTTTCAGTGTAATACGTGTCCATTCTCTCATGAGAACGAGGACATGATGTTGGTCTTGGGGCTGCAACTAGTGACAAAGATTTTCTTTTTCAATGAATTAGAGTTTTTTTTGTCTTAATTTATCATTTGGCCTTCAAAAAGTTAGAAAAGAGCAATGAAACTCAAGGACAATGGGGACAAAGCTGTGAAATATCCTGGCAATAGAAATTATTTAAGACACACAGGCAGAAAATTCTAACATGTAAAAAGCAACAAGCAAAGGGCAAAAAAGTAACCATATATGGATGTTTTCTCCCATATTATACTCTTTTGAATTCTAATTATTAGATTATGACTAATTAGCAGATAGCATCAGAGCCTACAAGTCAATACACTTAACACATTTTTATGTATAGCCTTTTTTTGGGCAAAATCAGTCACTGACAAGTATCTGAATCATTACATGTATTGATCTACTCCTAAATACTTATCCTGAACTGACACTCTGTAGCTTACCTGCACTTTGCTGTAAACAGGCTGACTGTGCACGTACGGAGCAGCCGTCGTTTGATGAGCTGCTCGCAGGGGAACAGACCAACCGTATCCTCCATCCAGGCTCTCTGCTGGCTCAGAGAGGGTGTTGACCTCCAACCCGGCAGAGACGGGAGGAGAAGTAGGTGGCGGTGGAGTAGAGGGAGGGTTTGGTTTGTGAGCCAACAGGTTGTCTATGGTCCCCTGGAGGGTGGAAACCACATCTTCCCACTCCAGCCCCTCTATGGCACGTTCGAACTCTGCAATGATTCCCCTTGCGAAGGCAGCCATGTTTTGATGTCTCTGGTGCAAATTAATGACAATTCTTTCTGGTTTCAGGACACCTGTGAAACATTGATCGGAAGCTTCTTTTGAGACATTTTCTAGGAGGTAACATTATATATAGAGACGTTCAGATGCCTTTGTACCTTCCTGATTTCGAGTATAAATCTGATACCAGTGCTTTAAAAAGACAGCTGTTAAAATTGCTGTTTTATTCAATTAAATCATTTTAAAGTTGATATCTTTCAACCACATTTGACTTGCCATATTTCCTCTATTACAAACATAGCAAATGAAAAATGGAAGTTTGATGATAAATGCTTGAAATTACACAAATTGCTTGTGGTTCACTGATTTTTGCAGTGACAAAATTTATTGTTTCACTTATCCAATTCTGCATTTTAGGCTCTTTTAGAGGCATTTCTTGAACAGGTATGAGTATTGAAGTAACCCTTATGTTACATGTATATCATTCTACATGCATTTTGAATGTAAATGCATCAGTAAATCAAAAATACTTATACAAATCTGCATCTGCAAGTAAAAACTTTTCACACTACGTTTATATCTCTGTACTTTTAGTTCAGCAAGATTTAAAGGCAGCTAGGACATTAACTTGTATCATGTTATTTGAAGTTTTACTTTAAAGGATTTTCAATTAAAGTACAATTTTGAGGTACAGCAGTTGAGCAGATCCATTTTTGGCTACTTTAAGTTTTTTTCCCGCCACTTTCAGAGGATAAATTGCACT
The DNA here is from genome assembly GCA_029783665.1 of Naso thynnoides. Taxonomy (NCBI): domain Eukaryota; kingdom Metazoa; phylum Chordata; class Actinopteri; order Acanthuriformes; family Acanthuridae; genus Naso; species Naso thynnoides. The sequence goes on along the minus strand of JAQLOL010000020.1, from coordinate 7,363,903 downwards.
TTTCCCTGTCCTAATAGCTGCTTATAAGCACTGCTTACTTGTTAATGTTGCTGATATTCCTTCTGTACTTGTAGTTAAGCAAATTGTTTAATTTATTTGTAGGATTTTCATATTGAAATCTCACTACTTTATTACTTGTAATCCAACCAATACTGCCCTCAGGAGCCACGAGGAGTAACGACAGAATCACACAGCATCCCTGTCAGCTGAGCTTCTTAATTCTGAATCAAAGAATTTTGCTTTAACAACGAACAAAAAGCCTCAGAAATGATATTTAGCTCATGTTTCAGTCATTCAGTCAAGAGTATGACTTGACTTCATCTGTTGCTGCATGTGCAGATATGACAGGTAACATTAGCTGAGAAGCTTGCTGTTTATTAAGTACTTACCTGAAAGTTTGTGCGTTTGCTGAAAGATAAGTTTGCTCACTTGGCTTTGAAAAGTTTTTGATTTTTTTTGTTTTGCTCTCTCTCTCGGCTTCTCTCACAAAGGCTCTGTCTTCGTGTTTGGCCTTCAGGAGAAATGAACAGATCCTTACAGAGTTGCAGAACATTCTGACACGTGTCACATCTGAATGCATCATTCCGATATTCCATTTTGTCATTCCATTCTAATTTATGCGCAACAGCATTTCACTCTCTGATTCAATTTCTTATTTATTTACAAACACTTTTTCATCCATTTACAAATGATAAAGTTCACCAGTAGCCATTACAGCCATCATTAAGATCCCCATGTCCTTCCTTGGAAAGACACCAGATACACATATTGGTCCTTCACTGTTTTTCAGCTGTCCTCAATGAAAACTTCAAGTGGCTTTTGCAGCTGAATACAGACAATCATCACGATCACACATGGTCCAGCCTCATACTAGTTTTGAATCTTCTTAGTTTATATCATTATGCACTTATAAAAGATGCCCACTCTGACCAGCAGGGGGAGATATTACAATATTACAATGATTTAACTTCACTCTATGGGACCTACAGGCCAGCAGCACTACATATATAAGATGCAGCTCAATTTGCCGTGCATATATTTTCTTTTAGAAACAAAATGTTCGGGTGGAATAACAAATAATACCAAGCACATTAAAGCAGAGCAGAATAGAAAAGAAGTCAGTAAGATTTGATGGTAAACGGATGCTTTTTTCAATCATAAGCCACCACGTTTAAATAAGCATTAATGTGAAACATGCATTTAAAACAATCGCTTGAACCTTGTTGTTGGAATGACATGAAATGTATACCTTAACATCTATGGCTGAGCTTGTGTAACACCTGATAACACTAAATTTTATATAGAACTTGGGCAGTAAACCCTTTTATAGATCAGTAATTAGGGTGATGACTCCTCAGAGGGCTCTTTGCTTGCTCCTGTTTATTGTCTTTTACATACAATTACTTTTCATTATTTAATATTGGTCCTTTTTTATTTTCTTCAGCATGAAATATTAATGTTTTCTTTATGTCTAATTTTTAATGTATTTTTCTGTCACTGTCAAGCACTTTTAATTGCCCTGTGTCTGAATGGAGCTTTGTAATAAAACACCAGTCTCTCTCTTTCTCTCTCTCTCTCTCTCTCTCTCACACACACACACAGACACACACACACACACACACACACACAGCATGACTCCACCACAATCTTGTGTTTGTCCCTGTTCACAGTGATCATCATTGAGGTCACAGGACCAACCAGGAAACACAGTTTTTTTGTTTTGTTTTATCAGTATTCTGTTTTGAATCCCACATTATTTACAGTCCTCTGAATGATTTCTCTCTGTTATTTTGCTCTCCTGGATCCCTAATTTAGTTTCAACCATCCTAAACTACTAAATCCATGCAAAATTATAATTTAGATTATTAGATGTTTTAAAGTGCTACTGCTTTTAGTGCACTCACAGACACAGACATACAAGCACACAGAACTTTGCAGATGGACTGGACGTTCAATGAGGAGATTCTTGAAAAAAAAAATTTATTGGAAAAAAAACAAAGGTACATGATATTGTGCAGGTAACAGAGTAACTGAATATGTATTAAATGCATAGGAATCATAGACAAAGCTGTAGCTGGAATGATGATTGCAAGAGTGCAGAGGCATATCCAGTACACCAAACACATCTGTTGTGTAAAAATTATTTAACTTTACATCATCCCACTTTCATTTGTTCCTATATCAAAAAGCAATAGACGAAATAGAAAATAAGAAAATTCTTCAAATAATCATCTAGATATGCTTAAAATTATGAATGAATTTTTTTTTAAAAAGTGGCTGTTTAGAAAACCAAACACCAGCAAACTGTTTTGTGTCTCATTAGGATTAAAAAAAAAAAAAAAAAAAAAAATCAAAACAGGATGAACTGATGGGACACAAAATGATTAATTTAACATCAAGTAAAGATATGAAATAAGCTTAAAAGAGGAAAAAATTGGTGCTTTGGCAGAGTTGCTTGGAAAAAACACGATGCACACAAAATTAAATCAAATTAAGTTTAAATTTAAATCAAATATTATAAGAACAACAAACTTTTTGTTTCTTTAAATGACACAATTTGACATATTTGAACTATTTTAGCTGGTATGTCAGTAGACACTAAACACATCCCAGCCTTTTGACACAGAAAAACTAAAAGAAAAAACAACGATTCTCCTGGACGGATTAAACAGCCAACTCTCAATCAAGTATTCTTCATGGATTCACATTCTCACAGTGAAGGACAGCATATTAACCACCATTAGAGCGCACTGTGCATGTTGTGATGATAACAGCATCATACACAGAATGTACAAATACCTTCCTGATATCTGTGTTTGAGGCCATTCTACACAGTTCACGTCAAAAGCGTCTTAAGATTCGATGAGCGTCTGTGTCCGCAAGGATCCGATTTACTAACAATGCAGGGTAAACATTTTTAAATAGGTTCACCTTATCAACGTCCTCCATGAAAACAGGACATCTCTGTACCAGTAAATTTAATTAACAATCCTCATTTAGTTTGGTCTTGATATTGCAATACCTGGGACCCACCACTAGGAGGCAAATGGGCTACCTGTGGGAGCACAACTGAGCGAGAGAATAAATTAATATTTGAGTGAATGACTTTTTAGCTGCAACCAGCAGCTCCATAGGTCGCTCTATCTGTTGGTCGACTGGTTGCTTGGTCTGCAAAAATTCCAAATTTGGCATGGAGGTCAAGAGTGTGTGTGTGTGTGTTTGTTTTAATGCCAACTGGCTAAATGAGGGTGCGGCAATGGGAGTGGCCTATTCCAAATGGTGCATAACTGTTTGGTCCAAATGCTAAAAGTGGGTGTGGTAATGGGAGTGGCTTGTAAGAAAGGCGCATGCGTTTTAAATGGATTATGAAACATGGTCAAACTTGTAGAAACACACTCGCACACACACTTTCATTGGTCATCGCTTACCCCGCCCCTTCCATGACTCATCAACGGTCTGTCATAGACTGCTGGTCACAGCTACTGCAAATTTGTGCTTGTTTTAGATGAAGAGGGTGACTTGGATCTCAAAATACACAAATTATGCATGACTCTGTCTCGAGACCAATATCAAATTTGTGCAATATACCATTTGTCAATTAATTACCATTGATTTATTTCTGAAATATGCCAATAAGGTTTGGAGGATTATGCTTCATATTCTACAGCACCCACCTGTCTTACCCTCTGTTCCCTGATCCTGTTACCGTGACTGCTGCAGATATTAAGAAACAAGTTCCTGTGGCAGTTTTATGTCAAGGACAAAGACACGTGTTTAAGTACCATACGGTCATTGATAATGTGCATAATGAAGCATAATAAATTCTGTATTTATCCTAAAATTGAGCCAGAGGAGTAAGAAAATAGTGCCTCAAAAGCTCAGGATTAAAACACATATTTGGTCATTGCCTGTGCACGAATCTGCATACTAAAGCATAAGAGAAGCTCTGTTTAGAAGTATTTGACACACTGTTTGCATTGGTGTTGCTATTGTATATGAAACAGGTAAAAAAAAAAAAAAAGTAAAATAACATAACAGAAGCTAAACTACACATGATATCTTCTCGGACCTTTAGAGAAAATCTTTTGGGAAATGAGCATTGTTTTTAGAACTGTTCTCAGTTATTCATATATCATGAATGTGCAAGAAAAGGTACGACATGAAGTCATTATGGTTTGCAAAATGCCAATTCAGCTCATTCAAGCCGCTCCTGCATTGATAAGGCCCATTTAAACTGACCATCAGTCAATTTATCCTTCATTCTGTCCGTCTTCATCATCTTCACAGAGCCTTATTTCTTGTATATATGTGTAAAAATGTCGTCATGCACATGTGGTGTGTGTGTGTGTGGGGCTCTTTGTCCTCTGTGTGGAGCAAACATGTGGATTTCTCGGTAGGTAAGCGTGTGGTGGTTTTTCTGATCGTTAGATGGGTGCAGGGACCTGTTGCCGTGAAGGTCCAGGCTGAGAGGAGAATTTCTGGGAGTGCCAGCGGGTCTCCTTGTACACAAACCAGGCGTTGCCCGCCCACACAAACATGTTGAGGAAGCCAAACACCTTGAGGGATACAAAGAGAAGAGAAAAGATTAATAAAGTTGGAAAACATTTGCAATAAGGGGACAGTTCGAGGACTTTTCATTTTGACAAATTTGCTTTGGACTTGTGACACAGAAACTATTGAGCAGAGTGCATTGTCTGGCTAAAAATCAAAGTGTTATTGTTCGGAGTCTTATGACTGCAAGGCAGGCTGCCTGGTATTTATGCTCAAAGCTGGGGCTGGAAGTGGTGTTTGCGTTAGCCATTAGCCACCGTTAGTAATACCAGTTGAAAACAATTTTGCTGTATTTTACGCACGCAAACACCATGGCAACATGTGAGCAGAAATTGGACCATACCAAGACATTGAATTCTACAGCTCAACAGCTTTCACTAGTGATGATGCTGGGGACGCCATGTTGATTTAAGGGTTGGATTGGCGATGTTCTGATCCGACTTTAGCAAGTTGTTTAGTTGAAAATGGGAAAACTGGGAACCCTGGTTAATACTGCTAATGAACACTAATGATATAATGAAAATTAGAATAGAAAAACATTTTTGTTAACTGAAATAAAAATAAAAATGTGGCTTTCCAAAAAAAAAGATAACTAACAAAAACTGTAGTGTAGGTTTACAAAACTCACTAAAATAAATTAAAATAATGAAGAAAATATGATATTTTGGGTGGGTATTGCATCAGTCTTTGACAGTCAGTCATCAGACTACCAGTCGGTCTACGCCCCTCTCCTGGTAACGTAAACCAACCTGGCTAGCATTGGGGCGGCTAGGGCTCGTCGGAGAAAGTGGCAGACTAGACAAGACTATTTTTGAAAAATGAAAACTAAACACCCCAACTTGTTTTGATAACTAAAATTTAATTGAAACTGAAAAATAAAAGTCAAAACGAAATAAAAATGAAAAATGAAAAACAGACTGCTATTATAACCTTTCTAGGAACTCAAAATTTCCAACTTCCCAGTTTACATAAAATGTCCCAGTATTACAGGCCTGCGACAACCACTGACAATGGATTTTTTGTTTCTTGGTCAGAATATGTGATTTATTAATTACCATTAAAGAACAGCACCTCTACAGACTAATGATTTGTATTTTATAGGTCATAGTAAAACAGAGGGCTTGAGGAGTGTTAAAACTAGAAGCAATGTTAGAATGATAATTTTCATCTTGTAAAACAGATGACAAAATCTTGCTTGCAAAGCTTCTCTGTATTTCTTCTCACCACAGAGATGTTGAGGCTCCGCATGTTGGCAAACTCTGTCACCTCACAGGTGATGTTGCTCCCCTTGCAGAGGGCCAGCGTGCCGCTGATGCCTTCAGTGTCTGTGGCATCCTTCACATTCTGCAGGCCCTTCGCCCAAGCGGATGAACAAACCAGCCACAGGAAGACCAGGATCGCTGTGACCACAAAGTCCTGTAAACAGGGACGAAAACATGAAATCCACAGATGCAACAAAGTCTTGTTGAAGCTTGATTTTAAAGCTGCAGTAGGTAAGAACTATTAACAATTATTCAGTCATATTTGCTGGAACTGTCACTATATTCTGATAGTAGGACATTGAATGGGTTATTTAGGACAAAATCCAACTTCTCTGGCTCCACCTACAGCCTGTAATCGTACTTGCCAAAATCCAACCGGTCTGAATAATCCCAACCAATCAGGTAGAGGGAGCAGGAGGAGCAGCCAATCACAACTCGCACACGTCCTCGACACGGAAACTAAAGTCCATGACTTGGTCGGGAATTTCAAGACGATACACCGTCAGGTCGGTTTTCACCTCTGTCAACACCCCCCCCCCCCAACACACACACACACACACACACACAAACGCAGACACACACATGAAAAGTGTGTGTGATGGTGAGAAAGATGTGATATTGTTTTGGAGTCTCCCGTTGCTACGGATACGGTATGACTTCTGTGGGTGCATTATGGCTGCTTTGTGTGTATGTGTGTGCCTGCGCGTTTGTGTGTATGTGTGTGTGTGGGGTGCTTGGCAGAGGTTTGTAAAGGGATTTCGGATCAAGTCGTGAGTTTACTTTCACTTTCGCAAAGTTACCTACTGGGGCTTTAACAGATGTTAAATAAAACAGAATGGCGTTCTTTGATTTATTCCTCTGATTTTACAAGAGAGCAACGTTTTCAGACTCACCATGAACCTGTAGGTTGTAATGTCTGTTGTCCACTCCTGCTCTGTTTGATGCGACACAGGTGTAGGTTCCACTGTCAGACACCTGAGTTCGTGTGATCCTGACAGAACGAAAAGCGAAACATGTAAGTGTCCTGTCTTCACTTCATGTGGTTATATTCCAACTGTCACTTAAGGTGAAAAATAGGGTTAACCTCCTTTAGACAAGTACTATCTATCTGACTTTTTGTTAGACTTAATTTTTTTGTTGTACAGTAGCAGTACAATCTTTAACATAGCATATCCATCTTTTCGCTTTCTAAATTACCATTACCATGGAACTGTTTAAGGAAGGGTGAGTCAATAGTAATTTTTTAGTTTTTTAAAAGTAAAGAATACATTTTTAAAAATCAGATTTGCATCACTAATGTAAATAGTAACTATGTGTAAACAAACAAGCAAAACATTAGGCAGCTGTGGCTCAGTGGGTAGAGCAGGTCATCTGACAACCTACTGAATGTAAACTGGTGCTACTTGCTACTGGTGTGTGAGTTCCTGATGAGTAGGTTGGGTTTTTTTTGTAGCCAAGTCACCTGCCCTTAGTGTGTGTGAATGCTGACTTGTGTTGTAACAGCATTTTATGTAGTTGAAAGACTGGAGAGGAGCTATACAAATACAGTCCATTTACCTTTTTTTTTTGCCAATTTTACAGGGAAAGAATTACCAGAGTTTCACCCAAATATAACTCACTGCTTTGCAATGACTTTATCTTACACAAAGATGCACGACAAGTTGTTCTTAATGTAGCACCATGTGTTACAAAATCCTCTCGAGCCCTGTCCACTGACCTACCGGAGCACCTGTCCAGCAGAAAGAAGTCGTACGTGGGAGGACACGGGCAGAGGCAGGCCGTTTCTCAGCCAGTTCAGCTGCGGTGGGGGAGAGCCTGTAGCAACACACTCAATGCTGACAGAACTGTCCAGAACTGTTGTCAGCTGCTCAACTGTCTCACTGTTGCCGTCTATCACGGGAGGCACTGAAAATAAAAGAGAGAGCAAGATAAAAACAAACTCCTCGTGCAATCTGTGACTCAAGCTTTTTATATTGAATGATACATTAAGAAAAAATAAAAATAAACCCACCATACACATTCAGATTGAATATTCTGTACTCCTCTCCTGCAGTGTTGGTGGCCACACAGGTGTACTTGCCACTATCGGCTGTGTGAGCTCCGGTCACAGTGAGTGTGCTGTGAGCTGGACTAATTCTGAATACAAAGGCATCATCATCATCATCATCATCATCATCATCATCATCATCATCACTTATCACTGGATATGAAGCAAGAATTAGCAAGAATTACCTAAGCCCTGTGCCGCTTGTGTTGTTGATGACTTCCCCATCCTTCAACCACTGGATGGTTGGAGTTGGGGTTCCTCTGGCCTGACAGACCAGCTGTATGCTTTCATTGAGCAGAACTCCCACTTCACTGGGCAGCTCTGATCCAGAGATACTAGGAGGGACTAAGAGAGAATTACTGGTTTTAGAAAAATCTTGTGAATTCCATAAGGAACCATAGTTGTATTAAATAGTTATACATATCATGCACACACATATACAGCTGAATATGCCCAACTTTTCTGAAAGACTTCTCTGGAAGCAAATATATTTTTGTATTTCTTTATGGTTACTTGAAAAGAAGTGAGATTTTTAGGGTTAGGGTTAGTGAATGGTGCTTGCACATTCATGTACCTTGTATAGTGAGGTGGTAGCTCTTGCGTGCCTTGCCCTCCACGTTGGAGGCCACACACGTGTAAGTACCACTGTCAGAGAGTTGTGACCGTGCAATCTGCAGCTTGCTTCCTCCGGAGAAGATGTGCATCTCAAGAGACTCTGAGTTCTCTAAAGAAATATGGAGTTAATATGTTTGGTATAAATAAATGACAATAACAAAGCTTCTGTGCTTTGGTATGTAAAGTTGGCCTGTTTCCTTTGCCTCATTCAGACTTGCCCACACATCCACAAGTGTCTGAGAAAACCTGTTTTTCTGTGATTTGACTGACCAAACCAAGTTCAGTTAATGTCACAAACATTCCAAATTCTCTGAGCAAAATAAATAAACAGCCGACAGAGGAAAAAAAAATGTTAGGCATTTACTGTTCTTCTTGTATATATGAATGTTCTGCAAAAAGATGTTGCACTAAAGCACCCTCACGTCAGAGTGAAACAAATTAAGGGCAATATCACATATATACTGTTTAGTGTGTTCAGTATGTGTGAACACAACAATTAAACCAAAAAGTACCGAGACCCACCTGAAGAAGTGGTCTCGGTTTGGTTACAAAACAAACTGGTAGCGTGATCAATCGTGAGCTGTGTCCAGTATACATAATGTGAATGTAGGCCTACCAAAAACTGTTAAGTAGATATGTGTGGTTATATGTCGCTTCAACTGCAGGCAAATTGCACATTTTTGGACTTAACCAGCTCCCGTATCCAGCTGACCACAAGCATTTACTTTTTAAAACAAACATAAACATGGCTGAATAGAGTACCAATTGCATACATACTTGGACTCGTGAAGAGATTTGTTGCCTTATCGATGTTTGGTCTGATGACTATATCAATGCACAACTTTCAACAACACACAAGAACAACGTATCTGCTTCTGTTAAGGAAGTCACCATTCAGAAGGATTAATGCGCACACCCGTGCCTCACTTTCAATCTTATCATTTGCTGACAACAATACAGTTTATGTAAACGATACCTGCGTCAGAAACAACCCCCGTAGCTGTTCTCTCTCCATTCTCGTTCTCTCTTTCAGCAGCTTTATAATACCAGGCATTTTTGGACTGCACAAACCATTACATAGTTCTAAAAAACCTCCAGTGTTATTGCATCTGCGCAGCAGGAACCATGATGAACCATGAAAACACGAACCAGAGCTCGTAACGAGGTTGTTGTTGCATTTTCTCTGAGAGTTAGTGGCGTTCAGCATGAAAGTCCTGTTACAATATCACCACATACTAGACAAAAGCATGTAACCATGATGCAGTAACCTTCATTTATTGTTGTTGTAAATTGCGCAAAATATTAATTATTTTGTCAGTCACACAGCCTTACGAACTCCTGGCCAGTTTTCGCCATTAGGTGGTTCCTACTGGCATTATGAATGCCAAGAAAAAAAAGCCTTTAAATGTGTTTAGTCCCCCAGGAACTTCCCAGCAGACAGTTCCTCTCAAAAAATTCCTTAAACAGTTTCATCCGACAACACTTAAAGTCCTTCTCTCTACTTTTCCTTTGCCCACTTCTTCCAAGTTCTGACCCAGGAAGTGTGGAAACATGACACTGTGACGCTCAGATATTGATCAATGACTGCACTGAGGGTTTTCACATGGCTTGAGGTGCAGCATTTGGACTGTAGCAAACAAAATAATATGTGAAAGTGAACAGAACTAGCTGAACAATAAAACAATGTATCATTTTTGCATCTGGTCCACGGCAAGGGTGAGCACCACTATATATATAACTGGTCTTAGAGGGGAGATGTACACTAGGACCAAGTCCCCTCTACCATTGTGTTCCTTATCCATCCGTTTGTGTGTTGTTACTTAAACGTCAAATACATATGAATAATGAAGGCGCACCAATGAGTCGTCCATTCTTAAGCCAAGCAAGACTGGGAGGAGGGATTCCAGTAGCATCACAGGCAAAGGTGACTGGGTTACTGATGGTTTCCACTACATTCTCCTCTGTTGGACCATCGATACTGGGAGGTACTGATGGGAGAAAGAAACAGATTTTTCTATAACATCTCATTTCAAGTGTCAAGCATTGCTTGAAAATACACAAAGCTTTTCATGAATTTTCAGATTTTTGAATAAAAAAGTGCAATGCGCTACCATAAATATTCAAGTGGAAGTTCTTGTCCACTTGTCCAGCAACATTGGTGGCCTTGCAAACATACTGTCCAGTATCAGACACCTGAAAAACAGATGAGATGTATTTAGAAGATGTAAAAAATAAAACATAGTGGAATAAAAAACGCTGACAGCTAGCACTACTTTCTGCTCCTAAGTTCATTTACATTAAAGCTGCCTTTACAGGAAATTCCAGTATTTATCTTACTTGGGCCCTATTTTTGCATGTTTTGGTGTGCAAATACCAGGTGCTCACCAAAATTTTGTATTTGTTTCAGTAAATCACCATGTGGAGAGCTGTGACATGACTGTAATCACTGCAATGAAATTGTTATTTTAAGTGTCTGACAACAATACTGACTGTATCTTTACAGAGACAGACAGGTTAAAAAATATCCAAATTCCAGTTTAACTCCTACTTTCATCCAAGACAAGAGCTGACTTGGCAGTATGACCTGGCCTTTTATCTACATTACAAATACTTACACATAGCTAATCTGGTGTGAAGAAATAGAACCACTCCATGCAAGCTTTTAGAGGCAATTATGAGATGATGATGAAATAATTTTTAGGGAGACATGACATATTTTCTCTTTTAATTGTGCAGAGATAGCTACTATGGCTGAGATGACAGAGACAAGAGTGACTCCTATGGAGTCTCAAACATTTATTGAAACAGACACAAAGAAAAAAGAAATTGCAGTAATGGCCACATTGTTTGACTTGATGTGATGCCGAAAGATGTTGCTAGAATAACTGAGAACAGACAACATAGCATCCATTCATCTTCTACCTCTGAGCCTTTGATCTGAAGCATCTGTCCCTCCGCCAGGATGTGCAGGTTGGCTGATTCTGTCACCACCCTACCATTCTTGTACCAGGTGATGGTGGGAGGAGGTACAGCATTGGACTCGCACTCCAGAGTTACTGATTTACCAACGAGCACATTCACCACCACGGGAGAGTCCCCACTACTGTCCCGGATACTTGGAGGAACTGAAAGGCCGAGGAGTGAGGAAACATTCATTGTCAGGGCAAGGTCTGGTACTCAGTGTCCAGTATACATAATGTGAACGTAGACCTACCAAAAACTGTTAGGGAGATATGTTTGTAAGCCTCTCCTGCAGCATTCATCGCCACACAGCTGTACTTTCCTCCATCAGATACTTTTGCCTTCAGAATCTGTAGCATACGTCCACCTGGAGACACAAACAGACACAGAAAAAAACTTAGAATCTCCTGTGGTCCTTATAATTTTTTTGGCATGCTCATTTCTTAGTTTTTTACTCAGTTAAATGTGGCCCAAGCTTGCAGTACCTGGCATGATGAGTGCATTGGTGTTGGCCTGAATGGGGCCTCTGTCATTCAGCCAGCTCAAGGTAGGAGGAGGGAACCCAGTAGCTTCACAGGAGAGTGACACAAAGTTGTTCACCACCACAGTCACAGTCTCAGGACTCAGGCCAATAATGGTGGGAGGCACTGAAATGAAAAATATAAGAAACACTCAGAATACTGAACAGTATTTACCGTTATCTTAGAGTGCAGTTTTAACACTTAAATAAAAAAAACTTACCAATTTTTTTATTAGTGCAAATATGGATGCATCTCATCTTGATTTCATAAAATGATAATATAAGGTGATCTACAACGCAAATGTTATTTACATGTGTCTTACCATGAACGTTAAGGTTAAAGGATTTTTCTGTGCTTCCAGCCACATTGTCAGCCACACACACATAGCGCCCAGTGTCAGATACCTGAGCAGACACAACCTGATGGTTGGGAAAGATGGAGAAGTATAGAATTCTGTGAGAGCAGATCTAAACACAGATACACACTAATAAAATATTAAACTGATGAAATGCTTCATTTTAATGAAATTAGAACAGATATTTCCAATCCATTTATCCATCTATCTGAAAATTATAGTCTGACAGTTATGTAAAAGTGAATGACCCTTGCATGACCCTTTAGTTTGACTGCATTCTATGATTTCTATTTTTCAGGTCATTCGTTGTACAGGCTATGAATCAATTTATAAATAACTGCATGAATCAATGTGCAAATAAGTCACTTTCTGCATCTGCAGGTACACAAATCTTCAGTAACTGCGTGATGACTGAACGCTTTCTCTAAGGATTTACAATCCAACTGGTTGATAGAGCAACTTTAACCTGAAGTGATTTCAAATATAAATTGGACATTGAGACATGTTGAGAACAACTATCTGAGCTTTCTGGTTGCTACCTGAAGTGTTCGTCCATTGGAAAGGATTCTATGTGGCCCATCAGAGCTGACTTGCTGGCTGTCCTTAAACCAGGTGATCTTGGGAGCAGGATTTCCATCCACTTGACACTCCAGTTGTGTAGTTTTGTTGACCAAGACTGTGACCTCATCAGGCAAATCGCTGTCTGCTCCTTGTATAATTGGTGGCACTGTCACAGGATTTAAATTAAAAATGAGAAACTGTTGTCTTTGGTATAGTGACTGATACTTACACCATGAAGAAAAGTGTTTTTACTCACATAACACTCTCACATCGTACTGAATGGAGTCTTCCCCTGCTTCATTGACAGCCACACATGTGTACCTGCCTGAGTCCTCAGCTTGGGCCCTGGGAATCTGTAATACTCGCCCACCTGAGAATAACATTTTGAAAGATTAGTGGAAACTTATGTTCTTCATTGCTTTCTCTCTTTCCTTCTGTTCTCTTCATCTGTCTCACCTGGCAAGATCAGAACTTTGTCATTGGAGGTCAGCACTTGTCCATCTTTGTACCAGGTGAGTGTTGGAGGGGGCACAGCATTGGTCTCACAGTACAGAGAGATGGGATTATTGAGTATCACATCTCGAATGTCCCCTCCAAAGCCAGGGGGAGACGTGGTATCACCAACTCCACCGGGCCTGTTGAAATTAGGTGGAACTGAAGAAAAGTGAAAAAAGGAGAAAGATGTTTAATGAGCTATTGCGACTGCAGTGTTGCAGTGTTATGCAGGGTTTTTGTTAAAATATAAAAGCGTACAAATACTCTTTAAGTGCATAAAATGTACAAATAGTCTAAGTTAACACAACAGCATCAGTCAACCCAGTTCACCTTGTATATTTACATCAAAGTCCTTCTCATCCTCTCCAGCTATATTTGTGGCTACACAGGTGTAGCGGCCAGTGTCTGACACCTGAGCATGCTTGATCTGAACAATACGACCATTGGCTGTTATGGACACATGGTGATCTGCTCGCAGGATCTGTGGAGGAAAAAACACGAGGGGGAAAATCAGTGCAACTTTTACATATTATTTTCGAAACAATATATACATATTGCCCCCTTTACATTTTCTCTCACTCTCCCATCACATCAGATCTCTACCTGTCCATCCTTGTACCACTGCAGTGCTGGGCTAGGAAAGGCCTGAGCTGCACACTCCAGGGTCAGTGTGCTGTTGATCTTGATCTTAACTTCTTTTGGGGCCAGTCCCTCTCCCGGTATATCATTCTTATTGATCTGAGGGGGAACTGGAATCAAGACACACGTTTAATATTACACTGACATGTGTATATGAAATTTTTATTGCAGTTAAGGCTCTCATGATATCAGGCTTTCACTACACCATTATCATAGATTAAAGAATTCATGATAACAATATTATTGCAATATCTATAAAAAAAAATACTATCAACCGAATTTACCTCTATTTGTTTTTACCTCCTCTTTTCTGGTAAAGAAAGATACGGCTTAAATGATGCAGAAATCTCACCATAAACCTTGACCTCATAGTGCTTCAGTGTCTCCCCAGCCTCATTGGTAGCCACACAGGTATATCTCCCAGTATCCTCTTCTTTAGCATTGAGAATCTGCAGTGTTCGCCCACCTATGAAAGCAGAGTAATGATGGGTAATAATTGAGAAAAGACGTACCATACTCCCGTACTCATACCCCTTTGTTTAGCTTGACTATATTGTGATGTGTGTCTGATCTTAAACCTGGAAGGACTCGAACGTTGCGACTGGACTCAAAGGGGGTGCCGTCTTTGAGCCACATGATGAGAGCAGGAGGGTAAGACTGGACCTCACACAAAAGAGACGTAGGGCTGCTCAGAGTTACTGTTACCTCCTCTGCAGAACCGTCAGGACCTGACCCAGCGATAGTGGGAGAAACTGGCAAAAAAAAGGACAGACGCATGGAGCAATCAAATCTGGAACACGTCTTCATGTTTAGTTTGATTCATTCTGGAATAGTTCTGATTGGATTAAAAAGATGCGTGTTTTTATACCCAGGACATTGAGGTTAAAGTGCCTGCTGCGGTCCCCTGCACTGTTTGATGCCAGGCAGCTGTACCTGCCAGTGTCTGCAACTTGGGCACCAGTGATTTGGACAAAACGGCCGTGGGACAAAATTTGGTGGCGACTGTCGGGTACCAACGGCTGTCCATCCTTCACCCATTTAATCTCTGGTACAGGGTTACCTGGGGAAATTTTAGGTGAGGTTAACAAAACGGCAATAAGGTCTCTTAAACTGTATTTACATTAAGGATCTACTGATTATGAGTATTTTCATAAAATCACATGATTTAACGTCAATCCAGCGTTGTTTATATTATTTCAGTTACCTGATGCCTCACAGGTGAGAGTAATGTTGTGCTTTTCCTTGACTTTGGTATCCGTCACAGTTCCCTCATCCACTATGCTTGGTGGAACTGTCGAATCAGACTTAAAATCAATTACACTGCTCTCACAGCCCCTCCATTTATTAAAAAGCTTTCACAGTAAGATATACATTCGTCACATCTCTTTATAAATGATATTTTATCAATGGTAACTTCTAACCTATAGTTTCAAATTGTGATTTAATTTGTACAGTGAAGTTAATTTAGTCATCTTTACTCAAAATGATGCCATCAAACAAAAGACATTTATTTTGCCTTTACCAAGGATGTCGAGGTCAAAGTTCTTCCTCTCTTCTCCAGCACTGTTTGACACAATACAGGTGTATCTCCCAGCATCCTCTACTGCAGCATGCATTAGACGCAGACTCCGGCCCCCTGGAAATTAAATGGGCCATTTAGTATGATTGATCTGCTGTCCACTGAATGTTATCATGGACTATTTCAGCCTAAACCTGTGCTTCTTTCACCAAAGGAAAACATTGACAAGTAAACATTTCTGGTCTGTTGAACATCTTCCCTCTCTGAAAATTGGGATCAATTAATGGAAAGAATTTAGACTCTGAGGCTCACAGCTGTTAAAATATTTACGACCAGTTTAATGAGATTCAAGACTGATGGCATTTGTCTTTAAAAACAACTTTGTGTTTGTAGGGTTCATGGGAATCTCGTGAGAAAGCAAGTGACAAAGTCTGACGAAGAAGACAAAGAAGTGACTGAATTAACCCACAATACTGCAGCTTACATATAACCGATACAACTACTGTATTTGAGTCCTCAACATGAGCCTACTCCTCTGACCATGGCCATTTTTCTTTCTATACTGCATTACAGAACTTACCTGATTCAATTAAACAAATACGATCATGACAGAAAGCAATTTTTAGCAAGAAGAGGATTTGTAAAGTCTATGGCTGGAACCAGACATATGTGGGTACCTGTGTGAGCTGGAATACAGTGAGGAAGAGTTTCAACGAATGAAGGAGGAGGAGGCCACAGCTCAGCTGAAGCCAAGAACCAGGCTCTGCAGTGCATTGTGGTAGCTGTAGGTTTTCTTCCATTTGAGCAAAAACCACCTTTTTTCTCTTTTCTTTGGCCACAAGTCTCAACTGCACATTTCTACACATAGGTGACCCAGTTTCAATAGCCCTTCATATTCCCAGCAGAAAAATACTTCTTTAAAGACTAAACTTAAACTTGAGGTGACAGTGGTGTACTTTTAGTTTCTGCCTAAATGATTTAGGTTGTATGCTTAACATCAGGGGCCACCTATAATTTAATAGCAACCAATACGTCTTGTTAAATGTTTAAAAACATAAATTAAAGCAATTGCTACTCTTTGTCTTCTTTTACAAATTCTTGTCTGTTGAATTTGGCCCCAGCTGCAATGATCCTATTACACAAAATTACTTGTGATGTATTGCTACTGCATGGCCTTTGAAACCCTTGAGGAAAAAAAATGGTTCAAGTTACGTGGCTTTGTTTTCCTTCCGTCTGATCACTTATGAAAGGGAAACCAAACTGACAAAGCAGTTTATGGTGCTGATATAGATATCTAAAATTATATAAAATACAAGAAGATCATTCTTTTAAAAAAAGTTTGTACATTCTTGAGTTTTCTTAAAACCCAGAAAATCAAGCAGGAACTTACCTGAGAGAATGTGCACTGAACTGGAAGCTTTGATTGGCCGACCATCCTTGAGCCAGCTGATGGCAGGAAGAGGGATGCCAGAAGCCTCACAGCTCAGAGCAACTGGGTTCTTCACTACAACACTCACATTTTCTGGCACGCTTACCTGACCGATGATACTTGGTGGGACTGAACAAGAGAAGAGAAATGAGAGAAAAGGACAGACAGAAAATCTAAGACCTTGATATGGGCTGTAGCTTTCCAAACTGAAATTTGCTGATTATCAAATAATATGGAGGCAAAAAACCCAAAACAATTTAAACAGCTGAAAATTCATACCATGCACACTAATGTCATGCTTGCTGTCAGCCTGTCCTGCCACATTGACAGCAATACAGGTGTAGCGCCCTGTGTCCGACACCTTAGCGTCTTTAATATGCAACAGCCTCCCCTCGTTCAGGACCTTGGCACCGTGCTGGCCTGTGATGGGCCGTCCATCTTTCAGCCATGTGACCGCTGGACGTGGTACACCCTCTGCGGCACACTGTAGGGTCACATCACTTCCTTTTGTCACAGCAACGTCATCGCTGTCGCCTTCACTGCGTCTGATGGAAGGGCGGACTGAAGTGAGAAAACAAGTGAGTTGGTGCACATGCTTCAAGAGATGCTAAGCACTTACAGCACATTTATAGCACACACATATACATATATATGTAATTTTATAAAAGATACTAATTTTATACATATATTTATATATTTGTTTAAAGTAGGCATCCCTTTGGTTTCCTTCACTCAGCCTAAGCACTTGTTCATAATACTAGAAAAAGCTTCATCTTTTACTCTCTTCAACACACTATTGTTACCTCCTGACATGTAAGATGCACTAACTTTGTTTCCTGATGATACAGTTCTTTTTCTTTTTTGTCTCTTTCCAATAACAAAAAGGTGAAAGAATAACAGAAATTACTTTCATCACTAGATGACACAGATGTGGGGACACACACGCACCATAAACCTGCAGGCTGTACTCCTTGGAGGTGGTGCCGGCTGGGCTGGAGGCTGTGCAGGTGTAGGAGGCTGTATCTGTCCTCTTAGCGCTGGAGATCTGCAGCTGGCGTCCTCCTGACAAAACCCTGAGCCGTTGGTCTGACTTGAGCTCAGAACCTGGGACACAAACAAATATGGCAAAGTATTAATAATCTTTATTTATAGGGCACATTTTTAAAATAAACATTTTACAAAGTGCTTCACAAGAGAAGTATAACAAAGCAGAGTGTTTGAAGTCATAAATCCATCACATTTTAAAAGAAAACATACAAACACGAGTATGTCGCTAAAAGAATAAACGGGTAAAGAAAACAAAAAACAAAAACATGTCACTTGCATAGCATTACAGTACGTCCACTGATTATACAATGTCCATATATAGTATTACTTTTTTTCCTGCTTTCATTCTGTGTCTCTTTGTCCGTTATAAAAACACATGCACATACCATCCTTCCTCCAGGAAAGGCTTGGGGGCGGAATGCCACTGGACTCACACACCAGAGTGATGAGACCTCCTTCAATCACAGTCAGAGGAGAAACCTCCTCTGAGCCACGGATACTGGGAGAAACTGTAATAATGACAGGAAACCAAAGGGAGGTGCTCATATCTCATTCAAGGTACACACTGGTCCATTTCACTGAGGTTAAAAGCAAATCATGGCATAAATACTGCTGTGAGATCTCTGTCTGTCAAAATACAGTCATTGCAATCTGCACAGACGAGTCAACATACAACAATGCTTATCAAAATCAACATCACTCAATTCTACAAATACAGCCAAAAATTAAAAGAGTCTTACCCCAAACATTGAGGTTATAATTCTTTTCTGTTTTGCCGGCAATATTGGTGGCTTCACAGGAATATCTGCCTGAATCCTGCACCTGGGCGCTGTCAATCTAACAATTAGATTCAAGCATTAGATCTGACAACAATTTGCTGACACTTTTACTTTAAACTTGGAGATATATTACTCTACCTTAAGCACGCTCCCATCTGTAGAGACAGTCAGACCAGGCTTCCTGAAGAGAGGACGGCCATCTTTGCGCCAGGTGAGGGTAGGTGGAGGGATGGCATCGCTCTGACACTGAAGCTCCACTCGATGGCCGAGCATTGCTGTGGCATTCACCTCCTCACCCTTGATGTTAGGTGGCACTGTGGTAGAATGAAGGCAAGCTACAAATTATATCATCAAACATGATTTCATCTGACCAGAAAAAGAAACTTAGAGAGGTTTGCACACACACTACTCACATGCTCTTTTACATTACCCAACCTTGAAAGTTAGCCTGCTGAGTGATTCTAAATGCTCTAAACTCTCCATATGACCTCATCAGCAAGGAGAGTAATTGCTTCCTGAGATGCAAACACTGTTAAGTTGGGCATCTGGTGCTATTTAAGCACTAATTCTATTTTGGGCTATGACAGCACCAT
>JAQLOL010000020.1:7324645-7337480 GCA_029783665.1 Naso thynnoides | reverse complement strand
GAAACAACCAGTCGTCGACCGCTAGCTGCCACCCGCAACCCCTCACCCTGTCTGACTGGTTTCCCATCTTTATACCACCTGCAGAAAGTTTTTACAATGACTATGTGTTTGTATATGTATGTGTATTCATATCTGCTTTTTGGTGAGATGGAGATCTTACGTGATGACAGGTGCAGGTGTTCCTGTGGTGTGACACTCAAGCTCCAAGGGGCTGTTAATTATCACTGTGCTGTCCGTCACATCATCAGCTCCATCAATGAAAGGAGGAACTAGGATTAAAAAAAACATCAACAGAGTTTTTAAGTAATGATTTAATGTATGTTTGCAAAACCACAATGCAGTCATGTGTAATTTTACAATAAATGTTTATTATATTTAGGATTGGAAAACCATGTGTTAGTGACTTCAAGACTGTTTTAAAATTTTTGACTTAATTATAAAACTCCAACTTTGAGGCTCTTGTTCCATTACTTTTGCGTATTCTTTTTATTACACCTCTATGTATGCTGCTAATTATGAAAAATTCAGAAAGGACCTGTACAAATGATATGAGGAAAGCAAAGACAAAATCTTCAAAAATCAAACTGGGGTCTTGTGCTCTGAAAAGTACTGAACTGAATTTACAGGGATTTGTCAAGAGTGCTTGTGAGTATATCAGTCAGTCAGACAGGGAAAGCAGAAGTGAAATGGCAGGTGTCTGTTTCACATGTGGAAAGCAAACATGGTATAGATAGCATGAGCCTCGTGAGCAACAAACATAGAGAGCTCACATTTCATGAGTTGTCGTGGCCGAGTGGTTAAGGCGATGGACTAGAAATCCATTGGGGTCTCCCCGCGCAGGTTCGAATCCTGCCGACAACGGTCAAATGCTTTTCCAACTGCTATGCCATGTTGAGAATAAACTAAATGTTCAAAGCCCTTGCTGCTGAAGCCTTGAAATTCCTCACAGAGATTAAAACATCAGCAAGTGCACCAGACTATCTACAACGTGGCTGCAGAAGCATGGTGTGCTGTTGAAGACTCTGTTTGATACCCAGGATGCCCTGTTTTTTTCCTCTAGCAATTACTGATACAACAGTTAAAGGAAGAAATACATAAAACAAATCAAATTTTTAACTAACACGAGTCAGTAAAGCTGTCTGCTTGTATTATATTTTGGAACAAAACACACAGAATAATACTGAAATCTATTTTAAAAATGTCAATGCGAGGACAGCGAAGGCAATGCTTGCTAAGCTACACATTGAGTAAATGGGAACATTTTTTACCCAAAACAGTCAAACTTGAACTTTACTTCAGTATAATAAATGCGAAGGAATAAGTGCAAAGAATGTTTAATGTAGAGATAAAATTTGTTTGACAATGTATGACAATATTTTTGGCACCCAACATCAGACTTGGTTTCACAAGTGGCACCTCACAAAAAATAATTGCCCACCTTTGCTTTTGAACGATAAAACTGCCGGAACATGCACACAAGCAAATTGATCTCCAAGCTATATTGTAGAAAAGATACTGTATGTTTTTTTGGATGCACAAAGATAGCCCAATTGTTTTTTTCAAGTCTCATTAGTTTGGATCCAAAAATAAACACAAAATATCTTATGTTAGTATGTAGTCTGAATGTTAGTGTCAGCATAGTATATGGTTTCAACAATTCAAGAAATTATTTTTGCATGTTTTTATACCTAAAACCCGGACGTCGTATTTTACCTCCTTCTCCCCAGCGATGCTCGTAGCCACACAGACGTATCGTCCTGAGTCTGACACTGCAGCTGAGAGGATTTCTACTTTACTCCCCTGCTCAAGAATGCGGATGGTCTCACCGTCCCGCACAGGAACTCTATCTTTCAGCCAAGTGAGGGAAGGGGGAGGGTGTCCCCCGGCCTCACACTCCAGGATCAGAGCCTTACTAAGGACCACTTTCCTTTCAGTTGGCCCATCATCACCCCCTGCAATGGTAGGAGGCACTGGGGGGCAAAGAAAAAAGAAAAAGAACAAAAAGTAAGGTTAAATTTGCAGACCGTTCTGCTTAACTTAAATCTTATTTGCATCCCACATTCAAGGTTAGATGCATTTGCACTTCAAGTCCTTCACTCTAAGTCCATTTTATTAAGTCCACTTATTAAATGTTTTGCCAACTATACACATCTGTTTAAAATTATTCTTTACAGTTACAAATGTCTTTATTTGTCGTAAGTGAAACCAAATGCCTAAAAGGTCTGATTAATACAACAATAGCCCAGAATACGAGATCGATTGTAAATGCAAACAATGAAAGTTGCACACAACAATTTGAAAGCCTCATTTATTGTCAAAATGTGGTCTCCATCTTTAAAAAAAAAATCACGGTTACAAAATGTTTCTAAAAACTGTTACTTCATGGTGACCTGAAGCACAGTGGAAAGGAGGTGTGTTGATTATTGAGTGTCAGGTTCTTACAGTAGACGTCGAGTTCATAGCTCTTCTCTGCGCTCCCGGCCACACTGGTCACCTTGCAGCTGTACTGGCCAGCGTCTGATGCCTGCGCCCGAGGAATCTTCAGGTAGTGCCCTCGTTCCACATACTGAGCCTGTCTGTTGGACAGGATGGCCTCTCCGTTTCGGTACCAGGTGATGGTGGGAAGCGGCACTCCACGCGCCTCACACTCAAGTGTTACTACCGTGTCCAGCAGTGCTGTGACCTCTGTGGTTAAGTTACCACCTTTGATGGAAGGGGGCACTGGAACAATGGCAAAAAATTCATTTGTAATTCAGCTTTATTTGCTCATGTTAGGTGCATAATTTGATCACAGAGTTTTACTAAATAAAGAGTAGGTTTTGTACACAGCTGACAGTGAATGATCTGTCAAATTCCACACTCACCATAGACACTGAGGTTGAAGTCCTTTGACTGTTTGCCAGCTGTATTCAGGACGCTACACTGGTAGCGCGCCTTGTCCCCAAGACGAGCACTTTTTATCCTCAAAACCTGACCCCTGTTGGTGACCTCTAGGTTGGGATCTCCAAGAAACACCAGCCTAGAAACATAAATTTAACCATTTTTTAAGAATGTGTTTGTACGTTATTACCATAATGTAGACAGTTAATATTGCAATATTGAAAGGCACTTACTTTCTGTCCTTGTACCACTGGACTGTGGGAAGGGGCACTCCTTGCACTTTGCACTCCAGGATAATCTCCTGTTTGACAATAGCTGAAACATCTTGGGACGAGCCTGACCCTTCAATGGTCGGAGGGACTGAAGCACAGTGAGAGAATAATTGTTGTGCTTTAACATACTCATCAAGAAACTGGGCAAGAGAGTTTAAAGGGTTTTTCTTTAAAGCATGTTTCAGATAGGATGTGCAAACTTCACCCCTCCGCTGTAAAAAAACATTCATCCATTCTAAAAATGAAAAGTTGAGAAAACTCCAAATTTTATGGACACTTACTGCAATGAACTTTTGAGTTTTGACCCTGGCAAATGTTTCAAAGCTTTTGAAAAAGTTTTATCAGCTATAATAATATTTTGTTCACATAACTTGAAAGTTAGAGTGGTACTAGCTTAAAATTCTATGTATGAAGTATGAACAGTTTTGCCAACTAATTAAATTTGGTTGTGATAATTTATTTTTGTTTTTTAATAAAACTTAAAACAGAAAAGCAATAAAAAAGTTAAAAAAGCAAAATTTAATTAGTTAGCAAAATTGTTTCAAAACACAGAATTTTGAGCTAGTGCAATTCTAACTTTCAAGTTATGTGAACAATATATTATTAGTTGAAACAACTTTTTCAAAAACTTAAAAACATTTGTTGGAGTCAAAATTCAAATGTTTATTGCATTAAGTTGCCATAAAATTTTGAGTTTTCTCAACTTTTCATTTTTACAGTGTTGTCTATGTGTTGCATGGTGCGATAGCAAATCTGCACGTAATTAAACAAAATTTAACTCAGACACGAGCTCTGTGCCACACCCAGTGCCGAGCTCGGCGCAGATCGCATCCTATCTGAAAGGTATGGAAAAGTTCTGCAAGTTCATGAGTGTGCACACAGCTCTTTTCTTGTAGCCCCATTCAGGGCTCAGTGCATTTATTCACCCAGTACATCCAGGAAGAAGTCTTTCTCTGTGCTGCCAGCGATGTTGATGGCTTTACAGCTGTAGCTACCGGCATCTGCTGTGGCTGCCTTCAGAAGTCTCAGGGTTTTTCCCATATCAAGAATCTGGATGTTGCCGCCAGGAGCTACCTGTTAATTAATGTGAATAAATCAAATTAAACACAAAGGTAAAAACAACAACATATGTTAAGATTTGGGGGAATACTGTCTGACACTAGGTCTAAGATATGATACAAGGATCTTTAACGAAAAAGTTGTAGCTTACAACGCAGGCGGCACTGAAACAGTCACTGTCTGAGAGCCAAGGAACAATTCAGCAAAGGAATATAATTTACAAGAAACGTTTTAAATTGTTGATTGGAGCCAAAAACATTTAGAGAGCAGAGCATCTTTATAAGCAGACTGAAGTTTTTGCTTTGATTCTACCATCTGTGCCTTTTAGGAAAAATTAGTGAAGCGGCCAAATGAACAAAAGCCAAGCCAGCTAACTGGGATGTTACAGCAAAGTGTGTGCTACCGCTCTGTTCTTCCATCATTTCATCATAATTATTCTATCATTACTGTTTTGACCATGCTGCCACCATGGCTGGCTTGGCTGGTCCTTGATACACACAGGAATAGACATAGTATCCATGGTGGTTTAAGGTCTGGTCTCCTGGACCATGTGCCCTCTGATCAGAGCTTATTCTGGTTTAATGAGCACCTTCATTAATAAATGAAAGGAAACATCATTATAGTTTTTTATTACTTCCACGCATGAAACGTTTTGTGCTCAAATCATTCTAGAGGACTTAATAAACCACATTACAAGTGTGGGTTTGTAAATTATGAGGCAGAATGTTATTTAATCTTCCTCACTACATCACTGATGTCAACATTTCTGGCTAAAATGTACACTAAAATGTACATTTAGCGAATAGGATTTCACCTACAGGAGTCCCGTCCTTGTACCAGGTGATGACAGGGGTTGGACTTCCTGTGACATCACACATCAAGCTGGTGGACTGGCTCACGACCAATGACACATTTTCTGGCATTTCACTGTCACGAAAAACCGGGGGCACTGTGGAGGCGTCAAAAGTGATTATTGAGCTGTATGTGTTAGTTCCCACAGACTCAAATGTGCGCAAATAAAAAAGGTAATGTTTTAGTGATAATGCACCGCAAACGACTTTGAGCTTGCAACCCTAAAATCATGGGTCAGAACCATAAATAACAGGTCAGTCACCATTGACTTTGAGCTGGTACTTTCTCTCAGTAGATCCGGCATCATTGGCAGCAGCACAGACATACTCTCCATTGTCCAGCGGTGAAAGAGAGGCCAGAATCAGCAGTGTCCCGTCCTCCAGAATGGACACACCAGGCTCATTACCTGTCAGTTCCTGGCCATTACGCAACCACCGAATCACCGGCTTAGGAAGACCTGAAAGAGAGAAGAGGGTAGAGAATAGATTAAAATGAAACCCAAACCACTGGAAATCAGAAAAAACTGTGTTGTACCTGAGTATACTTAAGCAGAGCGTTTTGAATGATTTAACTAGCTTTGTCTCACTTAAAGTCCCTAAGAGGAACTTTTAACTGGTTGTGAAGGAGTCTAAATTTAATACGGATGCCTCATATTTTACTTACATTTGTAAATGAGACCATTGGCGAGGAGACTGGAGATTTACTATGCTGTCTTTTACAAAGCCTCTGGCTGGTCTACTTAGTCAGCGGAAATACGAATAAGTGCCGTGTCTCTTTCATTCTCTTCCAAAACAAATGCCCTGACTGGACAAGATCTTCATGACAGTAAGTACTACCACTTTTGTCCACACGCACCACAACAATCAACTCAAAATGAAGGTCACTTGTAGGGCTTTTAAACATCGCTTTTTATAGGAGTGTAAGCAAGTTTGGTTATACCCCAAGGGGAAAACAAAACGTTCTATTATCTTCTTTTTCAGAGTATCAGAGGTTGGGTGGAAACATTCTTTTACCTTTAGCTGGGCAGGGAAATGCAATACGCTGATTTGCAACTCTCTCCTGCAGGGGGCTGTTGAAAGGGGGCTCCAATACCTCGACCACAGGAGGCACTGAAAACACACAAGCATGTAATAAATGATAACTATAGGGCTGACCTCGAATAGTCGACGATTCGATGATTCGATTCGGAGAGGTCTGATTCGACTATCACCCACGTCGTCGAATTGTTGCAAAATGTGATTATGAAAAAAAAGATCGTACCATCATGAATATATAGGGCTGCTCCCTGCTGCTTAACATCTGGTTTTACATACAATTCCTTTGTTATCTCATAATATAGACATCAAGCGAGCTTTTGTATTTTAATACAACCATCACAGTGAGTGCTCAAGCACCGGCGCACCCGTCTCTTCTCTCTCTCTTTCTTTCTCTCGCTCACCTGTGTCTCTCATTCACTCTCCCCCTCTCTCCCTCGCTCTCTTTCCATCTCTCTAAATTCAAGGCGAAAGTTTTATGTACAATATTAAACTAAGAAATACATTCTCTGTCTATCGTAAAAAAAAAAAAAAAAAGACCACCTGCTGTCTCTCTTGTGTGCGGGCACACCGCACGTATACACACACACACACACACACAGAAACATGGCGCATGGGCAGGACGTGCTTGGCCGCTAAAAAAACAGTAAATGTGCTAAATTGCACTAATTGTACAGTGATCAAGTTGCCGTGATCCCCCATCGGATGGTCCGACCATCAACCCCCCCCCCCCATGGGGAAAACAACGGAAAAATAAAACATGATTCGACTATGGGCAAACCTGATGAATCAGATTCAACTATGAAAATCCTTAGTCGAAAACAGCCCTACTGTTCATCATCTCTTTGCAAATAAATAAGGTTCAACTAGTAGATGCACTTATGGTCACTAAGGTAGGATATCTGAGCTTGATGTGATCACAGATATAATTTAATTTCAGTGTTACACATGGACAGTCAAATGCATAATTTATGCCACATTTTTAAAACATGGCACTTTTCAGTCTCACCACATCAGAGAATTCATTGCTACCCAGATCCAACCTCTCCAGCTGTGTCAGTCTGTGGATGGACCTAAGAGGAGAAAATACACTGATTAACATCACACTCTAAGATATCAACATTTCATATTTGAATATACTTAGAATGGCCCACCTACACATTAGGATAATTTCTTAAGCATTTAATGATACATGTATTTATATCTTTTTATGCCTAACTGTTAAACTTTTTTCCCCCTTTCTTATTTTTAATCTTAATATATTTTTTTATTGTTTAATACCTTTTAGCACAACCTTAAGCGTGTTGTTAAAACATCTTATAAAAGAATCCTTTAAATCTCTAACTGTATTGAAAATTACAGTTAATGTACATTGTTGCATATTTCTACCTTGCTGATCACTTCCAGCAGATTTCTGTTTATTTTGGCTTTCTTTTGCTTTAATATAAATGTAGCATTGACAATGTTCCCATGGATAATTCACCACTGATGATGCAAGCTGTGTTCATGGTTAGAGAAATTTCAAAAGAATAACAAAACTAAATTTGTATTTAAGCTAAATACCAAATTGACTCGAGCATGTCGTGTACAATAGAGGGGTCAAAGTGTTCAAAAGAGGAAGAGGATCAATGTCAAGACAAGGCAAATGCAGCGTCTGCTATCCTAACTGCATTTGCTACTGAATGTCTGTATGTTGAATTTTTTTTTCTTTGGGTTGTGGCACCTTATGTGTCATTTTTACTCAGGATAGCTAGTTGTAAAGTGTGATTCCTGGCCACTTTTCTTAGTCTTAGGGCGCACTCACACTTGGCCCAGCTGCTCCGTACTAGATTGTCCTCCCTCCCCTCTCCCTTGCTAGATTGCACTCACATCGTCCCAGTCTAACCGTGCTTGAGCTACCTGAACTATGGAGTGTGACCCGTATTTTCAAATACTGAACCGTCATTTTTTTCATCTTGTAATAAAATTTTAAAATTGTTCTCTGGTGACCGCATTCTAAAAGACAGTCATGAATTTTTCCACTTTGTATGCTGCTGTTTGAATGAATTTCACAAACAGTCACAGCGATGTTGGCGCTCCATGCCTGTGCTCGTGCATGTGTGTCCGTACCGTGCCAAAGCCCATCTCTTACAGCCGTGCCAGGGTAGACAATCTAAAGTGTGTCCTGGGCACGGTATGAAGTGCTCACTCTAGCCAAACAAACTGGACTTTGGGGGTCAAACTTGCTTAGGCATGGTACGAATCACCTAGTGTGAGAGGGCCCTTAGGGGGAAACCTTGACTGGTGAAACTCACAGCTTTACTTTGGATTTGAGTGAAAATGCCTTGCACGTGTTGATTAAGAAACTCTTCAGCAACTGGCACTTACTGTAAACCATATTCAGTGTAAGAGTGCAGCAGTTAAAATAGCTTTTACTGCTATAACTTTGAAGGTTTAGTCTGGTACAGTTGTTAAGTGGCCTCATCGATGGTCATGGAGGTGGTATGAACAGGTTATATTTTTGCTTCAGCTACTTTAACCAGCAAGCATTAAAACTGTTAAAGCAATGAAATTTCTGTTATAACACGATGTCAATATTCAGAAACACATGCCAGGGATAAATACAGTTTCAATCTGGATGTCTGGGAAAATAAGCAATCTCAAAAAAAAAAATCGTGAAGCATCTGTGTATGGTATCAAATGTGCATCTAGCGATGTGTGAAGAATCTAATTGTGTATTTCTGTCTTTTCTTTCTTTCTCACACGAGCATAAGCAGTTCATCTTACTTTGGCATCGTTTTCAGGTGGTTCTCTCTCAGCTCCAGGATCCGTAGTTTGGAGAGTCTGAAAAACAGACGGCACATAAAGCAAAACTTAATTTACTGTACTAACTGTTACAACATAACAGAAGGAAATTAACAGACTCTATTTTTACTACTTGCACTCTGGAACCAGGGCCAAACTTATTTCCCAGTTGGCAATTATAATGGTACACAGTAACTGACCAGATGATGGAAATGTTTCATTTGAGGGGACTTATGTCACCGGTGAGCTTCTACAGAAGCTGTACCCCTTCAAATAAAAGTTGGGTCACAAAAAAGCCTAATTAATAATAAATGAACAACTAAGGCAGGCTTGCACAAATAAGGCTAAGGGGAAACAATGGTGGACAAACTCCTGGTGCCTATAATTTAGTTAGCAAGTAGATAAGCATAATGTACATTTCCATCACTTTAATTTTAACAGTATAAACATACTATATTTAACACTTTCTTGTTCTGACATTAATTTGATATCATCTGAAGTGTTAATGTTGCATTTTTGTCAGCGCAGTGGTGCGTGTTAACATTCCTGCCAAACTATATTTTGCAGAACTAAAATGAGACTAAGTATAACAGAATTCTAAAAAATACAAATCTTTCCTCTTAATACAAGCCCCTGTCATATAAAGGCCTGGTGCCCTCCGCAGTGGAGGAAAATAAAAGCCACTTACACTACTTGAGGAAATATTTCACAGGATTTCATTTAAATTCATCACGAATTGGCCAGTATCTGCCGTCCTCACTCACAATGATGGAAGGGCAAACCGGCACAACGACTTGTTGGAAAAGGAGGAATTAGCACAATCCAAACATACAACACCATGATGTACCTAGTTAAAATGCTACTAAGGTAAAGTTAAGTAGTTAATGAGAGGAAGTAAGAATGATTAAATGGATAAAGGAAGAATTTTTTATTTTTTTATTATTTTTTTTTTTAGATGAAAACGTGCTCTCATATATATTTTTTTTTCAAACTGGGGGGGAATTCCCCCATTATGTTCCTCAGATAGGAACAATTTAGAGGCATCGTCTTGCATCGTCCTATTTGTCCCCAGAGGTAGTAGCAGTACACAAATTCCAAGTAAAAGTTGAAATGCTCATCTAAAAATATACTCTGGTAGAAACTGAGGTATTTTTTCAAATCCTTTACTTGAATCAAAGTATAAAACTACATACATGTACATGTCTCAGATTATATAATATAACAGCATTCTGTTTGAATACATTTGCGTTTACCCTAACCTCTAACATCTTTTAATGTGAAAAGATAATTTTACTCAAACATTACAGAAGTTTAAGGCTACACTTTTTAATTAAACAAAAAACAAACAAAAAAAATCAGTGAGATAAGAAATTTCAGCTATAAGCTGTTTTGCCAAGACAGCTTCAATAAATGCTTGTATTATGCAATAGTTTGGTTTACTCACTGCCAAAAAGGCGGTTTCTTAACTTGCAGTGCAGAAACTGTATATTAATTTTTGTATAATTATTATTAAATCATGGTCATGGTGATTACTCAATTCTGATTGTCTGGAGGATGTCGACTAACTTTTGATATATGGACACCTATGAAACTCCTCAAGTAGTTCCAGTTAGTCTGTTCACTGTCAAATTAATGTGCTTCAGCTGCAAACTCTGCGACTTTAGAAACAAATTAAATGAAAAAAAATCGGAATATCTTTCTTCCAACAGTGTGGTCCTGCAGTGCAATTCCTCCGAACACCACAGGATGGCACACGTGACACATGAGCTGCAAGAAGTAGCCTACACTCCGATAGCAGCAAAATAAAGTGGTTAAACTAAGTGTCCGCTGGCTAAGCTGTCCGATTTTATGCAATGGTTACCTCATGAAGAGGTGAGTAAGCCCTATGTTTGATTTGTAAAAAGTTAATAACTGACTCAGTCTACGGCCCTGTTTCACTGTCCGTCTGTTCAGCCCTGTAACATAACTTTATGCTGCAGTCGACAATACAAATGCTCTTCATTCTTCATGAAATTTGTCATTGAATTGGGGACAGTGACATGGCTGACCAGCCAACTAAACCTGTTTTTAAATTTTCTAGCCAATTACGTTTACTGTTTGTTTACCGTGCACAGTGTTATCGACTTTGAATCTAGCTAGCATAACATTAGCTCTGGCTAACAGCTGAGTGGGCTAGTTTATCTCCCTTTGCTACTTCGTATCTATGGCCCGTCCTATTTACTGGAGTACTGAACTTCATTTTCATTACATAAGAACTTCATGGGATTGTAATGATTATTCCAGTTATTAATCAAAGTCACAGGTTTTGCCAGGGAAACAGAGTTGTCGCCTGTTTAGAACTTTAAATTTTGACTGCAAAAAACATGAAAATATAAATTAATGGCCTAATTATTATTTTCTTCAGTAAGTGACCAGGATAGTGCCCTTCGAGGTGTCCATAATCAGGAATGAATGGAATTCAAGGAGGCAACCGTCCTCCCCTCCTGCCTCAACCTCATCCATTCATTCCTGATAACGGACACCTCGTCAGGCATTATCCCTTACGAATTCTCAGCTTTTTAGCACAAGTGGCAGTACTGTACTGCTTGTTAACTCACTAGGGTAGCTTGTCCTACTCTACACATGTTCTGCTGGTATTTCTTTGTGCTGCCCAGTTCGACTCCTTTCTAAAAACAGTTAGAAAACCACAGACTCTGCCCGTTCCCATTTTGGGGGCTTACAAGTTAATTATTAATCATATAACAAAGCTGTCTGTAAACATTTGCAGGATTGTCCCGCAGTTCAATTCTTCAATCAATTCTTGATTCTGGAGCTTGGATCTGATTAAATCATGCAAGACACCCCGTCCATGAAATAAGTTATTACATAAAAGAATAGTGATTCTTTACAAATAACACTCGTGAAGCTAAACTGGAGTCTGTGTGTATGTAAAAATGCCCCATCCAACACAGTCACACACTGGTACACACTAACAATCACATGGATCATATTACCTTCCAAAGTTAGCCGGCAGATACTCCAAGAAGGCATCATTTAAAAAGAGCTGTGTCAGATTCAGGAGCTGTGTAAAACCATCTGGGAGTCTGAGAGAGGAGGAGAGACAGAAACAAAGGAAAAAAATAAGGAAACTATGTAAAAGAAGAATAAGAAAGTGTGTGTCTTTGAGGAACCTCAGCGGATTAAAAAACAGACAGTGCTCCCATAACAGCCCCGTAGAAATCTAACTGCTGTTAGCCTGCAGATGACTCATCTACTGCACGCACACACACACACACACACACACACACACACACGCGCACATGTACTCATATAAAAAGCAAAAGAAGTATTTTTGTCTGCTGTACACTGAGTTCAGTCGTGCTTCATGCACATCATACCGCCAACAGTGAAACAGCAATTACTAGAAAAACACCTGATGCTCCATTAGCTCATATGAGAATGGTAAACAACACCTGCACTTTACTGTCGCAGTTTCTACTGTCTATCCAATGCTGAGCCAATAGGACATATGTGGTTGTATGGGGGCATAGTGTGTGTGGATTGAGTCAACCATTATAAAACATTCAGCACCTCTCTGTACGATATATGTGGGGTTAGGAAAAAGTAAAAGACAAGACAGTGTAAGCCTCTTGATGCTGGGCTGTGACAGAAATACACTGCAAATGCTTCAAACTGTCCATTACATATTGAACTGAGTCCAGATCCACTTAAACTGGCTGATAAAATTGGTGCTCATGGAACTCATTGGAATGTATTCTTCCCCCTCAATAGGAAATGGTTTTGAATGAAAACAATGCCATGAATGAGCCAATTTAAAAATGTGTTTGAAGAGATTTTCTTTTTTGGGTGATTCAGCCAGTGTTTTCTCTGAGGAGGTTTTATTCAAAGATATATTAGACATTATTTAGCTCTTTTGGTAGTGCAGCTGTGTCCAATTTGCAAAACAAACCTTTG
>JAQLOL010000020.1:7306200-7324545 GCA_029783665.1 Naso thynnoides | reverse complement strand
TTAATTGTGTGTTCTGCTTCATTTCCAAAATAAAGTTTGAGCTTCTGAAATCTGATTTTTAAACAGTTCTGATGGAGCTCAATGTTTATCTGGATGATGCGGCTTCATTCCGAACAATTTTACTGTAAACCTGGACGACCCGCGACGTGTCTGGAGATAAAAAAATAATATTCAATGTAATGTGTGTTTTGTGCGTAATTGCATACAAGGATACACACCCTCCCCTACTGTACAACACGAAGGAGACTGGAATTAGTCAGTGACTTCAGGTGTCATCTGCAGAGCCGTCATTGATATCTGTAATATTAATGTTGCATATGATGCCAGCGTGCATGGAGACACACGGGCTCAATGGAGAGCTGCGCTCCAGCTGGCTGCTGTGACAGGTCACTGACACTGTGTTTCTGCTTACAGTCAGTGATCCCTGAGATTCACACATGAATCTAACATGTTTCACACTAGCCCGAGTTACATTAATACGTGTACTAGACATATTATATTTCCCGTTTCAGGAGTTTTTAATAATAGATTGGAGGGATGTCGGAATGGCGGTTGCCTCCCCTATTATTTTATTTTTATTTTTTTGAGTACTGTGACCCATTCAAAAGTGCCGTGACAAAAAAATTCTCATGGGCTTTATTTATTTATTTTTAAATGTGCAAAAACAGCCAAATAAACATCCCACACAGAACTCCTTTTTGCTCTCTTCATCTTCGCTGTAAAGTGGGCTGTGATGGAAAGCACGTGATGGCATGTGTTGCACCTGTCGACACGCCCCCATGAGTTGATTGAATTACGTAGCTTAAAAACAAAATTGACCGTTAGTATTAATCGGTTAGAGTTACTGTTATCGGTTAACGGTTAAACGGTTAACCATGTGCATCCCTAATACACACACACACAGAAACACATGGGCAGGACGTGCTAGGCCACTAAAAAATGGTAAATGCGCTAAATCGTGCTAATTGTACAGTGATCAAGTTGCCGTGATCCCCCCGTCGGATGGTCTGACCACCCCCCCACCCCCGACGAATCAGATTCGACTATGAAAATCCTTCGTCGAAAATAGCCCTAAAACTACATACAGCAAAATATGCTTGTACAAACTACAAAACACCTGTAACAATACTTAGAATACAACTCTGAAAACATTTCAAGTATATTGAGTCTTATAACGTTAAATATCTACTCAACTGACATTGACTGAACTTACCTTGTACCAAAAGCTGAACTCGTGCCTCGTCTCTGCCTGCAGTGTTGGTGGCTGTGCAGGTGTAGGTTCCTTCATCATCCAGTCCCACATTTCTCAATGTCAGGCTGCCGTCAGGTGATACTGGGTACCTCTTGCCATCCTTTGTCCAGGTGAGGGTGGGCTCTGGGACACCTCTTACCACACAGGGCAGCTCCACAGAGTGACCCACCTGTACCTTCATTACCCTTGGGCCAACCTGGATACTGGGGGGCACTGCAGAACAGATGACATCAAACCAGATCTAATTTGTTTTGAACCCAAGAGTTACAGGTAATTAAGCCTGGAAGTTTTGATAGTCGATTGTTGTCATTCTGTCCATATTCTGTGTTAGTACTTGTGTTCTTTAAACTTACCCAAGACACTCAGTTCAATGGATTGTGTTAGGTTACCAGCAATATTGGAGGCAACACACACATAAAGTCCACTGTCTGACACTCTGGTCTCCAAGATCTTCATAGATCCAGATGGAAGCTGAGTGTGCCTGGGAGGAACACACACACACACACACACACACACACACACACAAACAGCAAACTGTTAAGAGTCTGGGCAGCCATCAGTTTTGTAAAGCTCCCAAATAAAAATCCAGCACACACACTATATTTTTTCCAGCCATGTGACTATTCTGTCATTTCTGTAAACAGATACTCCAGTAATTCTTACTAATCCACCACCAACCACAATTACAGCTGCTGTGGCAGGCACACATAGTGTAGAGCAGATCACAGAGGAGTGTAAGATTACTCAGTCATTCTATAAAACCACAAACTGTTTCCTGAGGCTATGAACAGTGCAGAGATAGAGCACAGCAATGTAGACAGTACGGCATTTCTCTTAGGGGTTATTACACTGTCAGCCTATTAGCTACGCACAGACACAACAACAACAGCAGCCGATCCAGCCTTATTTGTGCTGCAGATTTTAGTGAATTTATTGATGCTCCTTCAGCAAAATGTCCGTCAAGAGAAAATTATCTGTTTAAAAGCATGCACTCGCAATCATTTCCTTATCTCTTTATACTTACCACTTTCTATGAGCATTTGTATGTAAAGAAGTGATGTTATTCTGTGGTTTTGGAATTGTTAAACTGTCACCTACTTGCCTGGCCTCACCCTCCATGTGCACCAAGATTGTTGCCACAATGTTGTCGTAAGAACGTTAACATTTTTAAAAGACAAAGGAAAAACTTTCCCAGTTTTACCCAAACTAGCAACTAACAAACCAGGCCTTAGTCTTACAGAACAAAATATCAAATTTTTAGATTGTAGCCAGGATATTATGATTTACCATGTTTTTTATAGTTGGGGGTGTCTTTTAAGACAGCTGTCTTATAATGAAGGGCTGATGTTTTGAGCGTGTTGCTTGATGGGTTTTACCTAGGAGAGAAGGGGGAGATGAGCTGTCTTTCCTTGGCCCAGCTGATGGTGGGAGGAGGGACACTGTGGACCTCACATGGCAAAATGGCATCTTCACTCTCAATCACTGACATTCTCATTGGCTCTGCTAAGCTTCCAGCACTGCTAACACTTGATCTAGGCCGGACTGGACACACATGTATGGGCAGGCAAACACAGAAACAGCGATTCAATTAAAAGTATGTGACAATTTTAGACAACAAACACATGAAGTGCAGAAAAGCAAACAAAGAGTAAAAGACAATGGCAGACTTTATTGACAGACTTTATATTATCTACCATTGCTCATAAACCTTTATTTCAAAAGCATCAATTTATGCAACATGTGGTCCACCACGTCAGGTAGAAACTGTACAATGTAAAGCTTGTTCATTAGCGAAAAATGCTCTAAATATTCTGACTCGACTAAATATCTACAGGGAGTTAGTGTGACTGCAATGAGTCAAATAAAATAAAGTTTTTAAAACCCAGTTTAAACATGTCAGAATTTTTTTAAAAAAATCTATTATTTTTATAAAGTACTTAAAATTAACTATTACTTATCAGGGGCTCTATTTTCATTCCCACACAAAGCTAGTCTAAGTGCATGTCCAGGCGTATTGGTAATTTGTTGCAGCTAAAGAGGCTTTCTTCCACACTGCCCCAACAAGTTTATATTTTTGTGGACAAACATGAACTGACCTGGGTGGAGCAGCACAGCAAAGGGTGTTTGTGACAACGTGTTGGTGTATTGCAAATTTGGTATCATTTTTTGGGTGAACTTGCACGAGTGCCTCCGCCAGACCAAACCGGGTCTAAGTGCCAGTTGGCGGGGGGCTATTTTAATGGCTTTAGTAAGCAAGATCACACAGGTGGTTTTGGTGAATGTCCTCCTTACATAAATAATCACAAGAATCCTTTTGAATGAATCCCTCTTCTTCAGTTCATAATCATATGAAATATTAAGCTGACTCTTGTCTGCTGAATTTGATGTGAATGCATGGCTTGTGCTCTATTTCTAAAATTGCGGTTTGTGATTACTTTTGTTGCCATTGTGATGTCCTGTGGATTTTATCATTTATGGTCTCTCAAAACATCTTGCCAAACAACTGCAGTTGAAAATTAGCCAGCTGGCTAACACTGGCACATTTACAGAAGTGCTGATAATGTGTACTGTCCTTATAAATAAAATAACTAAGAAAAAAAGAGAAATCAGGTAGCTGATGCGCTGAGCAGCAGTTCTCATAACACTAAGGGAAGAGTCATTTATAATATTAGTTCTCTTTTCCAAAGTCGGTTTGACTTAATCAGTTCACTGAGGCTTATTTGTAGAACTGTAAGGTTGGCAATTACAAACCTAAAAAAAACAATATCAGTTCAATCGTTTTTTTTTACAGCTTATGTTTGCTGCCAGACAGACATTTATTTTGGCACTACATTATCACTTAGGAGTGACATGGTGCGCAGCAGAAGCTGGCATGAGTGGGCGCTGTAATATACGAGGGACTGTAGTTGAAAAAATTAAGTGCTAAAATAAATGCTGTCTGGCAGCAAACTAAAGCAGTGAAAAAATCCTAAATTTAGCGTACAATTGAAAGGGTATTGATTTTTTAGGTAAGAATTTATGTGTGTGGCTAAAAACGTTTTTTCTGCTGACCCCGTCTGTAACAGTACAATGCTGACTTCCAGTGCAGCGATTTCTCCCCCCTCTCCTAAAAGTGACATTGCTGATCAACATCTGCAGAAGGTGATAGACTGATTGTAATAATTACCTCATATAACCTCACCTCAATACACTGAACTATCCCTTTTAGGCTGGCCTCAAGATTGAATAAAATTTTATCTGCAAATAGACTTACTAAGTACAACAATGTTGAAATTATTAAGCCAAAATAATTTAATATCAGATCTTGTTTTGTAGTTTTAAGCATCCATCTTTGTGCTGTAAAGTTATTTGCTTGAAAAATCCAACGGAGTGACAAAACTTGTAATTTGTACATTGTAATTTAGTTTTCCAGCTGGTAGACACGGCTAGACTTCTTGGCAATGATCACAGTAATTATAATAATGTTTCTGAGTAATTTTACATCTGCAGTACCAATTTGTTGACATGAAATTGCTTCATCTGGCTCCTTTATCTTTGTACAAACTTTACCCAGCCTGTAGCTGCTGATGAGATTTACCATAGACAGTGAGCTGGACCTTCCTAAAGGCAGACCCAGCAGCATTGGTAGCTGTGCAGATGAACTCTCCAGTCTCATTTCCAGAGGAGGAGGTGATGAGGAGGCTGCCATCAGGATCCAGGGAGAAGGCTGGACCACCCAAGTACAGCAGCTCTCCACCCTACAAAACAAATCACAGCAGGGAGAGGGCAGTGGCCAGAGTTTGCTTCATTAGCTCAGCTTTATAAACACTTGATACGGTGTCCAAGAATGCGGTAGGATATGTGGTTTGACCAGCTAAGATTTCTTACATTTATGATTTGATTTTCTTCCCTGTTGTTTCGTAAAAAGACTGTGGAAAAGCTGTATTAATAATACAATCGAAGAACCAAAACACAAAGCAAATGTAATGTCAGTCGATAAGGATTGTGTCATCTCTGGATTGTCCTTTTGGATCTGACACGACTAACTTGACTTTACTTGATGGATGTTATGGAGAACAGCAAAAGAATCAGAGGGAATCACATCCTAACAGCTGGTGCAAAACTTAGCAGGGTCTAGTTTCATATGTCCCTGTAGCCCTGTTCACTTTAACAGCACCGCTTTTACAACTCCGAGAAACTAGTGTAAAAGACGGAAAAGAGGAAGGGACTGTCCACATGAACACATTGGCTTATAGTACACACTAACACACAAAAGTGCACATTTGAAGACAGATTGCACTGTACAGTCCAATGGTCACAGGTAAAGGTGATTTCATGGACCAGAACATGAAGCACACACATGTACTCACACATAAACATACAGGCATTTTCCCATCATGTACTGGGAGAAGGTTAAGATGACAGGAAAACAGAACTGCAAGAGCACTAACTCTTACTGTGGATTACGTTATACTCAGAGTGATAATGCAAGTACATACCTTAGCCCAGGTAATCTCAGGGGTGGGTACTCCACTTGCACGACAGGGCAGAATGATGGGTGCGCCCTCAATTGTGCTGAACACCTGGGGGCCATGCTGAATGGTAGGAATCACTGGAAACAAAAATTAAAACAGAGACACAATTGATATGTTTTTGTGGATACATTATGAAAGAAGTGTTTGTAAAGATACCTTTGTGCTCCGCACATTCTGCACATTTTGTTGTTTATATTGCCACCAGTTATTTATTGTGTAGGTCTAAAAGGCATCTGGGGAAAGCCTGTACCTTCATAAACATACTGCATTCAGTATGGATTGTCCACCTATTTTGCTTTTCTTCCCTTTCTTGTCCTTTCTCCACCTCCTTTACGATCTTTTCTGTTTTTATTGTTTGTTCCGATCCAAGAAATCTGCAGAAAAGATCAGCAATCGGAGGTTTGGAGCCTTTTCTTGAAGTTGAGTCACGTGATTTAACTAAACAACAATACCACACATGGTGTACACAATACAAGTTGGTATTGCATGAAGCCTCTCTCTGCTCTCTTTGCATGTAGTTCTCATGATGTATTCTCTGTGGGAATGTTTCCTCAGTGGTACTGGTTGGCAATTTCACAATATTCTGAGTTAAATACTGTAAAAGTCCAGTGCTTTGTGTATGTACATCTGAAATGAACTGACCTAATTTCAAGCACTGAGAGAGCCTGTGTTTTCACACACATAATTCAGACAATTTCCATCTAAGTTGGTACAATCTGGAAATGACTGACTTTAGTACAAATGGAGAACACATTTTCACCACTACTGTGCTCCAAAGTCATAATCCTCAGCTGCTGCTGGTTTTATTGCAACCTCAAGGATAATCCTATTCATGATGTTAAGAGGTTCCGCAGTATAAAGGAGACACTGAAGAAGGGCAGTAAGAAATAGGATGAGGTAACAGAACGAAAAAGAAAAAAAAGAGGAGCCATTCATATCTCGTAAAACATTTACAACAGGCCATTTTCACAAAAGATGTTTTGACTCCTTATGGCATAGCCATGTGTTATGCTGTCACGCTATTCTGTATTCGTGATAAATCCTACAATAAATCTGACATAAAGGTAGATAAATCTTCACTAAATTTGTGCAATATTCTCTATATGGCACAATGTGTTTGTGGACACGTAACCAGCTTAGCCAGGTCACTGTTTCACTTCCTAATGAGCAGCTGTCTTACAGATGAGACATGTAAGCCTCCCTCGAGAACTTTAAGTCTTTCTTGTTTTAATGTTTTGTTCAAACTGATGAATATTTACAGTTTGGGGTGCTGAGTGAAACAAAATTCCATTCTTCAATGTCATTTGTCCACAACAGAGTCTTGCCATGTGGCATCTTGCACATTCGTGCATCCTCTTCAACCCAAACACGCAAGTCTTTCTTTCCTCTTCGTCCTCTCTCCCACAGGGGAAAGTCACTCATTGATAAAATGAACTAGAGCCATAACACAACAACGCTCCCTCGTGTAATGTCAGTAGGACCCACCTTCTCTTGACAATCACCCCTATTCCAACAAAAGACTCCTATTATAACAACATGGCTCAGCAGTATGCACAATACCAGAGACCTCCTACTGTGTAAACCTAAACTTCTGAACTTTAAGAAGTGGTTAGTAATTAGCCTTTGAGAGCCATGAAGGCCCATAGGGCAGGAGCCTACTGTATCTCCCATTTTTGTAGTGTGAGGTGGCATGATGTACAAGTACACCCCCTGGACATGATGCTAGTATATCTTAGGTGGGGCACACACTACAAGATAATCAAGCTGACTTGGAGCCAAACTCTCCCCCTTCCGACAATTGTTGGACAGTTTTAAGATGATCTTGTCAGATTGTCCTGTGGTGTGAGGTGTGTTAAAAGTGATCCAATCTGCTCAGAGGAATGTCAGGACTGCCCCAAATTACAATAGTAAATATTAAACATGTTCAACATTTATGATCAGATGTCCTGTTGTGTGGGGGGAACCCCGAGGACAGACGAGCACACAGAGGCACAACAACTGCAGCCATGGCAGCAATAACAAACGTGAAGCAAACAGTTAGATGAGCAACAGAAATGGAGGACCAACTCATTAATTTGTGGCAACAACACAACACAATGAATGCAAGTAGTCTGCCATGTTTGTTTATGCCATGTTTGTGAATGCGGTCTGTTAGTGTGCAGTGTGCTGTTTTGGTCATATCATTGTACTCCACACACTATTGGAACAAAACTCTTAAACCTACAGTTTCTTGTCGTCATGCATGGGGTCTGACACATTTTTAAAACCCGTTAAGATTTCCAGAAATCTTAAACTGTGGGCCAGGAATTACCCGCAAACCAAAAGTCTTTTTTGATATGACTCAGCCAGGAATCGAACCCCAACTTCCTAATCTCATGGCACTTTAACATCAAGGTCACTGAGCTTTAACACATGCAACTGATAATATTTGGACTGTATGTACAGTATGTTTTTGTACACTACCATAAACGTTAACTGTGGTGGTGTGGTTGGTGGCACCAACAACATTTTCAGCTAAACAGGTGTAGTCGCCCGCATCATCCAGTTGGACTCTCTCAATATGCAGACTTCCATCCCTCCTCACTGTCAGATACTGGTCTGGGGTCACCTGAAAGATTGATTGGTTAAATAGATTTAAAATATATCATAGTATTTTAACTCAGTTGCAAAATAAAGATATGGAAAATGTGAATTTCCTCTCCATGTCCTCACCAAGCCATAGTCATGGAGCCACTGTCTCTCAGGTAGGGGATTTCCAGCCAATAGCACACAGGGTAAAGTCACCTGCTGGTGCTCAATCACATTGAGCACAGTTGGACTCATCGCAATGACAGGTGAGACTGCAGATAATAAATAAAACAATTATACAGGGCTTATGTCCGAAAAAACAAGGAGGCAGAGAGGATGAGATGAACGTACTGAATATAATGACTGAGTAAATTCATATCAGCAGAGCTGATCAGCAGTATCAGCAGCTCGACTGTAATTATTCTCCACTGTTGAGATGTACAATATGTGGGTAGCAGGTCAAGAACCATAGTGTGTCTGAAAGCATACAACCAATTCAGCTTTAGAAGTCTAATTTCCCAGGCAGTTATGAAATGCAGAAAACATGACAAATGTCTCAAATCTGGCGTTTCAACAGAATGGATAAAAAAGTAAGGATTTTCTTAAATATTTTCAATAACAAAATAAGTGCAAAATTATAAACTAATGTCCAGAGCTCTTTTCATTGTCATAAATTAAAGGAAGCACATGTGTAAGTGTACAGTATTGGGAAAAAAGAATGCCTGGTTGCTATGAACACATCAACAATACGCAGCACATGCTGTTGTGTACATTTTTCACAGCTGCCAAAAGTATCAACACACCCCCTCACATGCGAATGTCCACACATCACATACACACACACTTGATGATATGTGACATCACATTTGTTGAGAAGTTTGGCAAGGTTCAAACAGACAAAGCTGATGTCATCAGTGGGGGCTTTAGAACTTGGTGAGTGCCCTAACTGGCCTGGGAACAAAACCACAGACAAACTCATATAAACTTACATGCCATAGGTATGTCAACTTCTAATTAATTCTCTATACTCTGGCGATCGTCCAAAGGAGCAATTTTACATCGACTGTGTTTATCATGAGACAACGTTGTTATTAGTAGGA
This sequence comes from Naso thynnoides, assembly GCA_029783665.1. Lineage (NCBI taxonomy): Eukaryota > Metazoa > Chordata > Actinopteri > Acanthuriformes > Acanthuridae > Naso > Naso thynnoides. Next base: position 7,315,111 of record JAQLOL010000020.1, on the reverse strand, counting down.
AAATGGGGCAGTGGGGCAGTAATATATGTGATCTGGGTCGGTCTGTGGTTTCTAACCTTTGGCCCACATAATAAGAAATCAATGTGTTTCCAGTGCAGAGAAAACAGTGAAACAGAAACAGCTGTTAACAAGGCACATGTGTTCAAACACAGCCACTGAAATGCGCTAATGAACTCACTCTCACGTGTGAAGACTGAAACAGAAACACACACACCCACGAAGGCAAGTACTCACAGTCTCTGTATACTGTATAAGAAAATGTACTGGACATCAAAAAGAAATATGATCTTTGATTAGACAGAGTAAAAAAAAAATTCAAATTTAGGGTAAAAGTATGTAAGCGTGTGTGTGTGTTTGAATTCTGCGCTCCACAACAGTGTCCTTCAGTGTACAAGCATTTCATGACAGCCATGGCTGTCTCAGCATTTCAGTTCAGCTGCACATCTGTATTCCATAACTTTCCATTATTCTTCCTGCCCGCACATAATTGTCTATTTTCCCTTAGGATTCATAAAATACATAATTCAGTCAAAAGTGAATTACAGAGAACCAAGATGCAAATACAAATTACAATGTCTGCCATCGTTCACAATCAATTGCCTAATGAATACTAGTTTTCATTTAAAATACATTTCTTTTTGATCTTAGAGCCAGTGGCAACTTCCAGAAAAAAAGAGAAAAATTAAGCTATAAATCCTGCCAAGCCCAACCATAACCTGGCATGTCAGATGGTTTGTTACTCAGAACCATCTCGGAAGCTGTGCTTGAAAACTGTTACTGAGCAGGTGACTGGATGAATCATCTGTCTATTAGTCTGTTATACAATCAGATCAACATAGTAGGAGAGTACTAGCAGAGCCAGTTGGTAGATCGAAATGCAGAAGCCAGCTGGGAGAAGAATCAAACCATCTTTTCCATCAAAAAACCCATCAGTGTCATTTCCTTGCTCTTCTTTTAATAGAGGAAGACCTTCCAGTTCTGATGTAACTGATGATACAGCAGCATTTATGCTATCCTCTTCAGCTAACCCTCTTGCTGGTCATCACACACAAACCATGTCCATAGCTGCCAGTAGTTCCTTATAGGAACCACTGTGGTTCTGAGTGCATAACCTGAAGCCTGACAAGATAGACTTGCAAGATTAAATGATCACATGATTATGAACAGAAGATCATTAACTACTTAGTGACGTCACGGTAGCTGGCTCTGATTACTTTTGATTTATTATGTCTTAGAGGATGAAAAAAAAGAAATATTCAGAGTTGAAGAGACAAAATTTTGTCAATATCACACTTACTCAGTCCAGTCACAGTGATTCTGGCCTCAGCCTGGATTTTGCCAAAGTGGTTGTGAACCTCACAGACATATACTCCCTCATCATCCACCCACAGGCCTGAGAAAAGAGATTATATTTATGTTAAAACCTAAAGCATTTACATATTTAATAAGTATGAATCTATCCCATTAAAAAAAAAAAACTCACTCATGATATGTAGACCTTCCCTGCTCTGTGTAACAGTGCCATGTTCACGGGCCCTGTTGAAAATGGAAAGTCCATCCTCTCTCCTCCAGGTGACCTGCGGTTCAGGGTAACCTTCTGCGAGGCACACCAGGGTCACATTGGAGCAGATGTCCACTGCCACATCTGACGGCTCTCGGATGAACTTGGGTGCAGCTTGAACAATGAAGGTTAAAGATGGCAAAAGTCAAACCCAGGACCCTCATCCATATGTATTGCATTTAACAGACAATCAAGCTGTACATCACGTAAGCTACTCTGATTTTAAGATTAGATGTACTGACCAATGTATAATGTGTATATGAAGCTCCAAAATGATTACAAATAAATTATTATGACATAAATTACATGAATTAATTAAAAATACGAAGTGTATCAATTTGATTTTCTTTTAATGTCAGTTTTCATGATAGTGGTGTTACTTAGTTTTCACCCACTCACCTTTAAGCTGATCTCTTGCCCCAGCTAGCAAACTCAACCACTGATCAGTTTTAGCCAGTTAGCACCTGTTAGCTAAGTTTGAAATGAACTATTAGCTGCCGCTGAAAATAAAATACAACACAGACTGACATCTTTTAGTTATTTATCTTAACAAGGCTGCACATTCTACCTATCAAGCAGATTAACTAAGTGTTAGATAGTGCTACATAAGGTTGTGACCTTTACTTATTGACATTACTCAGAGGATCTAAATGAAGAGACAGAGTTAACAAGGGAGCTAGCTAATTAATTCATAAGTAACTTGGTAGTTTTTAATTGTTAAAATGCCCCTCATATAATGACTCACAACTCTGCAGGTCAAAAAGACAGATTAAGTTAATGATAGACTTGTAGTTGCTCAAGCCAACAGTAGCTAAAGTTAGCTAACAGTGCTAACAGTAACTGACTTGAACTTCTGAAGCAAGTTGGTTAATGATAAGACAGTTTAGCTAGCTAGCTAGAGTGTGTTTATTTACAGCAGCACTCTCTAGCAGGCTGATTCAGAAAACATTGGGATTCTCTATCAACATTTGTTTCGGTATCTCACTATGGTACACACTCCCTGCGCTTGTTGCTCTTCCAGCTGACATGGGCTAGCCTAATTCTGATGGCAGTGGTTGAGCTTGTTAGCTTAGGAGGCAGAGGGACATGCTTTAGCTGAAGGTGGGAGAGCAGTGACAACACTGTCATTAAAAAAGTGAAATCGAATAATGTTCGTCCAAAAAATGAGATTATGAAAGAAAAATGAACATGAAATGTGCTATTGTGTAAGTGTAAAGTGACAATTTTAGAATGAAATAAAAATATATCCGGCAGCAAAATTAAAAATAGGCTAAAGCTAACCATTTTAGTTGTCTTTTTAAAATAAATTGTAGGTTTCTTTATTCAGAAGATAGTAATTAATATTTCCATTTTTATTTATATCAAACATTTTATTGATGTAGGCTATAGACTTAATAAAGCCTGTTTGTTTGCACAACAGCAAAAAGTAGTAGATTAATAGCTGTGTACAATCTGCTTGGGTCTGTTATACATTTTTCCATTTCTGCATTCACAAAGGTCTAGCTTGCACTATTAACCCTACATGGATATTTACACAACCTTGGGTAATGTGTTTAGGTTTAAACCAGACATGTTCTGTACTTGGTCTGGCAAAAGCATGGTTCATTAACAGCACCAAAGCAACCTTTGTATCACTTTACACATCTTAACAGCCAATTCATTGATGGGTTTTGGGTTTACAACTTTTATAAGGTGTTGCCTGAATTCAGTCTTTTCCCTTGCCACAGATATGTTAAACTCAGTTCAGCTCACTAAAGTGGTGATATGTAGAGGTACAAATATCCCACATCATTTTTTTCAGGAGACATATGTATTTATTATTTATACATTTGACCACAGAACTATGTCCCACGTCTGAGTGAGTCGGTGAGGGAACAAAGTCTATCTGTAGCTTGAAACTACCACAGAGCTAAAATACTACTAGTCATTAGACAAACTGACACTTTTTCTGAAATGTTAATGCATGATAATTATATTTGGACCCACTCTAAAATAGATAGCCATCTACTACAGGAATTGATTGCAAACTATGCAACCATAATACTGATTTTATGGTCCAGAACAGGAAAAAAAAAAGATCTATTTAGCTTGGAATATAGACTAAAAACCAAGTCTAGGGACATTCTGGTCGTATAAGGGTCTTGAGGCAGATGAGAAAACAGCTCCCTGTTGCAACTTTGCAACACAAGAAACAGACAAAAACTTATATCTTCTATACAATTCTGTCAAAATGAGTTATGTTCCACACTGCACAATCACAGCTATGATTAGGCTGACTAGTAGTAATCTTGCTATGCTGTTCTTATTCTAGGTTCCTTATACTGAGTCATGCTTTGAAGGAAGTGGTTAAATTAAATCTCACCTCCTACATCAAGTGATATCTTTCCTGATGAGGTGCCCGCCTCATTGACAGCCACACAGGTGTAATCTCCAGCATCTACATCCTGGGTCTCCTTGATTGTCAGCGTACCTCCTAATGTGTCCACCTCAAAGAGGGATGATGAATGCAGCTGGACATTACCTAAAAAATAGAATGGTGAAGTGAGATCAGCTTGGTTTTAAAAGAGATGAGTGTTATAAACGGGATGCTTGAGCAAATAGTGAGGAAAAAAACTCTTGTTCAATTCCATGCAAATAAAATGTTTCTGTAATTTTTTGTTGGGGTTTATTTTAGCTGAGCTTTTACTACTTTTGTTTGCTTTCCACCAAAATGTGCAAGTGTTTTTTTTTGTTTTACTGTCTTCTGCTACTAAGGTGTTACCTTTGTACCACCTGATCTCAGGCTGTGGGGTTCCAGTTGCAGAACAGGCCATCACGGTAGTTTCTCCAGTGCCAATGAGAATATCACTTAGAGCCACTGTCACTACAGGAGATTCTAGGAGAGGATGATTGTTGAAGAAAAGACAAAATATAAGAACAACAAGGACAGCAAATGGAAATGCAGCTCATAATGTATGACCGGTCCGAGTTGTACCCTGTTTCTCGCCCACTCAGCCAGTATTGGCTCCAGCCAGCAGGATAGGCAGGTATAGCTAATGGGTGGATGGATGGGTGGATGGGTGGATAAATGGATGGATGTGTTCTGTGTTACTCACCAACATAAGTGAGGATGGAGGTCATTGTGTCTGTTCCAGCCTGGTTGCTGGCTAGGCAGCCATACACTCCTCCATCCTTTTTGTCCATGTTCCTTACAACCAGTGTGCCGTCAGGAGTCATCCTGTGTCTGGACATGCAAGATTTACATTACAGTATGTATACAGTTTCAACATTACCCCCCCCCAAAAAAAATAAATAAATAAAAAAAAAATTGTGATTGCAGGAACAGGATTAAAAGAAAAGTAAAACTAGTGTCTCATTCTATACAAGCTTACAAAATCTCTCACCTGCTAGATGCCACGATGAACATGTCATTGTGAGTCCAGACCAGACGGGGTGGAGGGTAGCCACTGGATGAGCATCTGATCCTCATTTCATCTCCTGTTGTAAAAGTTTGATTCTGAGGCTCTACTGAAACCCTTGGCACCTCTAGAAAAAATTGAGGAGATTGGACAATAGAAATTTTCTGAATCAAGTAGTTGATTAATATTCTGTGTAATTTAGTTTTGTCAAGTGATTAAAATATTTAATTGCGATTAATCACAATTAACCGCACCTTTAAATTGTCAGTTTTAAATGTACCTTTAAGGGATATTTTTCAAGTTTTCAATACTCATATCAACATGAGAGCAGAACAATACGCTTGCTTTGTGCAAACGTATGCTTATTATTATCGCAGCAATCCATATCAACAAAAATACTGTGATACTGTATATATTTGATTGACCACTCTGGGTTTAGTAACTTACATGCAAATTCGCCATGTGCTTTTTATGCAAATTAGCCATGCGCTGCATCCTGACTGCAGGCAGGAACGCTGAAAGGCCGGTGAGAGATCATCATTACTGATTGGAAATGTTAATGATGTTGGTGAGCAAACAAACTATTATAATTATTTAGTTTGCTAACTGTTGTGTTGGTGAAGCTTAACTTGCAGGACAAACTACGATGGAGAGACGATGGAGGAGGAGTAACTTTAAGTAGGTCAAAGTACTTAAGTGGTGTCTTAGTTTGTAACATGATTTGAGCTGTTGACCCTATTTTTAGCTCACTGTAACTTAACTGCAAACATTGGCTGCTTATTCATGGGCTAGCAGGATTAGGGTTGGGGTTTTATTAGGAAAAAATTAATTGCAATGCATTGATTAATCTTTTTTTTTGCTCAGCCCTAGACAGAATGTGCATGAGTTAATCGGGCATTTAAAAAAAATTAACATAATTAAAATTAATTTGCATTAACGCATCATTAACGTGTTAACTTTGACAGCATTAATCTAATTTGGTTACTCAACAGACATAGTATATTGCAATGTTTGCAACACTTACATTTGATCATTGAGTCTTAATCTCTCTTCGAATCAGTCAAATTAAGAAGCTATGAAAGTTCAAATCAATGTACATGAAGTTAACTGGATCTTCTTTTGTTGACGTGTGTTTTATAAAATATTATTTCCATCAGGATATAAGTGTATTTGACTTTGAGAAATTTCAGATAAAAATCCAGATACATCAAACTTCTTCCATAACCCTGAATGAATTTAGGCTTGGATATAACAAAGCATAAACTTTTATTGTCACTGTAGCAGGAAGAGTGATTTCTGTTACTACAACTAACGCTGTTTCACAGCATATCTTTCACCATCATTTCCCCCTTTTTGGTAAAACAGAGAAGATTATTGAATCCAGACCCACAGAAGACATGGAATCTGAGAAGACTTTCCAATTGATCTATGATGTGTAACTCAAACCATGAAGGCTGTGTTGTCTTTTTTTCTATTCCCACTGCTAGAATCATCTCCAGAGTCTCTGACCTTTCCAATGTGGATAAAAATACAGTGTAAAACTAGTATGTAGCGATGGGAAACAGAAAAATTCAGATTCAAAAAGTACACAATTTTAATTTGATTCCATCTAAGATGCCAGTAAGTGATTTTGTTTGAGTCTTTTTTCCTATGACCACAAGCAGGACAATAAGGTAAGCTTGTTATTTTTCACATGCTTTCTAAAAGCCAAAATAGAACAGTGTCTTGGGGTTGGCAGAGGGCAAGTCCTGGGGTGAAAGTCGACAAGGAGTCATAAGTTCAAAAGGTTCAAAGGAGACAAATGAATACAGCAGGTGTGAAGGAATGTATACTCATGTATACTGCTGATGCATCAAATTCAGCCATCAGTGATGCCACGTTTTCAAAGAAATGCATTAAAGTGCATAAAAGCAGATGCTGACAATAAATTTACATACAAAAATACTTTTTTGCAACACCCTGACATGAAACGTATTGAAATACGACGAATATGACATGACATTAATCTCAATCTTTGTGGATTTTAAGGCTGTGCAGTTCTGTACTGGTGCTGACTCACATTATGGCAAAAAGTAAAGGTATCAGAACAACTGCAGGACTCCTTTTGGTATTTACAGCTGAGCGAATCTCTCTACTCACTCATTTCTTCTAACTTGCAAGGTTACCCTGCCCTGAGTGGAAGAACACCTCTAAGATCAGGATCAAGGTGTTTTCCCTGAGAGGGAAGACACATTCTTCTACCTTGACTCAGCGGAAGCTTCGATGAATCCTGTCTTTAGCACACTCTTCATCACCTGCTCCATCTCTCCTTCTTTCTCTCCCTTAATCGTGCATTTATTCACACTAACAACACATCCTAATTCTAACTAAACTTCCCTCTCTTTGCCCTTCACTCCCTCCTTTCATTTCTTCATATCTTCCAAAAATTTCTGCTCTGCTGGCAAACATTACATCACATTCAACGTATGCTAGGTCACAGCGCATAAAATCTCCATCCGTTGCTCTCAAACAAATTCAATATTTGTTGCTTTCATGCACAAATTTATCTATTTCTCTCCTTTAACTACAGAACAAGCAGAAAATAGTTAGTGGTCTTAATGCAGTCATGCACCACTGTGTTCTGTCCAAGTGTTGGAAGATGTTAGCAGACTCACTTCAAAGTGAGACTAATAACAAGGAGGAGATTCACCAGGGGGTGATTAGGTAACCCTCAGGGCTTGCTGACAGCTGTTCTAGAGAGAGGAAGAGATGAGGTGAAAAATAAAAAGGCAGTAAGAAAATGGTTAAAAAAGAATGAAATGAAAGACACACAGGTGGAGAGATGTTATAGAGGGATATTCACAGTTAAAGTAGGGAAATGTTTTAGGGTCAAATGTGCAACTAATCACTTGGTGAGGGAGCAAAATGACAGATTTCCCCTCCAAACATGTTGACACTGGTATTAAACCTGCAACCTTTTGAATCTGTGTTATTAGGTTCACCTCGCAGAGAAAACTACTCACTCCAATTTAAAATTACTGTGAACTTTTCAAGTATTTTACTTTAGGACAAGAAAAAAAGCCAGTTTCAGGTGTAGAGGAACTGTGCTTTTGTTTTTTTGCTTTTTTTAAGAGAAAGACTTTTTTTTCAGATCATAAAGCTCTCGCAGGACACATACAGTGACAAATTCAGGCTCCAGTAAGCAGCATTTGGTCTTCTGGGCCTTTTTCAAAATACTGGATGCTCTTCTGCACAGACTGGATTAATTAAAACCAAAATATTTGCTGCTCTCACTTGCTTCTCTCTACACCTTTGGGATTTTCCACAATGGGTTCTGGCTGAAATTATGTGCTAAAGATCTCCTAAAGTTTTAGTGGCTCTATTACATCGCCATTTCCTGGCCAGGCACAGTCCGATACTCTATCGTGTTGGCCACACTGCCAGCAATACTCTCTTCAGTCTTTACAATAAAGTGTTCCTGATTCACTGTCAGGGAAGTGTTAGAAATAGGATCGTGAAAGCTGTCCAGTGATCGAAAGCTCTACTTTAGCACTGCCTGAGAGTCTGGCATAAATCATTTTCACACCTCCCATAAAGCTTCAGTGTGAGTTATACGGGACTGGGGAAAGAAGTATTTGGTATGTATCTGGGAAGAAGTTTGTGTTTTCCAACAGACCTGCTCCTCCACAATGTAAATCACACAGAGGAAACATTCACAAGACAAAGTCTCACAAACACATGCTAGCGCTCACACACATACACCGGCAACAAAATTACAATGCAACTGTAGCCAAGCAGCCCCAATTTATGGAAGCCGATGTATGCCTCTACATATTTGAACACAGGAAACACATTGTTTCCAATGTCAGAAATATAATGCATATATAATGCAAGTGTAAGCACACAATCCTCACCTTGTACGGTGAGGTAGATTCGCTCTGCCGTCACCCCTCCTTCATTTATAGCGATGCAC
>JAQLOL010000020.1:7278595-7302837 GCA_029783665.1 Naso thynnoides | reverse complement strand
CAAATAAACCGAATTACTTGGTTGTTAAGGCTGTAGGAGTGAATAAGATTCCTTTGGCATTTTTTAACTTTATTGGACAGATCGACAGTAAAGACACAGAAAGGAAAGATGGGCAAATTATGCAACAAAGGCTGATGTCTGGAATGGTTAACAATTACGTGGCATCCTTTTAGCTACCATAACACTCTGTATGAATTAATCTTGGTATGTGTTGTTACCTGAAACATCCAGGAAGGTGCGAGCTCTTCCTGTCCCAGCACTGTTGATAGCAATGCACTCGTAGTATCCCTCATCCTTCAGAGTTACCTGAGGTATTTCCCACGATGCATTGTCAGACTCACTAGAATAAAAAAAGGAGGAATATTCAATACCTTTATCTTCTTTAATTGTTGAGATCAGCCCTTGATTTGGTAAAAATTCAATATGTCCTTGTCTTACAGGAGTGTAAAAAAGGAGAGAAGATATGGGAGTGTTAACTATCTTCAACAGCGTTGAAAGGAGGGTCTGGTTTTGATCCATTCTGTTTTTCTTTCTGCTTGCTTGAGATATCAACATGGAGTTACAGAAAACATGACACAACAGCTGGGCCGACAGTTGACCATGGATGTAGCTGTTGGGTCTAAAAGTTTTGTGTACATTAGGCGGAAATGAAGCTGAATCCTTCACCTGAAGAGTTGGTCCACTCCAAGTCGCCTCCCATTCCTGCTGAAGCGGAGAGTGAAGGGGATCAGACTGTCTACCTGGCATTTGACAGCCCCTCTTTGGAGGTAGTAACCATGAGTTGTGGCAGGCATCAGCACCTTTGGGGCATCTGAAAGAGAGATATATGAAAAATAGGAAACACAGTTAATGATTTCAGCAGTTAACTAGTCAAATTACTGAGCAGTTCCTCACATTGTTATCTAAATATGGATGACAAAACTGCATCACTGACCAGGTATGATGCTGGAGAAGGAAACACTGGAGACTCTCTGGAAAAGGAAACCATCGAGGTCGTATCCTGTCACCCTCAGGAAGAAAGCTTCATTGGGTGGAATGAACTCTGTGATGTTCCAGAGGCTGTACGGCTGGCGCTCAGGGTAGTAACGGATTGGTAAAGTTTTGATCACGTCACCGGTGATTGACAGGAGCTCTAACCTGTCAGCCCGAGCCGGAGGTGAAAGTCCAGTGGTGTTCAGAAGGATGTGGGTGGGAATACCTGGAAAGTTTTTATAGCATATACATATACTTTGCTGTTCCAAAGTTAATCATTGCAAGAGAACAACAGGTGGTATCTTGTTTTTTTTGTTGTTGTTGTTGTTTTTACAATGTGGTAACGTTGACCTCACTGACCTTGAACTGGTCTGCTGGAGGTCTTTTTGAAGTCCATGGTAGGCTTTCTGGAAAACCCGGCTCTGAAGTCAATAGTGCTGAGACCAGAGATACGGACTGAGTGTCTTCCTTCACTAGAGGTCTGTTTCAAAGAAGAGGACATGTAGCTATTATAATATGCAAGGCAACTCTAAAATGGAGTGATGCCTGCAAGTTAGTTCAGGCAGACAACTCCAACTGCACCACTGTACACATGTGTCTCACTCTCCACATCTACCAGCCATGCTCACTCAATTCAGTAGACTACTTAAACTGCAAGTAACTTCCAATTCTCCCTTGCCTATTCTTTCAGCCCCACCAACATCCCAGCATCTGTCTGCAGGCTCCGACTCGGGGTTCAGTATGTTTTGCTCATCAGTCCTCTGGTATGTAAAGGTATGTAAGCCTATCTGCACAGAGTGATGAGTTTGGAGCCTGGATGCCAAACACATAACATCTATTTACTTATTTGTTGCTTCAATAAACATTTCAAAGTGAGTACTCTGACTGAACTACTGGTTAGTACATATTTCAGTACTGCCTGCCTTATCTTCATGATAAGATTTTGTCTTAATAAACAGAGAAAGATCATTTATATATCATCATCTATATTTATATAGAAACTGACACTTGGTAGGGATTGGGATTAAATTGGGATTAAAATCTCTTTTTCAATCACCTGGCAAAGAGAGCGACATAAACATTGTTACAATACAAAAAATAAACAAATACAACTGTCAAACAATACAAATGAACATTATATCTGGGTCGGATATGACAACAACATAAGGTGGTAACAGGAAAAAGACACTTATATTGCATAAGCAATGTACAATTTCAGTAATAAAGTATTAGAGAGGAAATACACTGTGCAAGAGTACTTTTTACACTTTTATTTAAAAAAAAACTTACATTCAGTTATAACTCCTGATTGGCAACCAGCTCTGACAATTTAAGGAGCTACTGTAGATTACTTTAGGAAGAAGGGACAGCATATTTGAAAACTTGTTCGCCTTGTTCTGTTCCAACTTTGGGGACCAACATCAGGAGAACATAGGGAGAGTGTGTGTGACATATTGATTATGGTTTTTACACATGTATGTACACAAAGGAGATTTACATTAAGAACAACCAATGCAAAATGGCCATTTGGCAGTAGTATGCAGAGTATAGTGATGTGTGACATCTCCACAGCCAGTTAAAAACAAAAACAGAACAAAACATAAAGCACGATGTTGTACAGTATCCAACTTCTATGGGCACTTGTCAAGTGCAATGGTAGAGAGCAAATCACCATAATTCAACAAAAGGTACAAAAACAAAGTAATGAAATTCAGGATTTTTTCTTGAAAAAGAAACCTTGATAGAAGCAAGGTTGTCAACATGATTGCAATGAAACATTCTGATAAAACTCAAGACAACAAAAGAAAGAATATTTGCTGCATCAAAGAAAACATTGACGGGTCTAAATGACAGACACAGACACACTGACACCGCAACAGACCTTTTGATGCCAACCATCCTGGCATGTATGGACAAGCATCTCTGAGGAAGGCAACTAGTGAATATATCATACCTGAACCTATAAAACATCCACAATTCAGAGATGTCCCTTTAAGTCTGACACTCACACTTTAATTACACAATCACAACCACTAGTATATAATCTAAGATTGGCAAATAGCTCATGTGGTCTTCATCTTATCGAGGTCTTTTGAAACTTTGAGATAGACAGAGACAGAGTAATTACAATGAAATACAGGTTGGTGAGAGGTGGAAACTCCTCACCATAGGTCAAACACACAGGAGGTGTCCCAGACACTGACTCACAATGCAGAGTGGGGCAAGCAAACTTAGACTGTGATTTGTGATTGCTGGCAATGAAGATACTGTATGGATTTACTGTATTTTACAGTTTTACCCGGAACAAACTTAAATTCCCTGTGAAAAGAAACGGGCAGGCAGACAGACAATAAAGCTCAAACAAAGAGATAACAGGACAAAAGGGATCTGCCACAGCCTTAAATGCTAATGCCTGCCATCATGAAAAACAATACATGCCAGAGTCATCAAACCTGTCCTAATGGCACTTATCCCAGGTCTTTGGCTGGTTGTAAATGAGGCCATAATTAGGGGAGAGGCCCTTTAAAGGTCATGCTCTTAACCAAAGACAAGAATAGTCCCTGTCATTAGAGCCACTCATTTCCCAATTTCACACCCACTTGGACACACTGACCAGCACAGGTTTTGAATACACCCTCACTCAGCTAAATCTGCTCTTGTGTGGCTGCAATGAGCCATGATTTTTACAGATGTTTGCACTTAAGACATTCTGATTAGAACATCCGCAAAGAGAAAATGACAAATGAGAAAAGCACGAGAGAACAGGATGGAGTTAACTTGAAGATGCTCTGCAGTTATCGAAAATTCTGTTTAGTGTACTTAGTTTTCCTCTGTATTTGGTTGACCAATATTTTATAATAACTATCCCAGTTTCTTTAAGTCCTTTTAAATTACTGCTTCCGCTGCTCCGTCATTTAATTTGGATGTGTTTTGTGTTTAGCAGCATACCTGCAGCTGACAGAAACAGACTCAGAAATAGAAACAAACAGACACAAAGAACAATCATGAAGCAGTCACTTGCATGGCACTTCCTTTGAGCTGCTTGCATGCTTTTGAAATTACAGCCCTGCTAAACTATTATCACAGGCTATAAAATTCAGTATGAAGCTTAAATGCTCTCATCAGTGCTGAGGTCATTGCAGCACTGATGAGTGACCTAAAAGAGGTCTCACCTGGATGAGCACATGTTTAAACATGTACACACACAGAGAGACACACACTATAGTCTTACAAAGCACAAATGGTGGAGCTGTTCACTTCAAATAACTTTTTTCTTTTATTGTGACGGATGTGCAAAAGCTCCAGCAACATCTTGACCAAGGTTACATAGCTAACAGAACCAAATGGAAGGGTTCTGTAACTTGCTATCTGACATGTTTACACATTAAAAAAAGACAACTGGTCACCATTTGATTGAAATCTTCCTGTGTACTGTAAGTAGGAAATAATTTTATGTTGGTGTTAAACAAAAAAATATAGGGCTGTCAGCGTTAACGCGTTAATGGCGTGGTGATTTAAGTCAGAAATAAACAAACTTTTTAAAAAAATCACATGGAATTGTGTGCTATAATGTCCCTTCTGGGCACCCTTACGCTTTGACCGGACCCATCTCTTGTGATGCTCAGAAACACGATCTGCACAGGGTGTTTTATTTTGAAAACTGACTCTGACTTCCCGTATGACCCGATCTGCTCTTTGATGATTGACAGGGCTTCCATGAAATACACGTTTTGGGCACGTTCTTTACAGAGAGCTGCTTCTGAGATAATAAAAGAAATGTTTTCTTATTGTCCATTTGATTCCCAATTAAGAGACTTAGATAAAAAATTGCTTTCCATTGTTAATACTGGCTCAAAATCTTCCCTGAAATGCAAAATAAAGAAATGTTTTGATGAATCTTTTGACAATCCAAAAAGAAATCAAACAAAACAAAACCTTATATTTTCTGTACAAGTTACCAAAATAATATTTACAAATGGTTTAGGCTTCATCACCATGGAAGAATGTACTATGAATTTAAGTGAATGTAAAGTAGCAAAACTCAGGTCAAAACTGAAGAAGCAGGGGGAGGTTGAGGGGTGAGTCCACCATCTATACTCCACCACACAACATCCAATTAAAGGCAGATTAAAAAGGATCAAATTCCTTTTCACACACAGCCTATGGTCTGGGCCTGACACTGGGGTGTCACGGGCCATTAGCTTTACTGAAACCCAGCATGGCAGAACAGTGAAATCCCTCAAAACTATTTACCCAGATTTCTTTCGATGTCCTGGGAAACCCAGCCACACATGAGAGGTAGTAATATTTAGCCAGATTGAGCAGAGTGAGGGGACTGAGGCTGGAAAAGGCGACTTCCAAGATTAAAAATGGGAAAAACAAGATGTATCGGGGCTAAAGTAAGAGAACAGAAGAGCTTTTGTGCATGAGAGCAGATGAGAAGTCAATGTCTTTGGATGAAGATGCATGAGGAAACAGAGAAGATGAGTGACAGAAAGAGAATCACGAAGAAAGATGAGACAGGGAGAAGAATGAGGGACCAACACAGGCCAGGAAAAAAAAGAAGGATGCAGTTTCTCTTTTTTATAGCTGTTTGATTTCCCTCATTTCACCTCCATCACCTCATGAGCACTGTCCATAAAACAGGTCATCATATGGCTGGACTCTGAAAGCCCTCAATCAAAATCTTGTGATGTGACGTTTAAGATGGTATTCAACAGGATTCCCAATGATGCAGAAGAATTCACTTTGAAAAGTTTCATTTAACAAGCACTCTAAAAATAGAATTTTACTAAGCCTAAAAATCTAATGTAACAATCAATCACACAATGCAAAGGGTCTGCCAGAGGTAATGCAACATCTAAGGAAGTGTTTTTAAGTCTCTACTACACAGGAGGAAAATGAAAGCCAGCAAGGTCACAGTTATTAATTTTAAGCAGAGAAAAGGCTCCTTACACAGCATGAGACCAACCTGTTGGTTAAGTGCAGACACAGCTGTAAAGGCCTTGTTCCATGTTATACAGTCAATCAAACCTCAGTCCAAAACTAAAAACAGCATCACCAGCTGAATATGTGTTCCACATCCATGTTACTTTTTTGAGACATTCTACACTTGGATGAATGAGTGCATGCAATTTAAGCATTGAATGGTTCCCTCATAATGCTCATAATGACCCATAATGTCATTACTGCCAACTGAGAGGGGATTAGAGAGAAATAAGAAGAGAAAAAGAGGCACATGACAGAGTAGCTGTATTCAGGGACGTTTCACTGAATTGCAAGTGATGAGAGTCAAATGCTGTATACCGTTAAAAAAAAAAATTAAAAAGTGTGGAAGTGCAAGAAAAAAATCAAAGGAAATGTAATCCTTAGGAGAACCTACAGTATATGCTCACAACTGCATTTTTCCTGGAGAGGAAACAGGGATGATACAGTTTTCAATCTAATCTCTGCCCCTGTAAATCATATAGGCAGTAACATAGAACACAACTATGCAAAGATACGGGAAAGTGTCCCAGCAGGAGTCCACAAGAATACAGGGGGCATCGAGGCCCCTTCAACAAATCACTCAGGTAAAAATGCTTGTCATTTCCCAACATCTGGCTCAGACTGTGCAGGCAGTCAACATGTGACCTTTTTTGCATTACCTTGACGGCAGGGTGCCAACAATTCCAGCTCTGCAAAGGGAACACATCAGTAAGGGTGCCCCAAACAAAAAATGTAGCAGGTTGTGTAGCCAGCAGTGGCCATACTTTATCTCCATCTTCCAGGAATGTCTTGAAAATCACTAAGAGCGTCTTTCTGCTCATGGTTTTGTTTGCTCGGAGATGCTTTCAGCAGATATCATGCATGTTAAATTGATTATGTATCACTGTATCCCAACATGCTGATATATTACTGCAGTAAATTAACTTAAGAGCCTTCCTCGAGGGCATCGCTCCCTCCTGAGGTGTGAGTTGTGACCTCATTCCAAGGTTGGACTACTAAACCATATGCAATATGTCTTTTTAAAAGACAGCTCAGTTCTGGGAATTGTTAGGAGAAGCCTGTAATTTTACACACATTCTCAGGTAAAGAATGAATTGTTTACCTTGATAGACCACATCCCAGGCTGTGGGTCCTTGATGTTGACAACTTTGGCAGAGTTGGGAATGTGCAAGAGCTCAGTCAGGCCATCACTCTTCCCCATGAGCTTCCCTAGAGGGCAAACACGCACAAGGACACAATAATTTATCTATTCTGCAGCTTTGATACACAAATGAATTCTTAGCACTTCTTGGTGCGTGGCTGCAAGAACAGTACAAAATATTGACTTTAATTGTCAAAATATAGAGGTGCAGAGTGGTTCAATGAAGTCCAATAATAAGTAAAAAAAAAAAAGTTTTTTTGTTTTCCTGTTGAATTTGGAAGACAAAAACATTCTGCTTTTTGATTTAGAGAGACTGAAAACAAAATCTGAAGTTTACTTGGATGTTTAGACAAATAAAAGCTTGTCTGTTTTAAAATCCACTTTAGTTTCACTCAAGGTATCTTAATGCTACATATCATATCTGCAGTACAATACAGATAATAATAATACAGAACATTTACCTTAACAGGATACATAAACCAAGAGTGGGAAAGAGAACTGGGCATAGAAATTTCCCCGTAGACATGGGCTCTCATCATTCCTATCCAATATTATACTACATGTGTGAGGTTTTTCATAACCCCAAAAATAAAGTCAAAACAAATTGGACTTCACACACACACACACACACACACACACACACACACACACACACACACACACACACACATCCTTTGTTCTCGTCTCATCTTACAGCCTTTCTGGGTGGATGTTTGAGCCGTCACTATGCAATTTCTGGGAAGCAACAGGAAATCAGAGGCTCGAGCTCCAACATCTTTGCAGAGACCTGTCTACACCTCAACATCCCAGACTGAGCTGTTGCACTCAATGGCTGGGTTGAGTTCTGAGCTGACAGAGTGCAGGACTGCAGTCACTAAATATCTGATACGAATAGGAATATGTGATGATTGCAGTTGTGAAAACTCCCTTTCTTGGTGTTTTGATAACATGGTGGGAAGTGATGTAATAGATGCCAATTCATAATCTCTCGTAAATGTTCAGATGGGTTAAGATCTGGTGACTGCAGAGACAATAACATATGATTCAAATGCATATAAGACTGTCATACCCTGTGGGTTTTTGATCTCAATGTTGGGTGCTGGGCCGCTGAGGGCCACAGTAACTTCCTTAAGGCTGGGGTCAAAGGGCATCTGCCAAGTGTTGCTGACCCCACTGATGTGGTCGGTAGACAGCAGGTGAACCTTAGATGACTGCACCGCCTCCTCCACCCATTTCAGAACCTGCAGAAATGGGAAGGAAATGAGCAAAATGCAGGAGTTATACTTCATTTATACTGTGGGACTTTGATGACTTTGATGTTTGACAAAGTGGCATTGTTCAAGAAATTTGCTGACACAATACACAAACACACACACACCCTTCAACATGAGTGAAGCCTTCATCAGAAAGATTTTCACATTCCCTAAACAGCTACTGTGTGAGAACCAAACTCTGACACTCGGTCACTCAGATGTATCAATGAGCATAGGATATGTGAGATTAAAGGAAATGTGCACTTTTTTGGAAATTTAGTTTATTAATCCAAAATCCCAGTGTAAGACACGAACAAAGATGCCTTTCCCTTCTCTCTGTGTGTTAATAAGTTGCTATATAACTGCCCTGCACGTGCAGTTTTGCATGTTCAATAGAACTGGGAGACACCTTACACATCCAAACACATCCAAAAATCTCCAACACACTCCATCTATGTGTTGCGACCTACAAATTCAACATGCTATGGAGACATTGCCATTGGGGGCGAACTTACCGAGAACATGGTTGTCTGGGAGTAGTGATACAATGCTCAGACACAGCATGGTTATGCTCCAAAAATGAGTGTGGTAAATGTGCAAGTCACCTGTGGTGACTGCACACTGTACCTGAGGCGCTGTGTCACTACAGCCACACAACTAGTTCCTCAGTATTTTCACCTCCATTGACAATGTCTCTATAACGTGGAGAATATGCATGATCACAACATGCAGACAGAGTGTGATGGAGATTTTCTGATGTGTTTTAGGGGGCTTTAGACCTCGGTAAAGGTCTTTCCCAATTACCTCCATGGAACATGCAAAACTGCTCGCACAGCCTGGGATGGGTATCTTGCAACCTACTGAATGTACAAAGAAGGGAAAGGTATCCATGTTCTTGTCTTACATCGGGATTTAGGATGAACAGGCTAAATTCCAAAAAAAGTGCACTCTCTTTTAAGTGACACAGTGCATTCATATGAAATGCCACAGGGTAAAGCTGGATGCAAGTAAGAGAAAGTGAATAAATTAGACAAACAGAGAAATGGGAGTAGTAGGGCAAGGACTTTCATTCCACAGTAAAAAATTGCAAAACTATTTAAACTTTAGGCTTTGACTTCATGCCCAGTCCAAGTCTGCTGATTTATATTTCTTGGAAAGGTTAAAAAGGGCTACGATATGCATCAATCAATTAAATGTTTTTCTGCAAATATGATCTGGAGGCCAGACTTGATCGCGGGCACATGTGGGACAAGAGAGAGGCTGTAAAACTTTCAGTGGCCATTTAATTCCCAAAGCTTTGTGTTACAACCCAGGCCAAGCTAAAATGATGTGAATTATGTGACCAAAGCAGGTCTTCTAAAACATAAAAACTAAAACTGGAAGACTAGTAATTACAAAGAAACAGAGAGGGCAGAAGTGTAGCTCTAAATTTCCATTCAGTAATGCACTTACCTCATTGACCTGTTTCTTGTCTAAATGGAAGACCTGCCCAGAACTAGTGGAGGCTATCTCCTCGTAAGCCTTGTAGCCAATGTGAGTCCTATCATCACAGTCCCCTGTCAGCACGAACACCACCTACACACATACACATGCTGTCATGTGATCTCTTTACTTCTGAACTTGTATGAAATATAAATATTATTACACAGATATCCAAACCTGTGACTGTTTCTGCTGAATGAGCTGCAGGACTTCATGCGTCAGCTTGTAATCTTTGGAACGGGCATCTGTGAAGACGTAAATAAAGGATCCAGGCAAGGAGATCTCTAAGGCAATCTTGATGGCACCAACACTCATCTCCGGACAGTCCCCACCTCCCTAAAAAAGAGAAGGATATCATCAACACACTGAGGGAATGTATCAAGCAGCAGTTCCTGAGGTGAAAAAAGAAGCCTGTGGGGGTGAAAAGCAATGGTTTAACCCTAATATCCCTGTTTATGACAACTGTGCGAGACAATTAAACTTTTTAAAAAAGTCCCTTGTTAAACTGTTTTCCATTAGACCAATGTACGCATAATTAAAGGTGTTGCTGCTTTGACTAACAGCTGGCCACTAGCTGTCTGCTAAGCATTACCTCAACTACATTTATGAATCTAATCACTATAATTGACCTGTCAGCAATGTTTGTGATGCCTGGTCCTTTTGGAGAATTATTCATGTCAAAAGCATCTGCATAATCAAATCTATGCACAAAACTGTCTTCCAGGCAAATACAGATAAAAAGTGACTGCAGCAGTACAAAAGATTGTAATAATGTTGATCAGCCTTAATACGAAAAACTTGTGTTAATCAGTTGCACCTCTGTGATTGGGCATCACTAGCCACGTCTCTGGCGATGTCTGCCCTCACAAGCGTTATCAAGTGATGTTCTTTCAGCCGTTTGTACCGCTGCATTCACTTCTAACCTGTACTTGACTTGAAGATCATCTCTCACCAAAAGCGTGAGGATGAGTTTTTCATTAAGTTTCATAGCCTATAGCTCCAGCACATGAGCTAAACATGTTACCGGGTGAGCAGCGTCTTCTTCAGTTTGGAGAATTATTTATCCAAATATAAAAAAAATCATGTGGCTTGCTGCCTGGTTATACCTTGTTGTACCCCCAAAAATGTTAATCAACTCTTTGCGTCCAGCACAACATCACTACTAACTATCACGTCATTGATAAAACATATACTTACATAAAAACCTTTGTGACAATGTGAACAAAAAGTGAATGTTTAATATTATAAAGGCAGACAACTTGTATTAGTTTGCACAGACTGTAAAGACGGCCTTATAAAGTGGCCACTGAGTGTAGAGTATGTTTAATTACTGCAATGTTCTGACCATTGCTTTGAGTAAATTAAATATTACAACAATTCTCTTACAAATTTGAAAAACTCTTTAGTGGTTTAGTCACAATTCTCCTCCAGTTTCAATTTTTAAATATATTGCATTTGAGTTAATTCTTGGTATTTTAGCAGCACCTGAGAAAGTCCTTAAAGTCTGACTTT
Source organism: Naso thynnoides (assembly GCA_029783665.1). NCBI lineage: Eukaryota > Metazoa > Chordata > Actinopteri > Acanthuriformes > Acanthuridae > Naso > Naso thynnoides. The sequence continues at coordinate 7,291,488 of JAQLOL010000020.1, read as the reverse complement.
CCTATCAGCAATACATAAATAGTACTAATATTTTGTCTTAAAATTATTTAAGGAATTTTGTAGCTTTTAAGGACTTGTTGTTAAAAACAGACAGAGGGGTACAAAAACAGTCTTGTCCCAATCAAACTGACAGAGCTACAAACAGAGTTGAAACTAAGTGAAAATATGTTTGAGTGTGAGTGTTCAATCTGTCTCTCTGTCTTGTTGATGGGGTCAAAGCTGAATGTCCTCTGTAGCATTCCAACAGACATATTTCTGCCTGTCTTAGGGGTTCAATAGTTAGTTATGATGTATTGACCCCCAACAGCAACATCTGGAATGGAGTAAACCATGATTGTAGGCCAGAGGGGCAGAAGGTAAAGAGACAGGAACCCTCTGTCTCTCCTGAATCTCAGCATCTCCCCTTTGACCAAAAATCCCCCCCATTCCCTGCTTGCCCCCAACACAAGCCACATAACCCCTCTGTGCACTTTTGTTCTTTGGGCTTGGAAGTATGAGGTGTTGCCAAACATTTACATCAGCAATGGCGTTCATGTCATAAGAATTACAATTTTTAAGAATAATGTCAATTCCAAAGAGTATCTTTTCCGTGCACACTGGCCAAAACTTCTTCAGGGGTTGTGCAGGTGAGGAGGTGAGGGGAGGAAAAACAGACTCAGGAATGAAGCGGCAAGTGAGAGGAAACTGGATCTCCTCCATGCTACACACAACATGCTCGCACACCAGATTGAGAGTAGCACATGCCAAGGATGCACAGACACTTGCCAAATCCTTTTCTTCAAAGGACAGACTTCTGAAGCAGTCCTCGTCTCTGTTTACAGCTGTCTGTCTCCATCATCTTTGTCTATTAATCAATTAAACATGAAAAGCACCAGTAGAGGTTTTTCGCCTTTGGTCAGGTTTTACAAAGCAGGGATTCTGCACAACTCTCTTTCTCTCTATAAGTGATAACACAAAAATTTGAAATTGGTGGAAGTCTGTTTAGTTTTCTAGCCATTGTATGTTTTTGTTTATACATTTGTTTGTAATGGGACAGGAAAGCAAATGAACATAGAGAGAAGAGGAGTTTTTTTTACTAGAGAAAGCAAGGTCAACATATGACCAATACCTTGGAGTGTTAAAGCCCTGAGCTGCATTGCAAGAAAGACAAAAAAGATAAATGGCTTAATTTTTTTTTTCATTATCCAGTATAGAATAACTGACTGGTCTTAATCACTAACAAACGTTCCTACCAGACATTTGGTATGACCACAGTCTGCTGCTTTTATCAAGGCCAGATGACCTTATGCTCCTGCGGCAGCATCCAGGCTACTGCTGCTGTTTCCTGTGTTGATGAATCGAACTCTGAACCCACCTGAACGTACAGCTCTCTCAGCTCATACTGGAACTTCTTGGGATCTGTTGTGATTGTTACTGGTCCAATCTCTGCAAAAACAAACAAACATAGAAAAAAGAAAAAAACAGAAAGAGGCTTTGTGATTACAAGGGCAAGAGGCCAAATTCTGCATCAGATGAATGATGGCAAATGTTTTTGTTTTCTGAACTCCTTTCTTTGGCCAAATATTGGCTTTGGCAGATTTGTATGGATGTCTAGATTAGAATGTCACAATATGGACAGCAGAAAGGAAAACATGAGAAAAGAAGAAATATTGAGCTAAAAGATAAAGGAAAAGATCAAAAGTGACAGATTTTAAAAACATTTTTAAAAATGACAAGGAAGATTGGGATTCTGGTCTTGAATTTTTTCTCAAGACATATCTGATATGATGATGAAGATAAACTTGAAGGTCTGTAGTGGTAGAGAATGGGACCTTTGAAAAAGCATCCAATTCTAACAAAGCGGGTACCATCTGCGATTCATTAGCAGAGCAGACAAGACTGCAAACAGTGAAATCCACACTGTCAAGGGATAGAGACTTAAGAATTGTAAATGCAGTTAAAAGATGTCTTCATATTGTGTAATAAAATCACATTTTTATGAACAAACTTTATCCTCTAATTTACTGAAAGCATGAGTGACACTGTAGCAGTTCCAAAATACAAATTAGATGTTAAGTATGACACATCTTCAATTAAATATAGCTACAAGAGGGGTGACTGATAAGTTGGTTTTAAGAAAAAGGAGATGAGTTAAACAGCACATGCTATCTCCCTGTAAATTCACTTCAACTCTTTGAGTGATTATGCAAAAGGTTTTAAGTTAAAGCTGGGATAGGAAATGTCTGAAAATCAAGCCAACTGTAGCATGAGACTCCTAAGGAAGCAACTCCACTGCACCCTCCCTGTTTTTGCTCCAGCTCGTGCTATTTTTTGTTTGTCGACACTTTCTATTTTAAGTCCAGCTTACACCAAAGAATCACGACAAGAGGACACAGTTGCAAGGGAAGTTGCAGTGTGGTAAATTGGTGTGTCTCAGCTTGTGGTAAGCCAGCTGACCATGTCGCCTGCAGCTCAGCTTGTCAAGTTGCCAGAGGCCAGTTTTAGAACACAGAGCATGTCACTTGTTTCAACATCCAATAAGCCCCCAGCAACATCAGCTGTTGCTAAGAAGCGTGGTGAAGAGCAGCCAATAGTAACACATGCTCTCTGAAATGGCCCATGATTAGTTGAGAAGTGTCTTAGTCTTCATTTTCTAAAGCCTAAATCCAGAGTCAGAGGGAGGTGCAAAGGTTCAATGTTCCTTCAGATCACCTGGATTTACAATATCCTGACACGTTATTATAGAATTCTAACCCATTAACACCAAGAATAAACTGCCAACCCCTGCTTTAATAAATTTTTTGGTATCTCTATTTTAAGTCATTTAAATTGCAAGTCAGCTCTGTCTGAGAAATAACATAACATCAGCCTTCATGCAGTCATCTACCTCTGTCTCAAAAAGTCACCTACAGAGGTCCAAGAGACATGTAGGGAAAGAGTTAGATTACGTGTGTATGTAACAAGAGCTGTAGTTGTCTTCTTCTACCTAAGCACTATATCACCACCATGCAGCACCATGTCGACATCTAAAACACACCAAAGCGCATTTACCTGTTTTGTTTTTTCTGTTTCTTATTCTATGTATTTTATGTGAGCGACTCCTATGAATCAGTGCTGCTTAAAAGCATCATTAAAGTACCTAAATAATTTTCCTCTTTAGTTAAGTAAGGTATACATACTATAAATTAAAATACAACACATTTGCATTAGGGGTAACAGTTACTTTAGTTAGCAGTTACTCTGCAGATTATTTTCCTACATAATTCAATAATTGTTCTGTCTTTTAAATATTAGAAAATATGGGAAAATGCAACTGTATATACAGTCAAAAGGGAAAGTGCCCCCCCCCCTTCTTGTGTTACTGGTTCCTCTGTGGATACAGACGACAAAAAAAAAAAAAAAAAAAAATTTAGTTCATTTAGTGTAATGTTCTTGTTAATTTTTGCTATATGTAGCCCAAGGCCATCTTCCATTATGAGTCACCATAAAAGTAGAGCACCAATGCCACATAGTGACAACATGGATTGTGCTCTGATGCTGTGCTTGTGTTGTTGGTCACTGCTGTTTCTCGGCTCACTTTGTTCTATCCGTTAATGAGCTGCTAAGCACCTTCTCGAGTGAAACTGTGTGACTTCAGCAACTGCAGCTGTGCTGTGGAATGAGCCTGATGAGGGACTGCAAAAAGCACCCACACATTGGCGTGTACACACACACACACACACACACACACACACACACACACACACACACACACACACACACACACACACACACACACACAGCAGTTCTGCACATGCAAGCAGATTAGAAAACAAGGTTTCCCTTGTTGCAGGGAGCACCATTTCAGAGGATCCCTGACTTTTGAAAAAGGTTACAGTTTGAATTGTTTTACAAAAGCCTTAGACTCTGCCTGGAGACCAATGCTTAAGTTAGAAATTCATGATGACAGGACCTCCTTTTACACACGTCGACAAAAACTTTCCATTTTTCTGTCTCCTGTTTTTTGGTATCCCCTCCAGTGAGGAATCAGGAATGTTTTCTCTTGTTGTCTTTGCAAACCAGCATCACCTTTTCTTGCTGAAAAGAAATCCACAAGCACTTTAAATATCTCTTATCGTTGTAACATACACAAAGAAGCAATAAGCTATTTTCCAAATGACCCAGATTTTGGCACCCTTGTTAATCCTCAAGGTGGAGTGAAAGAACATTTGCTGCGATCAGAGACACTTCTTAAAACTAACATGGAAATGTGTCTGGCTGCTTTGAACGGAATATGGATCTCAAGCCAAAGTTTTCAGGGATGGAAAACCTGACATCTCTTTCCTTATGGGAAAAGTTCCCATGACTGTTGTAAGTATTCTTTACACTATTTTGGCTACGGTGCCCTAACCACAGCCACCGCCTTTGCACCAACACTGAGGAGCACCACAGCTGATACCCATGACCTCTTAAGAGTAAGAGATGACATAAGGCTTACTGTGAAATAATCTTTGACACATCAAGATAAAGATTACACTGCAGTTAATTTATTCACATTCAGAAACCAGAGCATGAGTGCCTCTTCAGTGCCACTTTTGAAGTCTGGTAGTTATAAATATTAATCCCTGGAAACTCCCCAGTACCAGGAGTCCACTAGAACTGTTGGGGGTTAAGTATCTTGCCCAAAGGCACCTCATGAATTGTGGTTAAGGGAAGGGAAATGACTGCTTCATTTCCAAAAACTTGTTCTCCCTGCAGGTTTGAAGAGTCAAACTGATGGTTCCTTGCACAAAATACTATGCCTTCTCAGGCAACTAGATGAATTTGAATGAGAAGGGCAGTCGGACAGGTCAGACCTCCACCAAAACTAATAGTCCACTTGAGAGAGATACTGGTAGCGTTCTAGCCGTGTAACCTACAGAGTGCATGCATTGTGGTTCAATTATATTCTGAGAAATTATTTTACAGAACTGGTTTCACAAACTGTGGTGGCTTTTCTATGCATTTGCAAAGAAAAGCATTTGCTTGTAATGGCATACTCTGTATATTTCACAGGTTTACAGACACAAATCTGTAAGTAAACAAGGCATTCTTTCCTGGCCCATGCGACAAACCTCCACCAGGTTTCAAGGAAATCGGATCTGTAAAAGAAAAGCAAACCAAACAGCAAACAGAATTTCCTTGGCTTTGAGTGTTCTTTTTAGTATTTAAGTACTTACAGCACTGTGGACGCGAAGCCGGCTCAAAATAAACTGGTGGCTATGTCCATTGTAAAAACGAAACATGAAACCCAGCAGAACTTATGACTCATTCATGTGTTTCCCCTGCGCCAAAGCCAATAGTAATCTCCTATATAAAATGCAAATCTTTAGTCTGCATCAGTGCAATCAGCTTATACTGTTTGTCTCGATATTTTTCCTAAACTATTAAAATCATGTCAAAATATGATTGTGGACTGGTTCTCTTATCTAACCACTGTCCTTGAGTGCTCTGTAACCACTGCTTTCTGTGTGAAGTTTGAGCAACTACATGTGAAGGCTACTCTAGAGGATTAGTGGCATTCCTGAATGTGTGCATGTGTTTTATTTTGTTACCATCAGCTGGATTTTAAGATCTATGACATTCATTCCAGCAAGGCCAAATGTACTATCTCACAATGTAATAAAACTGTAAATTAATATGTCTATCTGACTTGGAATTCCTTCAAAATTTAACAGTTTCATCTCTGACCGGTGCTACAACCTTGCATCAAGTTTCATGAAAATTGGACCCGTAGTTTTTCCATAAATCTACTGAAACCTTCTTGAAAACATCACCTCCTTGGTAAGGATGGCAATGTAGTGGACATGAAGCAACAAAGCTATTTTCTCATTTACAACCCAAACATTTTAAATAAATCATGATTGAGGCCATGAGGTGCTAACTCACTTCACATGACTGCAGTGCGTACTGTACATAAGAGAAAAACAGTCTTCTGGCAGCAACACAGGAAATAGTTTCAATGCTTTCTCTGTGATCAAAGAAAAACATCAATGGCAACATGGCCAAGTGAATGAACTCAGAGTGAAAGAATGAGCTACAGTCTGACAAGAAGGAACAACAAATGAGAGTAAAAGACCAAAACAAACAAAGACTTGCATCTCACCCTTTTATTTCAATCATATTTGCAAGCTGTTGATACAAGTGGACTGGAGATAAACAACAACAAAAAAATACTCCTTACTCTTCAAATAACAAGCAAGCTTGATCATTCACAGAAAGTCTAATTAGAGGAAACAATCTGAGAAACTGTCCCATAGCAAACTTATGTTCATCTCTACTGACATTCAGGCTTAAAGTAATTTGCTGGGATTCACTTTTCTTGAATCACAAGTCCAAAGCATTGAAAGCTTACAACTGTTGATGTCTTCAAAACAAACACATCTAAATTTTTTGCAGCAATACATAAAATGTGCAACAGTGTAGGATAAACAATTAAAGCAAACACTGTTTTATGTATGGCTGAAGTTGTGACCATGAGATGACGTGGCAGTTCAGAAATGTTATACTCTTCATGTTGCCACATGTTTGCTGCTGGAAAGACCCTCTGCCTCAGTGGGGAGTTTATATAGCAGTGGCACCAATCACATTTACAGTCTACAACATTTGTCAACATTTTTTAAAATCTTGAAGACAAAGACCAGAATGATACTGACTCATAATTACTCTGGTTTCTAAAAGCCTAATGACAAAGCTCCAGAAAACCAGTGCTGCGACAATACTAACTAACAGCAACCTGAAGAAAAACGCAAACCAAACCTGTTCATCAATACCAGCTGCAACAATTTTCCTGTTTACAGGCATTGGCTCACTCATAGTGCAGATTTTTTGTTGACAAAATGTGCCCAAGGTGCCCAGCTTTTCAAAGTTATTTAAAGAGAGACCATAGGTGAGTAGTATGTTTTTCACTCAAATAATAGTCAGGAAAAAGTTCAGTGGCTTTCCCCATACCAAACAATCTAAAAACTTACACAACATGTAGCTGTTACAGCACTTAACAGCAGTAGAGGCTGTAAACACACACTGCTCTCTGTAGTCTGCTGACTCAGGGTAAAACCTGCCAGAATAAGAGCGGCTGTCATCCTGACTGTCAGCTATGGGGCATAATTCACTTAATCAGCCCCACTGAGAAAACACATGTGAACCTCACACTGTACAATTTGTGTGCCTCTGTGAGTGAAGTGTCTCACACTATACACACTGCACACAAAGGAGCAAACATGTTTGTAGATACACATATATGTGAGGTAATGCACAAACATAAATGTACTGTGGCTAAAACATTAACAACTTAGTGAGTGCTCTGTAACAATGTTAGCATATGTTGCCATCACTAGTAGCATGTACACATAAGCTGTGTCTACTAGGTCTCAATACACTGCATACAAAACACAACACTTAACTAAAACTGTCTTTCTGCCTTGAGGCAGTTGGTAAGCCTGCAGAAACCGTCAAAACCAAACTAGATTTTGAAAGTATCCAACCAAAAAAATCCCACCCTCTCACTTCTAGGCTACCTCCAAAGCCACTCCCCGGAACCTGCACCAATGTCGACTTTGCTTTTACTTCTTGTGCTAGCCAGCTTCTTTTTTTTTTTGTACATGTCTGCAGTTTGGTCTTTCTCTTTTTGTCTGTTTAGCAGTAGAATCTGCTGTAGGCACAACTGGTAATTGAAAGTGTGGCTGCGTTCTCTCTCATTCTTCCCCGTATGACTGGCACATTCAGTCGTAGTTTTCTGACTCACATTTGCGTCAGACACTGGTCGCACAAAGTTGATGCGTGGACAGACAAGTATAGCCTGACTACGCCCTCCTTCCGCTCAGCTCGGTTTTCACTGAGAATTAGTCTGGCAAGTAGGGTTGTCTTTAGAATCGCAGAGAAAAAATTTTGGCTGGGCCAATCAGCGACTAGTGGGAGAGGTTAAGTTTAATGACGTAGAAGTCAGATGCTTGTTTACCGTTGTTCAGTAACAACAGTGACCTACGGGTCTGGTTTACCAGACTAGCATAAAACCCCTCTTTATCGAAAACCACCTAATACTGAATACAAGGAATGTTCAGAGCAGACAGATAACATTCTTGTCGACCTAAAAGTACTGATTTTTTGTGATTACTACACATGGGGAAGGATAGGAGCCTTTAGTAGGAGTCTTTCTACCAATCTGTGTGGGGCAGACATCAGACTCACGCAGCCTCGGGTTCATACAACACAACACATTAAAAAGACCACCATATAAAAGCACTAAAACTTATGAAAACTGCCAATACCACAACACAATATAAAAACACGATTATTTCACAGCTTGTGGAAAACTAACGTTAGCCACCACTCGTCTGTCTGTAGGCTACTGATGTTTGAGTCATTGCCTCTGGGGAGCGAGAAGCCAGAGTTTTCGCTGTTAGTGGTAAGCTGTGGCATGTAGCTGCATCTGCACAGTGACAATGTGATACTATTTCAAGCAAAAAAGAAGCCCAGTTGTCTCTTTCCACAATGCATGGTAGATCAGAATCCCAATCACAACACAATATAGCAGAACTTAAGTGGTTATTGAACAGATTGTGAAGTTAGCCTTCCCACTCGTCTATCTGTTTAGCCGAATAGCCGGGCCCACATCATGTTATACAGTCAGTGTCAATGCAAATTAGTTTATGGCTGCTCCAATAGTTTTACACTTAACCAATAGGATTCAAATTCTGCAAAGAATCCCAAATAGAGCATGGCCAAACCCTTTTCATCAAGTGAAATATGGGTCCGGTTTACCAGGCTAAGACAGGTAGACCATCAAGTGAAATAATTCAAACTGTCTAAATTGAGTGGTTGGACATGTTACTACAGACAATGGATTTTTGCCTTTTATTGTCCCCATTAACATTATATTTTGATTGCCATCGGGCTCTTCAGAGATGTCCTAAAAATACAATAAATGCTTCTGAACAGAATTACTGACCCAGCCTTTAATTCTCTCTCCTTTTCAATTCAGTTAAAAAATATTTTATTCATTCCTCAAGGGATAATTTTGAGGCAGCAGTTTTGCGAACAAACACTCAGTTCTTCCCTTCTTCCTTCACTTCTCAACTACCACCTTTATTGACTTTACTGTTGTTGTTGTTCTTTATTGTTTTTACTTGCCTTTTTTGGTAGAAATTTAAATCCCTGATTGAATTTGCTAAACTTGGCCAGCCAGTGTTGAAATCAGCCTAAGAGGTTTTCTAAAAGAGGAAATTGCAGCCTTGTGAAAGATTAATTCCTGCATTTTACCAAGTTCATATGTGTTGCCTACTTAAAACAGAAAGCATACTGGAATGGAAGTGGTTAGAGCCTCTCACAGGAAAAAAATGTCCATTTAGAGTTATTTTCTAATATAAATTCTTGTTAAGTGTCTCATCAAACGACTGGATTTTGGCTTGATATAAACTGACTGTACTGGATTCAAAGTTTGTCAGTCATCAAGCTGCCAAATCCATGCTGAAACTTGCCCCTGCTTTTCTCTCCTTCTGTTTTGTCCCTCGAAGTGTCCTCTAAATTTTTCTTTCTCTTCCTTACTACAGAGTACCCCAACGCATCCCCCTTTACACTTCTTTCCCCTCCTTTCTTTCTTTCTCTTACTTTTTCAACTAAAGCTTTTACCCTGTCTTCATCAGCTGGCATCTAATGGCTGAGGTTTAGCCTGGAGTGACACAGCTGACAACAGGCTTGATTTCAAACCACCACTAACTGAACTGTGATGGAAACTTTCCCCAAAACCAACAGAGAGAAAGCAGGACCACCACTCAGCTAAATCTTGCTGGTTGCGTGGCTAACTCTGTTGTTTCCCTGTACTGGAGGCAATTGGATGTGTCTCTGGAAGATGGGTCAAAAACCCACAGATCTTGTTTAATAGCACTCATGAGCTCAAATGATCATACAGGGAGACCTAACTGATGCACACCCAACACACAAGCACGTAATCCCTCCCAGATGCAAAGCCTGATGAGAAGAGACAGATCACAGATCTGAATCCTCTGCCAGTCATTAATCTAATTTGAAAAATGGTACAAGAGATTCAACACACAGAAGAGGATGCAACCACAAGGGTAAGTCAAAATTGTGTGTGTGTGTGTTTGTAAATTTATGATTGTGTAACGTGAGAGTTCACTGGTGCCATGTGTTTTGAGTTCATTTGCTTCTGAACCTTTGAATTAAATAATCAGAAGTATGCTTCTTTTTTCATTGTAGATGACTGCACAAAGATGTGCAACACATGCTATTAGAGTCTTAGTTTGGGAGTGGCAAATACTTAATGCACTTTTTATATATATTCTTAAGATATATATTTATGTAGAAAGAAACAGTCATTGATTTAAGGGCAACCTTATGTTGGGGTTTGCATTGTAAATTGTGGCACAAAAATTTGAACAATTACTGCAACTGAATTTGGCTACATGTAGGTGTTATCGGCATCCTTGACTCACTAATAATCGGTATTTGTATCTGACGATCCCTAGTTCTATGTATGCAAACAAATATGACGACCTTGCAACAAGTAGAAATCTGCTGTTTGAGTATACTGTGTATACTAACTCTGACCCACATCTGTCAATTTTATAAGCCTGATTGTTTCTGTATGCAAGTTGCTAGAAGAAAAACTTTTCAGCAAAAAACATTGGTATGGTGCCTCAGTTTTCTTTGTAGTTAGCATATAAACTGCACAAGATAACATTGTAACTGACATGTTAGATCTGTATTTAAGAAAATGGTGTTGTGCTCAGAAAATGTAAATTGTCCGAAACACCAACTGCCACATATACCAAACTCCATCATCCTTTCGAATATCCATGACAGCAGTAACTCACTGAAATAATCTTAGGGAGTAACTATTGTGGTCAATCAAAGCTTTAAGAAGACGCAAAACATCTGTCAACAACAGAGGCCGTCTGTGAGCTTTTGTTGCTCCATGGTCTTGACAACATTATCTAGAATTCATTGATGTACAGTGGACAGTTACACTTAGAAACTGAATGATGATTTGAACTTGTCAATGCTTCATTTATAGCCTATCTGGTCCGGGAGATGGTGAGGTCAGATGCATTGTGGACCTCAGAAAGATGTCTTTTCTCAAGAATCTACAGAGGCATTATCACATGTTGGCAGTTAGGGTTTTGTAGGGTAAGTCTTAAGTTAAACTCTCACCACAAGCTCTATGTAACTGACTATAATGTGTGGATTTGCAGATTTCTACAAAGACAAAAGTAAAAGCAAGTGTTTAATGTGTTCTGTCTGTGTAGTTTGCTGGACTTTGTTTCTAAAAAGCAGAACAAGGAAAGAACAAACAAGGAAAGAACGTAGACAAATAAACACAAAAACAATTGTAAGACTACCCGACCAATGTATTTCTTAAAACAAGACTTTGTACTTTTTGGCTACACTTTTATGTCATTCAAGATCCATGCATTATTCGTCCATGATTTTGTCCTGTATAAGAAAAGGTGGAATTTTTTTAAACTAATGTCTGAAGTATAGAGCATGTCATGCAGTGTAGATTACAAAACTCCTTGAGGTAAATTTTTGATTTAGGGTTGCATAAATAAAACTGATTTGGTGACTTGTGTGAAGGTGGGATGTGTGTGCTTCTCTGCAGGTGTCAAAGAAAAGCACCACAAGGAGGAGGATGACTTACAATTTTCTGAGAGCTTGTCTGACCCTGTCTTCAAGGTGTACTTTGACCTTTAAAGGTTGTCAACTGTGTGCCTGAACTCCATATTTTGAAAAAGGTCTGGACAGGGTAAGCACTAGAACAGATAATAACCTCAGTTTTAATCTCCTCTGACATATCTGAATACAATTTCATGTAGGCAATCAAGGTGACTCTTGAAAATACTTGGAATTTTGATTTTTAAGGTCCTACAGGCAACTTTAAACCATCACCATGGAGAATCTGGATCACTGATAACATATATATACTTATACTATTGGCCTTTTGCCATCTTAGACATGTAAACAAAACAATCATTCTGGACCTGACAAAAATGTTTAAATAATTAATTCTTTCTTTAATTTAGGGTTAGGGTTAGGGTTAGGGTTTAATTTTTACTTAATACTTTTATTATGTACCTTAAAAACTCTGTGTATGTTTTGTTATTTTTATATTTTAATTATTAGTCTACATATAACTGTTATCCCTAAATTTCACAGTGCCGGTGCATCTTCTCTTCGCCACGGCAGCAGAGCTGATGCATTTGAGTTGTAACTCTAGTCAATGTGCATGCTAGCACTGGCTGCAACTGCGGTGCACATCCACTCTGTCACAGTTATGGCAACCCAGAGATCTCCGCAGCAGGTACGCAAGGCTTCTATTTTTGCCAAATGCCGAAGCACGATGAAGCAATCCGGCACAGACCAGATCAAGCAGGAGAAGAAGTCAGACACAGATACAACATTAAAAACATCCGCTTAATTTTCAGAATAGAACACTCCGTGTCTGTTGATGTCAGATCATGTTTCACTAAACTTCATGAACAAAATGTCATTATGTGCTGAGCCAGGCCTGAAGTCAACAGATTAGAGGTTTCCTGAGGCTGTATTCGTACGTGATTCAATTACTAACGAGATATCTGGTCTGTCTTGCGACTCCAGTGGTCCAGCTGTGCTGCGCTCAGAAACGCAGCCGGTAGATGTTGATGGATGGCGGAGCACAAAGCAAACTTACAGCAGAGCTGTTCCAGAGCACACACACAACCAATTGAATCCCGGGGTTACCAATAACTCCCTTTAATAAACAAATAAATTATCAATAAATTCCTTTTTAGTGAATGCCAGAAAACTGTCAGTCTGGTTTGCAAAAATATTATCCCACAAAGTCCTTACTTATTTGCATGCACAAATTAGATGGCTTATATCAATTATTTTCTTACATAAAC
>JAQLOL010000020.1:7263091-7278495 GCA_029783665.1 Naso thynnoides | reverse complement strand
TATCTCACGCTCAGCAAAGCACGATTGGCAGGTAACATGTCACATGGGAACAGATGCCTTCAGGGTTCACAAAAAAACTCTCCAGCAGACAGTTTTGGCAGGCAATAATTTGAAATGGTCAAATTATCGTACATTTGCCCTTTTTGGGGATTATTGATCGTACATCGTACAGAGGGCCAAATTATCGTACAAATACGATGATTATCGTACACCTGGCAACGCTGTAGTCCGCTAACATTAGCCCATTCAAAGGAGGGGGAGACTTGCCATTTTCTGTCATTAACTATGGCCGATATAACCATTATTGCTGCGCCTTTTCAGTTGTAGGGGTCCAAAACACAGCGTAAAACTTAACAACGTCATGTCTGGGTTCATAACAGTATCCAGAGGTCTATGAATTTGTGTCTCACAGCTCTATGTAACGTTATCCACACACAGCCACAGTTGGGAGTTTAGTACAATCAGAAGGACGATGGCCTTGTCATTTCTTTCTGTCATTACCTACAGCCATTTCTTCACTGTTTCAGTTGTGGAAGTCCCAGAAACTTTGGAAAACCTAACAATGACATATCTGTGTTCATTACATAATCCAGAGGTGTATAAAGTGTGTCATACAGTTCCCAGTTTCAGCACACAGCAATAATTATTTTGACCCACATGTCTGATTCATCATCAGCACGTCGGGACATTAGTGCCTATAGGACATTGGGACATAATGACGTTGGGAGAATCTCAGCACTGACTGGCTGTCTTGACACACCAGAGTGATCACATACAGAGGTTCCTTGCATTTATAGAGAAATGAATATAAAAATACAAACGTGACAACAAAAAGACAGCAACCATGGTGTCGCTTTTCAGGCCCCTTCATCTCCCTCGGTTGTCGGCCTAACTGAAAAGTGATGCCGAGGTTTACTCTGGTTTGTCCTATTGATTTATCTGAACTCCCTCTTGTCACAGTGTTCTTCATTTCTCCATTTTAATGTATTACTCAAAATGCATCTTCTAAGTATTTCTATGGGAAGAAGCACATCACTTTGGTAGTAAAGGTTCAAGAATACATGTCACTCTGACCACATCAGCCAAGCTGCTGAAACCTAACATGTTTCAGCTGAAATGTACATAAACAGCTTACACAGTAGAGAAAATGAGGTCATGCCATACCAGACCATGGGAATGTACAATGATGGAACGAGATTTACATGGACATTAATGTAATGTGTTCCAAATGAGTCTTCCAGACCCCAAAAGCATGATGTAAAACAATGAAATCCAATGAATCTGTGCTACAAAGTCCTTCAGGGAAAATTTTCTTAATAATAATGTCTAGACAACGATCTGTAAAGTTGAAATTGACTGTAAAAATACTGATTTGGGGAAAGCCCTCATTGAAATGCTGAGGTTGCTGCTTATTATTATGAGTAATAAAGCACAGAAAATGCTGACTTGCAAATGGTAATAAAGAACATAGTGCTAATATGTGTGCAGCTGGTATAGCTGGCAATGAGCAGCTGGAAACAATCCACTTGGACTCCATGGTAGTAATTTTGAAAGAGTGGTTTGGGAGCCCCAATTTTATTGCAGGGGCACAAAAAAGGGTCAGTATGTTATTCAACTACATTTATACATTTCAGAATGTGTTAAGTGCCTCAAGGCGTTGTTGCCACTTCATAGTTGCAGCAAATGATGAAACAAACTGCAAGAACAGTTTAAATGCTTGTCCTCACCAACAAAAGGCAAGCAGTGGCAGCTGTTATCAAAATCACCTGACCTACTTCCAGTGGTCAGCTCTTCTAGATAAATGGAGTGACTGGTTGCTTATGCAGTGGACACATGGTAAGAGTTAAGGATAGGTCAGGTAAACATGTCTGCCCCAGAACAAGAAAAACACATCTTAGATATGCAGCAAACACAGCACAAGTTCCATATAATACAGAGGGGAATGGTCTGAATTGTTAACTGCTTTTAAATACATTTTTTTCTTTACCTGTAATGTCTAATATAACTGTAATGCTGTTTTGGTAAGGATATAATTCATTTAAAAATAAATTAGGAAAGGCTAAATCAGTCTAGACTTGACAATTGGACCACAATCTTTAAGGTATTACTAGAGGCCAGTTTAAAAAATTCAATACATTGTTGACTCACTAGCATCTTAGTAATCACATTATGGTCATTTAGTGATTCTTTTCTAGGTATTAAAGAAAGATCAAGGGGCTGAGTAGGTGGTGACATGCTGTTCCAGGTACCTGTGAGATGATGAAATAACAGTGTTAAAAAATGAGAGGATTTTAAAAGGCTGACCATCTTTGGCCGCAAGGTAAAAAGCAGAAATACAGCATTCACGTCATAAAGTCATCAACCAAAATTGTAAGCTTACACACATTTGATTGGCAAGTGCAGCACCTACTCAGATGTCATTGGATGTAGTTCTTTCTTTCTCCTCTTTCTTCATGCATCAACTCACTTTTGACCATAAATCATACAAACTTGTGAGGCAGCTGGGCTTGTGAGATCACCTGATCATACAATGGCGCAGATCTTTTTTGAAAAGGTCCAAGCTAGCTGCTAAACTGGTGACAGGACCAATCAGTGTCCTGTAATTAAATACTGGCATGAGCTACATGCGTATGTGTGTGACACTTAGGAAACAACAATTGCGACTACTGATGTGGTTAGCATAAATGCTGCTATAGCATCAGTTCTATCAGAACTGGAGAGAATTTCTTCATTGAAAGAGGAACAAAAAACAACACTGAAGGCTGATGGAAAAGATGTTTTCACTCTTCTCCTGACTGGTTTATAGGGCTGGGTATTGGCAAGAACTTCACGATACGATACGCATCATGATACGTGGGTCACAATTCGATACAGATATCACAAAAAAAATATCACAAAGTATTTCCCTATCGATTTTTCAGCACAGCCCTACTGGTATGGTTTATTAACTGACTCTACTTAAAATGGGGTTTGTTGATCTGATTGGTCGAAGTGAGTCTGCATTACATGGTGACAGAAAAATGATTTATCCAATCACCGGTCACATATTTTTTCAAAGTGCCTTCCCTTTCAAAACATTTTCCAGTGGAGCCTGTCCAGATGGTTGTGCGTGATAAACCATCAGATGCAGTCAGGTTATAATTAATAATGTTATACTGTAATTTCTCAATCACTTTCATGACTGCACTCTTAAAGAGAGTTAAAAAGAAAATAATGGAATACAAACAAAAAGCAAGCCACAAATGGCAAAGAGGATATTGATGAGAGCCCAGACAGTGATGTCATAGAGCCCTGCGGGTCACAACCAGGGCAGATGAACCTTAGGATGAGGCTCAAAATTCAACAGCAGTTGAAAAACAAATCCAAAGCCGGAAAGGAACAAACCTAAGATGTTGGAGGACACAAAGTACCAACAACATTAGAAAAATGCCTCTTGAATAGGTAGCTGATTTCGAATGTATTCAAGTCAACAGGTGCATCCAAAAGCCAACGACCTATGACTTTTCTAAACATGAGCAGCAACATTTACTACAGCTATGGCATCTATAAAGCTGTCATACATAAACTTGTAAACTGGGAACAGAATGGACAATGTTTAAAGTGTGCCTATGGCGGCCCTCAGGTATGTACTCACGTCTTCAAAGATGAAAGGGGGATAACCTCTGAGCACCAATTACAAGCTAAATGGAGTTGAAACTTTAGCGCTGAGAGCACCTCAGGGCACTTCAGAAGGTGCATGTATACAGTCCCAAAAATTAAAGGCCATTTTAATATTCCAGGGCAGGTCTAGTAGAACATAAAACACACATTGTAGTCAGCCACACTCCTCTCTCCTCCTCTAATTCTCCTAAGACCTCCACCTCTCTCCTCTGGCATTCCTGCCTAATAGCATCATTATTGACCCTGTCCAGCTAAATGCAGGATCCTTGTAATCTCACACAGGCAGGGCGGTTCAGACAAAAAAAACGGCTGCTCAGGAAACAAGGAACCAAAGGGAGAAGGCGATGGTGGAAAAGAACGCTGAACACTAACAAAGAGAGTACTGAGATGACTGCCTTTTGATCATTAAAAGGAGGTAGAAGCTATCCATTCATCTCCTCCCATCACTCAGCGTCCAGGGCTTTGGTCCATCTCCTTCTAACTTAAGTTAACTGGCTGGAAAAGGGGAGTGAGGCAGGCCATCAAAGCAGTGTAACTAATGTACACAGCTCATAGCTAAAACAACTACTAATAGATAAAAGATAAGACATCAGTGATAGACTTCAGTTTGGAACGTCAAAAGCTGAAGGGGAGCTTCTTGATGTGAGCAAGCTGATCTTCGACAGATATCAATCAGTAAGACAGCCAGTCAGTCTACAATTCAGCCTCTCTGTTTGCCTTGGACCATTCCTTGTACCTTTCCTTGGCCACATCCAGTGCAGTCAGTAAGTAGAAGGATGAAGAAATTGTTTCTCTGATTTGACCTGTTCTCTAGCAAACTGATATTGAAATGAAACAGTTCATTTTAAAACACTAACATTGACTTTTCTGGATGGTCAGTATGGCTAAAACTAAGTGTTTGTCAAATAAATCAAATGTGGTATCAGGGGTTTGAATCGGACAATTTTTACAACTTTTTCACTCTTTATGATTCTTCACAGGTTAAACAACTACATCACTTTTGCTATGCAAAAATGTCTGCAACACTATCAAGGGACCCCAGGAGAGACTAACAAGAAATGTGCACCGTAACCCCATTTGAACAGTTATTATTTTATGAACTAGCATCCCAATCCCTGGGGAAAGTGTGTTCTCATCAACAAAAACGGAGTAGCATTTTTAACCCTTTTTTATAAACTTTCCTCCACATTTAAGGCAATGCAGGAGAAAAAAAATCCTAAACATAAAGTCAAGAAAGAATATCACACTTATGAAAACAAGCAAAAAAAAGGTATACTTTCAAGACATCTGCGATTGAGGAAGACTGCACTCTGGACAAGGTACAAAACTGACTGCAAAGGTTTTGCAATCATATATTAAATGTGACAACTTTTTCTATGTTTATGTTAACTTTGCTTTGCTCTCTGCAATTTAAAATTTAAGGACTTCATGACTAAATTTAAAGACAAAGGGACATAAGTGTGGCACTTTTGATGCAGATGAAAACATCTTTACAGCACTGAGTCAGAAAGTTTACCTTAATGTGCATTCATTGCTCCGTCGAAACCCTTAATCCCGGAGTGCACAGCACAACAAAAAACTATCACTGCCTTTATATTCTTTGAATGCACTGAAAGTGTGCAACTATGGTTGGAGAGTGCTAGGTTTCCCACTGAAGGCATTGGGCTCTGACCCATCTCAGCTTCAGCTAATTAAACACTCATACAAGAACACAAACACGCCCTCGCACAGCAAGGTAGTATTTACAAGGTTGCGCATATGTGTGTGTGGACGTCAGCAGGACTATGGAGAAGGTAGAACCTCACATGCTCCTTAGAGCTCATTTTAGACGTATTGTAGAGTTTATTAATATGTGGTTAATTGGAAAACGTCAAAGTTGAATATTAGTTCTGGGATAAACGTCTCATTTCCTGCCTTGGAACAGTAGGAGTGTTGTGAAATAAAGTTTATTTGGCTGTAAACTCTCAAGTAAATGTTCAATGAGTCCAGAGAGTCTGATTGCAACACACCTTTGACTTCTCAACCTAAGACTTGAGTCCCTAATGACAGATTAGTCAGTGCTGGACTGTAGCTACTGACGAGAGATGTTCATGTTCACAGCTGCTATTTTAACCCTCCAGAGAGGTATTTGATATTGACTCAATGCCATTTTCAAAAGGAAGCAGGGTATGAAATGATGGAGTGGCCAAAACTTAACCCCACCACTGTTTCACTGGAGCGTTCTCAGGCTGCAGTGTTAAAAACACAACCTCTGTGCCTCAGTAAAATGACTTGTGAAGTATCCTCTTGCTTTCAGTCTTTCTCTCCCTGCAGGATGGAGGAAAGGGGGAGACTTCCTGACTGATCTTTTCCACACAAGCCTGACCCCAATATCCAGGCGTCCTCCTGACACTCTTGCTTCACACACACAGACGAGCACGCACACAGACCGAGGGGAAACACAGACACACAAACACACTCCAATGTTTACCGTGTCAGATTGCAGTGTAAATAAAGGGGAAGCTCCGGCCTGTGATTTAAAAGGAGCCAAATAAAACAGGAGGGACGGTGTTATTGCACTGGGATGGATGGAAAGCGGAGAAAATGGATCTGTGTCAAAATGAAACAAACCCAAAATAAAAGTTCTTATGAAAACAAAACTGATCCTCTCCGAGGGTTTGGGATATTGTCAGAGAAGGACAAAATTTGAGACAAGGGAGATGAGCAAAGCAATTTTTAGGGAAATGTGCAGCTACCTCTGCTTGTAGTTTGCTGTTCTAGTCATTCCTCTGATCCCCTGGGGGCTCGGGAGAACACATTCTGACATCCTCATAAACATTTTAAGAAGCAAATGAACGTCACTTGGTGGCAAGGGACAGACACAAAGAGTTTGCAGTTTGTAAAGAGGAGTCAGCGTCAAATGTTTGATCAAGCTGTCGCACCTTCAGCTCACTGTAAAGAGAGAATACTAAAATTCATTTCTAGTGAGGGTAACATTGGCTATGAATGAAACCTTGACTTTAGATACAGGCTGTAATAGCAGTTTTCTTTCATTACTGTTGCTTTGTCCAAGATACAATGCATCAGAGCTCTTTTATCATCTGCTAATGATCTAAGCTTTCCTTTCCACTCACAGTAATGAATTCATCATTTGTTACGTTTGTGTATACTGGGCATATTTTTTCCTTTGGATATAATTATTATTCTAGGCACAGAGCTGCAGCCTGAATCTATGATTGAGGAACTGAGCCTCATAAGAATCTGTGTCATGCTAAAGTTTAGCAGAGGAGAACAAACATCTGGAATAGGAATTTGTCTCTTCACTGCACAGATCACCTCCGTCGACTCATCTTGTTTCTTCTCTTGGATCACTTTCTTTCTGCAGTTGCTGAGTATATTGAAGTAAGGCTAAGATTTTAACAAATATATCATAAATTAATGAAATATTTAGTTATACAGTATATATGATATTTAGTCCTAAAGAACATTTTGGCAGGCTTCTCTATAAATACTACAAAACTGTGGTGGCAGTTCTTTTCTTTAAATTTTTAAAGACCTCTACCGAGTACAGCAAACACACCAATTTTCCCTTGGTTGTCCTTGATTGCTGCCTGTCTCTCTTGAGATTTATAAGGTCTTTCTTCAGTGGCATTTCTGGGAAGGGTTCAGCAAGAAGCACTCTGCACTTGATTTTTAACTTTGAATGTTCACTAATTGAGGTCACTTGACACATGAATGAATGCGTGCTCTTCAACTTTTTGGTGTTGCTGTTGTTGTTTTGTATTGCCATTCTGCCATTTCACTGTTTAGAGAACTCAGTCCTGACTGTGAGGTTGCATCTCTGACCTACAAGCCAGGATTACTGTTAAATGACCCAATAACATATCGTCCAGGCATTGGCTGTTCAGAATGAGAGAGCACCTATGGGTGATGATAATCATCAAGCTGCATTGCAAACCTAAAGCCACACACTAACTCTGACGGAATGCTAATGATAGTGACCGCCAGGCTGAACATCTGTGCGTGGAGACAGAATCCCTCAGAATCCCTCCTCTGGAGGTGTGAGGGACATTAGGCATTCAAAGGGCAGACTGTGAGCAAACTATCACATTTCTCACTGTTCTGTGTGCTTTTGTTTACAAGGCAGAGGAAACTGCAAATAATGCAAAAGAAAGTGCAGAAGAAAACCAAAAAAAAAAAAAAATAGAAAAGGAAAAATGTTATTAGTTAAAAATTCCCCACATTTAGAATTTGACTTCCCATGTTTTCATTAGATTACCTGGATCGTGGAAGGGGACCAGGGCAAAGTTATACAAAGGTCTCTTCGGTCTGCTCAGGGATGTTTCCAGAATTTTTGAGGCGCCCTCAATGACCTGGACCAGGTCGTCGTACATGGAGCCGGTCACATCAAAGACGAATGCCAGGGTGGAAGCGCCCTCCGGGATGTCCTCCTTTGGGGCCCCTGTGTCTTGCCCGGCAGAAAACGCCACTGACAGCGCAAGGTACAGCCACACCAATCTGCTGCCCATTTCAGCGCAAATGCTTCTCAAGCTGAGTTCTTGGTTCTTTTGTTCTTGCCACTCAGAACCTCAGGGTGAGTCTCGAGATAGAGGTAGAGACATCGGGCTCTCAAAATGAACTGAAACTTTTTTTTTTTGAACACTTTATAAAAGACACATAAGCCAAAGAAAACAGTTAAGGAATCCCTCGTGTTCCTGCGCGTCTTTGGTTTCTCCTGCAGTGTCCGTGTGCGCACAAGTCGCAGCCTCTCACCTCTCTGTGAACTAAACTTCTACGGACCCGGCAGCTGCAGCAGTGTCTGTTGTCTGCAGAGTCATGAGCCCTTGTTCAGCTCTGTCATACAAAGACCACCTCTCAGCTGGGCAGAGAATCTCCAGGGCGAAGCTACCCCATGCACAATAGCGGTGCTCTGATTGGACGAGATGTTTAGTGAGACTTTGAGGACCATGCGCACAATTTAGTTTGCTTAAGTCACGTAACGGCGCCGTACAACAATGAGCTGCGGGCTACACTATCATTGGCTTAATGAAGCAACATCTACGTTCATAAATGAGTGGATGAGCATGCCAGTAAGGCAATGGTTGCAGCTGCCTTTTTTTCTTTAGAAATAATTATGGACATTAACCGATTTGATCCTAATCAGACTATTAGATGGGCGGAATCGAACTCTTTTGACGACAAAGTTCAGAGAATAAAGAAGCAACAGTTGAAAAGGTTTAATTTTTTGAATGAGACAAGCTGGTTTGAGACGAGGACAATGAAAAGCAGGTTTTCAGTCATTTTGAGCTCTATAATGCCACCTAGCGGTTGCAGTCTGACCTCATAGTCTGTGCACTAAAGAACTTTTTGATAGGACTAGATGAAAAACACTGTTCCTAAGCACTGTAATAGACAACGTTTTGTAAGGTGGGAAAAAGGGAACTAAACAGAAACAATATCAGAAAAAAACTACAACAAAGGGTTTTACATAGGCCTGTGAGTGAAAAAAACCCCATAAACATAAAAATGACACCCTGAAGTAAACCACTACTGTCAAAACGATTGGTCAGACTATATAAAGAAGAGATAAAGACTGCTGCCTTTTTTAAAATAAAGTCGATGACTTTTTGGTTTTAGCAAAAAACAATCAAACAAACAAACAAACAGAGGTTTTGCCAAATCTGCAACCACAGGCTCCTATGTAAACGTTTGTAATGCCCTGTGGTTGAGAATAACTGATTACTCTACATTTAGCCTACTGAAATATTGTATATAGCAGCCTACCTGTACTTTTTTTGTTTTTCATTTTTGTCGACTTTCTACTTCTGCTCCAATACATTTTAGACAGGAAATTTTGTGTTTTTATTCTCATTATTTATTTGTTGGCTGAAGCGACTGGTTACTTTTACTGGTTAATTTTTGATTTAAAAAACAACAACAACATAAAAGTTTATAAAATAAAGCCCATTAATTACTAAAGCTTGCTTCTCCATTTAGCTTGTGACTTCTTAATACAGAAGTGTCTTTTGGGGGCTCTTTGTCATGTGTCAGATGTCAGCTCCAACAAAGAGACATTTCCCCTGTTTACATGTCATATGTTTTAATTTAAATAACTATTCAGTTTACCTCAACTTATGTCATAAAAAAGGCAAAGATTAGATAAAAGCCCTGCAAAAGGCACCAGATTTGATCACAGTTTTTTTAGTCTTAATTTCTTAGATTTTTCTCATCTCAGAATCGCTCAGATTTTATGAATAACATTCAAAGGGGCCATTGACAGGAAACCAATTGATCAAATTAGCCTCCTGCATAAAAAACTAGCTGCCCCTTGCCCCATTAAAAACTGTACAATAGTGCTTTTAGATTGATGCATCAATATTATCAATCTCATAATGACACAAGGAGTTTATCAGCCTCGTGAGAGATTTTACTGCACAGCCAGCATTTTTACTTTTGATACTTTATTGCACATTTTGCTAGTAAAATTGATGAAAGGATTTTTGAGTGCAGGACTTTTACTTGTTTTCTTCTTCTACTTGTTTTACTTCTTTTCCAAGTGTTTGGAAGTCAAGTGGATGTATAAACATGCATAAAAAAATACTGATTGCATGCAACAATACTTTCGATTATCCAAATTATCCAGTCTGTCACATCTGTTGGAGTCATAGACTGAAATGTAATTTTCTGTTGATTCCTCAATAATCCCCACCTCCAGCTAATCTTGACTCATGCTGTAGCTTGTTTGACTGGAGAGCGCTGGTCTCATCCTCAAATGATCTCACACCCACTTACTGTAGAGATGTAATCAGTCAGAATTTTTTTGTGTGGATAAAGCAAAGGCCATCTTCACAGCAGACATTATGGCGCAGGCATTGTTAGCAACATAGAGCTCCACTCAAACATGCTAGCCCACTGGCATGACCTGTGGTCGGTAAATGGAATGTATCCATGACTGATGCCATCATTAGCACCTTTGCTTTTGAAAGTCAGTGACTGCTGTGAAGTCGGTCTACACCAACACCCTGAAACCAATCAGCTAAATTTACTTATTTGATTGTTTTCATGTCTTACATCAGTCAGTAGCCTTTCTGTTTGAATTAAAATTTCAGAGCCAGCTGCTGGCAATTTTACATCTACAGTGGATGTTAAATTAATGTTTAACTGTATTCAGTTTGTAGGGTTCTTCTGTGTATGAGAGGCCATAGAGGGATCTGGGAGACTGTGTTCCGGTACATCTATGATTTCAAAACAGGTTTCTTGTTTGCTTTAATTATGAGTGTACTTGCCATGGCAAGTTCAGTCACAACTAATATAGATGTTTCAGATGGTTTAGGCATATTTTGTTTTGCACAAAAGAATAAAAAACAAAAATTATTAATATCACCTTTATTTTTTAATACAAGCAATACTTAGATCAGAATATGACAGCTTTGTCATTGCACCTAAAAGCAGGATTTGCTGTGCAACATCTAAAAACACTAGACTTACACATTTACTCTTACCCATAAATAGTAAGATAAAACAAATAGCATAAAAAGAGCGTTAATAGTGAAAGTGCCAGTAAGTGACTAGTTGATTAATGGTAATAATTTATTAAAAAACTGTTAAAATTTGTTTAAAGTAGTGATAATTACATTATAATTTATCAGGTTTACAGTAATCTAAAATGCATCTTTTGGTGATGTGTAAAATGTCAAAAATCTTTGTGTGCTTTAAGTCTTATGCTGTGTAATGACGTCACTGAATAACTATATAACTGTGGACTTTGGTGACTGAGGAAGCAACACAGTCTTTTGACCGTGGGCCAGAGTGCCGAAAGTGGTGCAAAGGCATATTGAAATTCAAGGAATTATTATTTCATTTTATTGTTACAAGTAAACAGTTTCAAAAATGAATAAAAGTTGTTTAGTCTTGTTGTTCTCGTAACAATAATGTTTGCTGTCCAGCTCCAACAAGTGGTACAATTATGAGGAACAAGAAAGTAAAGTTAATGTTAACCGAATGCCTCTACAAGCAGCATAACAAAAGCACTGTATAAAATACTATGTCAAATATTGCACATGATGTCCCAGAGTTTTTGCACACAAAAAAATGACCTCCGAGAGGAGCTGATGAGAGGGATGAGTTTCATCTTTCAGGATGTTGCCAACTCTGGAGGCAGCATTTTTTGAAAATGTCACCCAGTGTGGGAAGGGCGAGGCCCATGATTTCCTGGGATGTTTTTTTTATGACTCTCTGGAAGTTTTAACCAGCAAAATGTGACATCAATGTAGTGCGAAGCTTCACATGAATCTTAAGAGAATGAACTGGATCACAAAAAGA
This sequence comes from Naso thynnoides, assembly GCA_029783665.1. Taxonomy (NCBI): domain Eukaryota; kingdom Metazoa; phylum Chordata; class Actinopteri; order Acanthuriformes; family Acanthuridae; genus Naso; species Naso thynnoides. The sequence goes on along the minus strand of JAQLOL010000020.1, from coordinate 7,266,534 downwards.
GGATATTTCTTGGTCAGTGAGATCATTTTTTTTTTTTTGGAAATGATAGTGTTTGATTTCAAATTAAATGTCAGGTAGCAATATGTGTTTACGTCAAAGTGATGGGAATTCTTCAACTTCTATTAGTTTTATTACTCTAAGTTATCAGCTAAGAACAGTGATGGGAAAAAAAAATCCAATATATCTATATGAGTCTGTTGCTAACATGTTTTCAGTAACTAAACATCATTGAAAATAATTTTTGACTGCAAACAATTTGCCTATTTTGGCACTAGGTGGCGCTAGCACACCACTGATGTCTGTAATTGCTGTGGTAGGCCTTCAAAATTGAACAGGTAAGATCAGGGAAATTTTGGGTGGATTAGAACATCAGGATCATGATAGAGAAATTTACTTTAAAAATCACAGATAAGTAAAGGTTAAAAAAGATACAGCATATAAAAGTCATTGATACAGTCTCATCAAATTACAGTACAGGCTTTGTTAAGATATAGACTTTGGCAGGTGAAGTGCTTGGCCTTTCCTAAGGTCATTTCCCCAGGACTTTGATTGAGGGCGTGGGTGGAAAAATTGCACAGAAACATTCAAATATGAATTCAAACATCACTAACCGACATGTGTTTGTGTAGGAAGAGAGCATCTGCTGATGAGAGCTTTGCATGGCAAACAAATAAGGAGGCTGAGGCTTTTTGAAAAAAGCATCATGGCCAATCTAGCATGCAGACAGTGATTACATAACATGTTTCTCAATATAAATAAATCATGTCTTTTCCAAGCTGAAGTAATAGCTTAAGATACATCCTGTTCTTAACAAGTTTACACCAGAAAAATAAAGGAGCTGTAAACGCACTTACTTACAGGGTAATTTTTACATCATCTTATTATTTTTATCATCATTCCTTTCCACTTTGTTGGCAAGTTAGGATATGAATCACTGAAAAGCAATCTGAAGGAAGTAAATTTCACTTTCCTTTCCCTGGAAATAGGGTGGAGGCAGTGAGCAGGAGGAATGTTTTTTACTGACACAGATTCAGACGCACGTGCTATGGCTTATTTTCAAGGTAAACACTAGATCATACTCTGCCAAAGTGAAGATATTCATTATCAGAAGTGAGCAAACACAGTTAAGCATTGTTTGATGTCAATAGAAGGTGGTGCATTTATTTCCACATCACAACCCAGTTCAGCAGGTAAACATTTAAATAAACCTTAATGACCCTTCGGCTATAAAAGTAAAAGGGACAACACAATATAAAACTCATCATTACGGTAACAGCATCAGTGGCAGCATCATACACAACTAGAAGAGAGAGTGAAAATTAAAATGGAAAAGAATGTGCCCTAGCTAAGATTTATTTAAAATAATTTCTTGTTATAGAACGTGAACAACACGACCCCAACATCGTATAAATACAGGTTTTTAAACTAGAAAATTGAGCTGTTTTGCTGCATAATTTACCTAAAAATCATGTTTATGTATGGCAAAATATTGTTTTTTCCTTGGTAAAAACTGTATTTATTATGGTAAAATTCTGGCAAACCACAGCTGCCAGTTTTTTACCAGAAAATTGACAGGATTTATTTGACAATGAAGGCAACCACCAAGGCTACCATAGCACTACAAGAAGACAAGGAAATGATTTTCTTAGCTGACTGTCATCACTGTACTAGCTCAACAACGTATCTCACTGTAAAGTCACTGATAAATAACTTGTTTTACTGGTTTTTGGTTTTATATTCTGGGAATCAATTTGTGCAACATGTCCTGCCTCATCATGAATTGTATGTTCCCCTGCCTGTAAGAACTTCAAACTGCTGTTTAGAATAGATCGTCCCTGTCCTCCTGTGGGTCTTAATGCATGACCTGGTGGAACACACAGTGTCACCCTCTGTGTCACTTTTTCTTGTTTCTTTAGTCTACCAAAAGCAAACGTGTGACTGGCCTTGGAAAGGTTTGTTGGCTTGACAGGAATACACTCGCCCGAGGCAGTTTGCTTAAAGCTTTACAAACCCAACAAAACCAAACAGTCCAATAGACTCCACATCAGAGTTGCATAACTTCCTTTTCCATTGCACAACGAATCCCAAGCCAGCTTTCACAAACTGACGTTCATCATGCTGACATTTTCTTTCATCTACCAGTAGTTTTTGAATAATACAGTAAGGAGAGGAGGAAGAAAAATGTAGACACCCAACTGTCTTTTCACAGAAGCACTGCACTGTTGTTGAGTAGTTATGACCCCATAAAAATGAAATATTTGAAAAAAAAAACAGTAGTTTAAGTTCCAGAAGATGGTGGGAAGAGATTTTTTTTCAGTAACTACCATGTCACAGATTTGAACATTTACAGGTAAATGTACAGTAGTGTCTACAATGATAAAAACAGATTAAAAGAGAGGAGAGAAAAGAAGCTTCTTTCTCTAAAAACATCAGATTACAATTACTTTCCCTTGGGGATTTAATAATTTTTCGGCCTATGGGAAGGATAAAAAAAACCCCAGATATCTAACACCAGTCAGGTGAAGGCACTTGGAAATTATTTTTTAACCATATGAGCTTGTTTTTTGACCACCAAGCACTTAAAAATTTTTACCATTACATTTTGCAGTGTTTTCTCCTTTATTGTAATGTTGTATTGTGATGATGTATCGTTGCAAATTAAAGATAATGTGCTGACATAACAGACTAAGCCAAGGAATAATTATATAAGAATGTGATCTAAAGAAACATCAATGAGAGTGCAATATTTAACTGCACATACTAAAACAGCTGTGTAGATGTGTTCAGTTAAATTATACTGTGTTTCTAAGTTACAAAATGTTATGTGTAATTGTGAAAAATGAAGTACAAAAGCCTCTCAGGAGGAAGAGAGGTGAGGTAAATACAGGAAGTAAAGAGTCAGAAACACAGGCCACAATACTCTTTCACACACATCTTCTTGCACAGCTGTCAATCACATCCTCATCGTCCCCCCTCTTTCTCTATCTCAGTTGTTCTCAGAAATACCCAGTTTATGAAGCGTTCATTGTGTGAGCTGCTTTCTATTTGTGTTTTACCATTTTGCTTTGAGTCACTGTTTCCTGTATTTTTTCATAGCTAATAAATGGCAAATTACTGGCTGCTGGGTACAGGGTCACCGGACCGTTATGACTGTAGCGGACAAACACCAGCCTCTCTGTCTCCCAAACAAGATCCACATGACACATGGGCTCCATCCCTCTAGTAAGCCAACCAGAAAGCCCGTCCGGGGGCCTGCTGCTCTGTTGTCCAAAAGATCTAATCCCTGGGCTTACTGCCTCTCATCTCACTTAAGTCCCCCTTTTGTAGTGAACACAACTCATCTGGCCAATGAGGCTCACTGGTTGGGCGCGCGCGCACACACACACACACACACACACACACACACACACACACACACACACACACACACACACACACACACA
>JAQLOL010000020.1:7249877-7262991 GCA_029783665.1 Naso thynnoides | reverse complement strand
GGCCTCGTTGGCGCAGTAGGCAGCGCGTCAGTCTCATAATCTGAAGGTCGTGAGTTCGAGCCTCACACGGGGCACTTGTTTTTTTTTTCACCTTTAACAAGAGTTACAGGAAGTTTTGTATGAATCGACAGAGGAGACAAGGAGCGACCGTGCTCAGCAGAATTTCCTATTGCTGCTCACACAAACGAATATCCGTCAGAAAACCTTTACTATATTAATATATGGAGGTTTACCTTATCCACACTGGACGGATGTAATTGTTTTTTCCTCGTGCAGCTCTGAGAGCTGTTTTTCAGACAGAAATTAATTGGCACAGTAAACAAGCGTCAAGGGCCAGGGAGATGTGTCTGCTGTAAATTTCCCTCAAGATGCATACAAGAATGTTGTGAGAAACGATGGTAAAACTGCTTATTCAGCGGGAAAGACAACATGCACTGTAAACAGAAATGAGTCGTCCTTACAAAGATTGTAATGTCACTTTGTTTTTTTATATAGCGTAAAAATTAAAATAAAACACAATATTCACTTAATATTACAAATTTTCTGTGCCCGTCTGTTTACAGATAACCCATATCCCTTACCAGCAGAACGCGTTAAATGAGTTTTATTTTTTCCCTGCGGCCTCTGAATGCATCATGAAACTTGCTGCGGTTCCTTTAAATCCAATCTCCCGCGTTTCAAGTTACGCGGAAATAGAAAGCCTTCTTTTCTCTATTTAAGCGCGCCAACAAAGACAGAAGAGTATCTGCGCTTCATTCACGCCACAACCGACTGTCTGTCTTGTCTCTTCACCGTCGTCCAGAATAATGCCAGAAGAAACGTCCACCGCGTCGACCAGTGGGAGGTAAGACCCGCTTGTTGTTCCTCTCCGCACAACGACGCTGGGAAAACCCAGCTAGCTAACTTAGCCTTTAGCTATCCCCGGATATCGCGGCTAACGTTCACGACCTTGTGTGGTAACGTTGAGTTAACGTTACTGGTTACACGATGTATGGGTTTTGCATACCTTAGGTCAGTGACGGTTATCGTTACTTTGAAAGGTTGCCGTTACTGGATAATTGGCTCACGTTAAGTGTATCTGGGGCGCCAAATGCTAACAAACAGTGCCGCATGCCCAAGTAACGTTGGTAGGCTAGATGGTTAACAACAACAATACGTAACGTGACCGAACATCTCAAACTGTGTGAATCAACAATGAATTTGGTATGTTGGCTGAGTTTGTCCCACAAAAGCAGGTCTTTTAGCCGTCATTGGCGTTTACTTGAGATTGAACTCCGTTGACTCTTGCAGTGTCGAAGAGAAACCATGCTCTTCATCATCATCATCAGCTGCTGCAGACAGGTGAGTATCCGCGCAGAAAGCTCCGCTGCATCTGTATACACATTGGTCAACGTCGAACTAGGGCATGTTTGTTTTTTTTTAACCGTCGTACATGTTTGTCTCTTTCTATGCAGCTCTGTTGACGTCATGGAGGAGGCAAAGAAGTTGATCGGCACGGGCAACAAGCATTTAGTGATGGGAGATGTTGTTTCTGCTGTCGGTGTTTTTCAGGACGCCTGCAGCATGCTGTAAGTAACGGTGTGACAAGCGCCGGTTTAACCCAGAAAGAATAAACGCACTGTCAAAAACAGATAATACCGTTTTTGTTTTTTAGTGTTTGTTTTCGTAGAGATTCATTTACTAGAAATCAATGTTCATTTTCTGTTTGTGAGGAATCGAAAGTGAACGTGTCATTGAACTCTTATGCTCTTCTTTTTTATTGTTTTTATTACTCATATCTGCTTGTAACTTGTTTCATAAACTTGATCTGCACAACTCTTGTCTGCCTGTCTGCCAGGGCTGCAAAGTACGGAGACACTGCAGATGAGTGCGGTGAGGCCTTCTTCCTTTATGGGAAGTCTCTACTGGAGCTTGCCAGGTCGGTTAACTTGAATGCTCAACTTAAACTAATTGGTATATTATGTTTATAAGGTTGTTGCTGTTAGAGTGATGCACCAAAGTTGATTAATGTTGCATCCCTTTGTAATTGTGTGTTCCTCTTTTGCTTTCTTTGTCTGGTGTGAGCCCAGATGTCAGTCTGCATTTCTTGAAGCCAAAGTGCTGACCTGATAGCTGTTTAATCAGGCTCAGGGGGAGACCATTTTTGGACCAGCCCTTTGATTTGCTTCCCCTGTTAGCAGTAGGGCTGGTATCGGATAGACGTGATATATCAAGATTTGTTCCACATGCGATGTAGTGAACCACTATGTTGCGAACATTGAGTGTAAGGTGTCAGCGTTAAGTGTTGCTGCTGCTCACTCCGTGTTTAATTATTCTATGTTAAGCTTTTCTCACTAGTGCACTGCTTCGTTTCTGCCATCCACTGTACTGCTGCTGCTCAGCGCAATTTCCCTGTCAGACGAATAAAAAATCTTATTTTATCATGTAAGGGGAGGGAACGGACGTTGCAATGCTCTAACACCCAAAGTTGAGTCACATTAGTGGGCTAATAATGTTACGTCATCACTCCGATAATTGTGTTGGTACTTTATGAAGTAAATGCGCAAGAGGATCAGGATACTGTCGCATGTCGTTTTCTAGAAAAATATTTGTGGCTGTTAACTCTGTCGTGTGTGTGTGAGAGAGGGGGGAGAAATGAAACAGGAAGTAAAGTACTGCGAAAACGCTGAGTATGAGCTTAATAACTGACAGGCTTATCTCACCAACTAACATTACAGAGTGACTTTAATGTTTACTGAGTGCTACTCTGACCATTTTGAATCGTAAAAATGGTCCATGAAAACTTCTGTCGCCATTGTTTGTACATGCTTACTATCTGAGCGCAGCTCCCACAGATATGAGACTGCCAAAGAGGGATAAGGGAGGGGAGAGGCAGCTTTCCCCCCCTTTTTTTCATGCAAATTTAAAAAAAAAATCCAAAAGAAACCACTAATGAATATTATAAACAGGAACATTTTTAATGTAGAGAAATTTGCAGGGACTACTTGAACTGTCATACTGGTGTCATTTTATGCATCAAAAGGTTTGAATAACACATTTATGAAGTGCTTTAGAGGAGATTTTAAATATTGAGGTATTATTTTTAGGTCATATCACCCAGCTGTAGTTGGCAGTACCTTTGTTTAACTTTAGATGCCCTGTTGTTCGTTCTTTCTTGGGTTTTGGTTAGGATGGAAAATGGTGTCCTTGGTAATGCCCTGGAGGGAGTCCCAGAGGAGTCTGAGGAAGAGGAACAGTCGACCAACTCCAATATTGAGAGTGCCAACAATCTTGATGGTCAGTATCAAATATTTTTGTTCCCATGAAGGAGTTCATGATTAAGTGTACACAATCAGAAGTAATTGAAATTGCATGTCTGATGTTTAGTGTGGAAAAGTAGTTATTAAATTGTGTGTAGCCTGAATGTTCTTGTGACAGATTAGCTGTGAGCTTTTAAGCACGTGAAACTGGCTTGGTTTTTACAAACTATCTAATGTGAAACTATTTTTCACCTGCCACTCTGGTGCAGAAAAAACAAGAGGTGAACTCAGAAAGCAGGTGTATGATGCAATGGCAGAGGAGGCAAGGACTGGGGCAGGCAAGCCGGAGTCTGAGGATGGAAAGGGCAACACTGAGGTGAAAAAAGAAAATGGTGTGACAGAGTCTCCAGTCAAACGTGATGTGAATGGATTAGAGGAGCCCTCAAGTTCCCTTGTGAACGGAAAAGGGATTTCCATCCGGAAAGTGAACAAAGATGAGAAGAGTGCTCCTGTGAACATTATCGGGGAGAGTTCAAATGGGTCTCCTGGAAAAGAAACTGTGACAAAGGAGGTAGCTTCAAAAGAGCAGAACGGCGAGGAGATGGAGAAAAAGCCAGAGGCTGAAGAGGACAGTGAGGAACCAGAGGGCAGTAAATCTTGGACAGAGCACAGCTTGTGTTGAAGGGTGGAGCACAAGTTTTGGTTTTTCTTGCGATAAAATGGGCCACATTAACAGGTGTTTTCAAAGGGTGAAGGGACACGGTTTGCTGCACTTCAGGAAAACCTTGTTTTTGTTTTTTGAGGCATTGTTTTTCAGGTTATTTGAGTCACGCTGCCAAAAAATTATAGCTTTAGCCCTGTGTAAATATTATCCTGTTTCCTCAACAGATGATGACGAAGATGATGATGACGATGATGATGAGGATGGAGAGAAAAATGGAGAAGATAAGGTGAGTCTCCATGTATGTACACATCTACAAAAGCTTAAAGGTACATTGAGATGTTGAAGAGCACTACTCATTTCTTATAATGGTCTTTCACGCTAGATGATTTTAAGAGACCTTTGTGGAAATGTTTTGTATGCTTGCAAAATTGTTTTGTACATGGAGAACAAAAAGCTTTACAGCAGATTAATCCGACTGACATTTGACAAAGATACTGCTGAGCAAATGCTACAAAGACTATGAGAAATCACTGGTCATAAGTAAAATAAACTGGGGGTTTGGTGTCAAAATCTGCAGCTCTTGCAACACCAACAGCAAATTAACAATCGTATTGCTATTGCAGAACTATTCCTAACACATTTTTAAAATACAGAAGACTCGTCGAGGTTAGCTGTTGAAGCAAATCCGTTTTAATCAGTTTGATCAACCATCAAAGAGAAGAAAGCCAAAAGAAACTAGTTCTGTAATGTTTAAAGCCCAATTGCACTGTGGTTCATGAGTGATTTGGGCTCATGTAATGTGTTTCTGAACTGGTAAACGAATTCAGAATTCAAGTATTTGGGGTCAGTATGCTCCCCTTCATTCAACATTGAGGAGACTTAAACTGAATGAAGGCCTTAATCATTTAAACTTCTTTTGGGGCCAAAACTATTTTAAATGTAAGCAAATCATTTAGTGCCTGGTCATATAATTGATAACATAGCAGTATTAAAAGAACCATTAATATAACATGTAATTCCAGTTAGACATTTGTGTAAATCTCTTGCATAATTGTGAATGATGTCCTCTGACTTTTCAGGAAGAGGATGAAATTGGGAATTTGCAGTTGGCATGGGAGATGCTGGAAGTAGCTAAAGTCATCTACAAAAGGTAAGTGCATTGCTGCAAGACTGAGTTGATAGTAAAGCAACAGCCTAAAATGTTAATTGATAGGAAAGTGGTTATACATTTATACAACCATACCTGAGTTAAAGCAGGTCACTTCAAAAGTCTGATTGCCTTGTACAAAATCAGGCTTTATAATGTTGGATGGGCCCTGCTCTGGGTAATGAGGTGAAGTCATGCAGTTCATTTTTATTCATATCTACAGAAAGGAAAGCAAAGATGACCAGCTGATGGCAGCCCAGACGTACCTGAAACTCGGAGAAGTCGGTGCAGAATCAGGTTGGTCTCTTGCAGCGAGATGAATTCCTAGTATTGGCACATCACCACTTAGTGACCCATCTTTCCCCTGTATCTGAAGACCAGGGTGCCCCTTTGCTCTGTATAGATCCCTGCAAAATCACATAATCATTTTAAAGTTATTGAATAAAAATAATATTATGTAAAACTTAACACCGAAAACATCTCTATCAATTGGAATAATCATAGTCAGATGTGTTTTGTTTTTTCTTCAAAATCATGCAGTCCTACTGGCCTTTGATCCGCGTGAACAGAGTTTCATGTCACTAGTACAAAGATTTTTGAAATCTTGAAAATTACATTGAAGAAATACTTGTCAAATAATGTGGCTAAAGAAAACTGTCTCTCTATGCTTCCATATTGTTAATGTAGACTTTATTGCCTCCTCTTGAACCAGCATAAGCATGTGGAATCTATTTTGTGTTCTCATGTGTAAAGGAATATTTTTTAAAATAGGTTGTGGGTACAGTGTTCTCCTCTTTTCTTTTTTCTTTTTTTTTTTTTTTTGAGCTGAGGGGAATTATTTTTGTATTCATAAATATGTAGACAGGACCCTAAATGTCTTACATAACTCTGCCATGGCTTTTTGTTAAATCAGTTGTTTTATATATGCACCTTCAGTGTGTGCTCTTTTTTTTTTTTTTTTTTCTTTATCATTAAATGGGTTCAGCGGAATGCAAAGTGGAGCTGAGGCTTAAAACTGTAGCATGCAATTTTGAAATTGATACATGAACATCGTGTTGTAAATGTCAAGCTACTGCTAGAGTGGCATTTAGTTTCAAACTTTCCTTTTTGAAAATGTAACAGTTATGCGGGTCTAAATGTGACTCTGTACCTCATGTTCTCATCCCAAGGCAACTATCCCCAGGCACTAGAGGACTTCCAGGAGTGTCTCTCCCTGCAGCTAAAGCACCTGCCTCCCCACAGTCGTCTGCTGGCAGAGACCCACTATCATGTCGCCACAACACTGTGTTACATGGAACAGTACAGCCAGGCCATTCAGCACTACAACAGCTCCATAAAAGTCATCGAGACCCGTCTGGGTAATGAGTTTCTTCCTCTGGAGACCAACATTTTCACAACTGTTGCTGTTTTGCACTTAAACTTTTTTTTTGAATGCTGTCTCATTTTAGCTTAGTATAAATAAAGGTGACAGATTGTAGGGAGTGTATCACCTTCTCAGATGCTGAACATTAAATCATGGCAGCTAAGATGACTGCACTGACTCTGTCATTGTCTGTTTAAAGCCATGTTGCAGGACGTGATAGCTGCAGCAGAGGGAGCGGATGGGGCAGCAGAAGAGAAGAATGAGCTGGAGGAACTGAAGCAGCTTCTGCCTGACATCAGGGAAAAGGTCGAGGATGCCAAGGAGAGCCAGAGAACAGCCAGTGCTGCTTCTCAGGCTATCCAGCAGACACTAGTGAGTAGATGTGACAGGACAATTATACACTGTTAGAGTGAAACATCTAGTGATAGAACTATTCTTTTTAAAATGAACTTTGGGGTCTTGGTTGGGCGATATCTTATTTTTTTCCATACCTTCATATCCACCTTACATTGCACCAGATACACAATATGCGACAGAAAAAAAATGTGATAACAAAAAACTGTATATGCATGATATCTACACTAACACTGCATTCACAACCCCTTTTGCCCAGTCGACACAAAATAAAAAACAGGACACTGACATGATGTTACTCACAGCACACGCTTCTGACTCGGCACCACCTTGTATTAATGGAACAGTCCTTTTGCAGTAGCCTAGCCACTAACCCAGCTTTAACTGGTTCTTGTTACTGCGGGAATTAGTTTTAGGTTGAATATTCGACAGACATTCGCTCCTGAGCAGCGTCAGTTTACGGTTTGTGGAATATCCAACCTAAAACAAACTCACCGCAGTGCGCATGTTGACGAAACGGTCCTGCACGTAATGCCGTGAGCAAATGCACTCTGAGGTATTTCTCTTTTGTTGGCCAGGAAACAGGAACTCTGTCAGCTTCTGTCTGGTGCTTCCCTCTTTAGGAAAGCCAAACAAAGTTAACTTTGCGTCATTCACTACTGAAAAAAGCACTTTTGGACCCGTATCAGAAATGGTGCCAGCACTGTAACAGTGATGCAGAGCACAGCAGTGTAACTTTCGAGGAACAGCAGGGTGGGCAGGGATATCGCTGTGCATAGAGCGGCATGACCACATAGAGAAGTCCGGCTTAGCTTGACGTCGTAGTAAGAACAGACTTGTTTCTTTTTTTAAAAAGAAAAAGAAAAAACACTGTGCAGAGCCACCCCGAAACAGCCCAAAGGTACTTGACGGCATTGAAAATTACACTGTCAGGATTTCTTAATACCCTGGTATACCATAATCTCCTTATATCGCCCACGACTAGTCCTGGTGTCAGAATTTCAAGTTGTAAAATCTTGAGGTTGTTTGGGTGCAGTCAAGGTGTATAAAGGCTGTTTAAATTAGCTTCAGTTTCTGGGTATTGGACTAAATTGACTGACCTTGCAGGGCGGAGCCTCAACTTCCTCAGCATTCCAGTGTGAAAATGGGGGCCCTTCATCATCAGCATTTGCAACAGCCAGCCAGGTAGATACCCTTTAATCACAGATCTTTAAACTCCTTATTTCACTGCTTAAGGTGTAACATAAATGAAATGCACTACAAAACCCTTCTAAGCTAAAAAAAAAAAAACTTTTTCAGATCCAAGTCAAGTCAGCTGACAGCGCCTCGACTTCCAAAGCAGCCTCAGACATCTCCCACCTCGTCAGGAAAAAGGTGAGTCTCATCCTGCCTGTTTTTTCAGTGGGCTATATGGAGCCAGTGAGGTATGTCACATAGTATTCCTTCAAAAGAGAATTAAGGGCCAGCCATTTTGAACCTGGTTGGCAAACTATTCTCAGATTTAGAATTGAATTGTTTTAGTTATGTTTGATGTCATACATTTGCTGGTTACAGCCTCTTCAATGTAAAGATTTGCTGCTTTTGTCAATTATGATACAAATTTTAAAAGCGTGGTCTTGAACTGTTTGACAAATTGTAGAAATCACCGGGCTTTTTCACAAATTCCGTATTGTGTAGATGAGAATTAATCAGCAATAACTGATGATAAAAGTGTCAGTTGCAGTCTTGATTTCAGTGTATTGTACGTCTGCGTGTCTGCCTGCTTTGATTGTCTGGATGGTTTTCTGAAACTGTCAGTCATCAGCTTGTGTGTTGTGTTTTGTGACGAAGTGAAACTCGAAGTATTATTGTTGTGGCTTGTGTGTTGGTGTAGGTTGTCGTGCTGGGTTGCTGCTTGATGTCTTGAAATGTGTGCAAAGCTTTGATAATGTGAGCATGATCCTCGTATGTGTGCGTGACCTTGACATAATTAGTGATGGTTCCTTGATGTCTGCATTTGGCTCAACTTCCCTCTTCTGAATGTTTTATTGTTTTTTGCATTGAATAGTTGTGTACTGGTGGTTCAGTCTTCTCTTCCCCCTCCCTTTGTCCTGGTTTGTTTCCAAACAGAGGAAACCAGAGGAGCAGAGCCCAATAGAGGACACTGATGCTAAACAAGCAAAACAGGAAGCCACAGTTAATGGCAGCGGGGACTCTAGTGCCAGCAACGGCAATGGAGTCGAGGAGGGAAAATCACAGGAGGCGAGTGATAGAAGCCTTACATACTGATGCGTTTGCTGGACAGCAGTCTGAAAACATTTTACTGTGACGATGCGGCCCTGCTTATATGGAATGGAGAACCGTTAGTATTTGCATATGGTTTTCTTGAGTTCCAGGTGAATTTGGGTTCAGTTTTTCCAGTAGCAAGGCGCTGCTGTGTTATAGTCTTCATGTATGTAATCTAAATGACACAAACGCCTTCAAGCTGGAAGGAATCCTGTCTCTGTATTTTGATGCTTCAACTCATGCAGGTTCTTAAACAAGATACTTCCGATGACGTCTTTGGCTGGTTGCAAGTTCAGTAACAAGATTTAATGGTGACCAGACCTTCCAGTTTTTGTTTGTTTGTGTTTGTTTGTTTTTTAATGTTGCTTAATTCTGTCTGAAGTGGCTTTTTGTCTAAATAGAAGTAGCAGTACTCTTTTACAGAGCTGCCAACTAGATATGCAGCAACAGTTGTTTCTGCAGTTGAAGTTCAAACAAAGTCCTCCAAGCACTCCGAACTAGAGCCATTCAAGACAGTCTGTAAACATTTCCTCTTCAGACCATAGAGATGGAGGTATAATGATGAATGTTTCAAAAGTTATGTCTTTCCTGCAGTAATTAAAGTTTTGTGTCTCTTCTCTTTGTTCCGCAGCCTGCCAACCAGTCATCTGTTAAGTCTTCAGCGTGACTGTCCTCATCTTTTTCCTGATCTACAAAACCAGCACAGCATGCCTGTCCAGCCCCTGTCCACCTCCAACACTTTTGTTTCTGTAAATAAGATCCATTTTCATAGATTTGTCTGTCCAGTTTTGTATACTTGTAGTAAAAAGAATAAAAAAATTTGCAGATCAAAGTTTGTCTCATTAAAATCTTTACTGTAAAGGAACTTGACTTCATAACTGACAGTTACAAATGTGAGACACTGACTGTAGCTGATCCTGCTTCAGGAGAAACAGATGTTAAGTTTTGGCAGCCACAGGTGTTTCACGATGTACACCTTTTTTAGGGTCTTTGAGAATTAAAATGTACAAATTACACTTTTTTTTTTCTTTTTTTTTTTTTTTTTCAATGAATGCCCCCAACCCAGTAATTATCTGTTAAATGTTACTTTGTGGGAGGTTCTTGGTATTATACATAGCAAGTTGTCACCATAAGCACTGGAAGTTTGTGACAGGCATTTTTCAGTATTTCCTCACACATAGGCCAAACATTTGAAGAAGAAAAATTTTCAATCACTTCTGCTGTTAAATCGGTAGTTGCAGCTCTAAAATGCATATTTATAGTGACTGGTGCTGGTCAGTTCAGGCATTGCCAGAGCTTGTACGTCACCATCTTCTCTGTCGACCAAACACACACCTCCAGGCTGCCTACCTGGTGTTCAAAACATGCATAAAACGTGTGATTTACTGCCCTGCTTTATGTACAGAAAAGGTGCATCAGCCTGAAACTCCCACATATTTATCTGCCTAAGTAGAGCAAATGCCAAATAACTTAAGTAGCCTATTAATAGCACTGTTTATATAGAAATTGCTGCATACAGGTGTTTGCTTAAATTAACTCTCAGGGTCTCTGCACCTGGGGTACTGAGTTGTGCTGGACAAGGCTTACGGAGGGTCTAGTAGGCAGACTGTGCACTGGCACCCTCCAGTGGCCACTGCAGAGCTGTTGAAGAGAAAATATTAAGACACTAGCAAACATCTTTAAACTTACTGTTCAAGCAACTAACAGACTTTTGAATTATGTTCTGTGATATTTTAATGCTAAACTTTATTAAATCACTCAGCAGGACATGTAATTTAATTTAGGATTTGGTAAAGTTACTTTGTATACCAACATCTTTTATATTGTTTGTGTATGTATGTGTATGTGTATTACAGCTGTGGCCACTCTGTAATCAGCGCTTAATTATGTACACTTGTGTACCTGGTTGAATGGGTCAAAGACTTTTATTCCTGTCCAGTCACAAGACACCAATTTCAGGACCTTGTGGTCACAAATATCTAAATCTCCTGGACTTCCACCATGAGAGGAAGGGAGAGGGGGTGGCTCCACCCTACATGGGGATACACAATAAAGTTGGTTTTTTGGTTTTGTTTTGTTTTTTTTTTCTTTTTTGAGGACTATTTTATGGCGACATCATTTAAGCTGTGACACTGATGGCACACTCAGTTGACAGGAGTCTTACTTGACAGTTTGGTTACCTACATGAGATTTTTGCAAATGTTTTAAGCTTTTCCAAATGCATTCTTTTCTTATCTAAAGTGAGACAGGGACCATTCTCTTTTTTCATGATTTACCAAAGCCTGGTTGTGAAATCTTGTCCGCAAAAATATTAAGTCACTCCACTACTGTGTATGATATTTCTCCTATCTGGGAACAGGTTGTTTGACTGACAGGAGAGCATAGTATCTAGGGTTGAGTAAGGCAGAGACGCTCCCAGAAGGCACAGGACAGGTGGCAGTGGAGTCGGTGGTCCTGCCTCCTGACCACATGAGTAGAGAGCTGTCACCAGGCACAGTGCCCTCTGAGGGACATCAACTCCCAGCATCAGCTCATAAAAAAACTTCAAAACGAGCACTAGAAACACCAGAACTTGAGTTTTACTCACTTAAATCCTAGGAAAGGTTAGCTGGCTAAAACACTAACAGTTGAGATTTACATGATGTGCAAATAAGTGCACACTTTAGCTCATTGTGAGGGTAAACTTATATTTGTTTAACACATGTAAATGGCCTGGTATTCTGTAGGTAGTGCAGAGAATTAAACTTAAATGCAGGATCATAGGGGGCTGGATCCAGAGAGTCCAACAGGCATCTTGCCGGTGGAAAAGAGAAGGAGCTGCCTGGAAAGACACATAAGGACAAATAAGTATCTGATTCAATGTCGCGAAAACATTTGATAATTTAGGATTCATCAAAGGACATTATTAATGGGAACTACCAAAATACTTGGAGCTCAGTTAGTCAAAAATCAGGGTTTAAAAGAGTCATCTGAGTGTCATGGTAATGTGTTTTACTACTGTAAATTATACCAGTGAGAGAGGTGCATGAATGTGAGTCTTGGTTTGGAGTGGGAGAGGATGAGGAGGTGGAGGAGGCTGTCTCCTCGACCTGGGAGCTTCTTCGCTTCTCTCTATCTCTGCCTGTAGACTGGAAATCTGCAAGAGGTTCTCTTTCAATGAGCTCCAGCTTGGTGTGAGTACAATGCTTCTGGAGAATGCACCAACACAAGAGGTCACCTGTGAAGAAAACTAACCCAAACCCGTGGGACTAGTACTGACCCATATATCCTCGCTGTCAATAACAATCCTCTTTTCAGAGAGTTTACCTGATTTAATCAAAAATCTAAAGATCAGTCCATTTTCATGGCCATATGAGTCAGTCAGTGGAGTTTTGTTTGTCAGTACAAGCATGGAAAAAAAACCATAGCATGCCGTGTCAGCAGCACAACACACAAGCAACATATTACATAAGAAATAGTTATCACTGCAGCATGTGTCATAATGCAGGTGCACAGATTAGAAATTTAGAAGCAGAATTTAGAGTCCTGTTATTCACAACTGTTATAGAGAACATTAGGAAGGGTACTTTGAATGAGGGCTCAGTGGTTAAATTTAGCTGGAGCTCGTGGTGCACTTTCTCATTCACTCTGAAAACTGTACTTAAAAAGCCACAAATGTTGTTAAAGATATTTCAGTCAAAAGTGAAAATTCAGTCAGTCCACTAACTCTCACGCTGATTGAAAGTTGGATAAAGTTTTTTTTAGTCCTCAATTCACTGTTGGAGTTTCACAGGAAAAAGACATTGCAGTAATCTCCCAAACAACTGAAGTGAATGGTGACCATTTCAAACGGAACAGAAATATTATAACAAAACCAGAAAATGCCTCCATACCGCTCCCCTGAAGTAAGTCAAGTGTCCTGAAGCCTCGACATGCCAAGTTGTTGTAAATAATGCCACGGATGCCATGTTTTTAGCCCCACTGTTCACTGTAGCTTGTAGCTTCTCAGGTGTGAGCTGAATTCATATCAGGGCACATGAGCAGAGCTGAGCCCCCCCCCCCACCACCCGCCCGACACACACACATCTTCCCCATGACACCTG
>JAQLOL010000020.1:7188124-7219935 GCA_029783665.1 Naso thynnoides | reverse complement strand
GAAGCTGCTTACTTTGCAAAGATTACACTGAGCAATCAGCTAACACCAAGGACAATACTTTTCCACTTTGGGACCAACATTACCAAGCCTGGATCCCCAAACAAGGAACCACTGGCATCCTACCTCAAGGACTGGTAATGTTGAACTGGGCCTAGACAGCATCAGTTAAGCATGGCTAAGCACAGGACTATTAACCTTGGTCACATGTCGAACATATTCAAGACTGTATAAGTGTTAATGTGATATCACTGTACTTAGGTTATAGTTTGCCAAATTGTCAGTTATGTTTTGCTTCTCACAGACCAGGTCTTTGCATGCAACTAACAATCTTCTGTAGGAGAATGATAGGGTCAAACATTCAGGGCAGTTTACTTCCCTGTTTGGCCGCCAGTCAGTGAGTGCTGGGTCACTGTGACCTGGACTGGCAGCGAACAAAGATAGGAAGTAGCCAAGAATATGAGTAGGGAAAAACATCTTACATTCTGGGAAAAAGGCAAGCATGTTATGCCAGGAAAAGGCAAAGTACATCACACACACACACACACACACACACACACACACACACATAGTAAGAAGAGACAGTTGGTTGGAGTCCAAGTTAAGGGGGAAGCCTGATGTTTCCTTCATTGGAAGTTAATCTTGCCAAAATGTTAAGAGAAACTGTCCAAACAAATGGACACCCGAACATCTGGGGTATAAAAGAACATCTTATGATCTGGAGAATTGGGAGAAGAATTATCAACTGATCTGCGCTGTTAGTAGGGCCGCTGTGAATAAAGAGATTCCCCATCTGAAACCTGTGTCTTGACCATCTGATTCCTCTTTGAACCACCACATTCTGCCACAACACTTCCTAACCTAGCACCGTGACACACATACACTCGCAACCTTTAGCGTGGCTCATTTCACACCAACGTGTGAAACCACAAGCACATGGTCTTAGCCCCACCATGTTTTCTTTGTTCCTCTCTAACAAAGACACGTGGTTTTCAGCCACCATCTTGGACCTAGGGTCCTTCCCTTCATCAGCCATCTTACCTCTAGTTTGCCTACACACCCAAATTCACACTCATGCACACACTTGCACCAACATACACACACACTATATACAGTACATGTTAGATTGTGTTTATTGTTTGTGTAATTATGGCTTTTAAAACTACATGCTGTCCATTTAATGTTGTACAAGAACGAATGTTGCCAACCAAGAACTCTGAGAACCTTCAACCTTTACTAGCTGTTAACATGGTAATTTGATTTTAGTTGTTAAGTTAATTATTGATCAATTTCCAAATTGACAGTCAAGTACTTTTTATTAGACTGAATCAAAGAAATGGCTATCTTTTCCCTTTTTAAGGGTGGTGCTCCTGAGGAGATTTAATGTAAATTAGATCTTATTATTTATTTAATTAATGATTAACTATGATAATAATTAATTAATTTTGATATCCAAAATATAAAGTTGAAAATCCCAACAATGGTATGAACCCATTTCAGTTAGGAACTGGATCCAAAATCAGCTAGCTTGATACACAAATATGCAAGACTGGTGGCTACCCATACAATCCATTTCTGTGTAGGTTTCCAGCTGTGTTAGCGTGTACGTCTACTTTTGTCTATGGGATCTATTGGGCTCGTGCTAATCTGGGCGCAGCACAGGCACAGGCCTGAGTGCTACATGCAGGGAGCGCAAGTAAGTGGGGTAATCTTTTCTGGTAATTTTGTGAGCAGAGACGCAGGCGCACCTACAGCACAGCCTGGTGCAGTGGGACAGTGGGAGGAATAGTCAATTAGAAGGTGTGTCACAGCTGATTTCAATCATGGCCAATCAGATCTGCTCCTCTCATTCCCTTTAAGACAGCTGAGACACTGCAGCCTATTGTCAATTTGAGTTGAAGAAGGAACAGACAAGTACCAGCCAAACTTTACGCACAAGGAAACTGACATAGCCTACTGTTGGGGAGGTTCGGGCTCTTAATGGCAATTTCCTTAAAAATAATGAAGAGCAGTGTGCTGTGATGATAAAAGCATAAACATTCCAGATCAATTTAGGTGTTTCGTATCAGGTAACGTTTATTTATCTATTATCACACAGCTACACCGATCATGCACATAACAGCTCGAATATATAAATAAAACTCAACAAACCTCACAGAGTGCAAGTCCTTTCCTGATCCGAGAAAAGCCTTGAGTATGATACTCAAAAGCCCCTGCCTGAGTGCCACTGCAATGGAGTTTATCCTGGTGGATGAGAGGGTTGCCTCCCGAGGCCTTAAAATTCTGGAGCGGGGGAACTCAGATTATTGTTTGAGCCTATGCACCAAACAAGAGTTCAGAATATTCTGCCTTCTTGGATGTGATGGATTTCCACACCATATCATTTGATCTTAGGTTGCATGGCCTTCAACTCAAGAGGAACAATGCAGATTTCGTCCCAGTTGTGGAATAACCAACCAGCTTTTCATTTTTGCAACAATCTTTGAAAGGGCATGTGAGTTTGCTCAACCAGTCTACATGTGCTTTGTGGATCTGGAGAGGCCTTTTGACCGGGTTCTTCAGGAAATATTGTGGGAGGTGCTGTGGGAGTATTGGGTGAGGGGGTCACTACTCAGGGCCATCCAATCTCTGTATGCCCAAAGCAAAAAATGTGTTCGGGTTTTCAGCAGAAAAAGATTTTCATGGACAGGATCTGAAGTCGTAGTCATGGGGGGAGGGGATTGTAGTTTCCTGGACTGAGGATCTCATCCCTGAGTTTGGAGACGATGTGGTCCTGATGGGATCATCAGTCTGCGACCTTCAGCACTCACTGGATTGGTTTGCAGCTGAGGGTGTGGTGGTTAAAATAAGGATTTGCACCTCTAAATCTAAGGCCATGGTTCTCAGCAGGAAACCGGTGGACTGTCCACTCTGAATAGGAAGTGAGTCCTTCCTTTAAAGAGGATATATTATGCTCATCTTTTTGGGTTCATATTTTATTCTTGGTTGCTACTAGAGCAGGTTGACATGCTTTGATGCCCAAAAAACTGCCCCACCTCTAAAGGCTCACTCTGCTCTGATTGGCCAGTTCAAACACACACCTTCCAGATTAAATTATAGAGAAGCCCAGCACACTGTGACACACTAGTGGTCTGAGATTTTAAAAAAACTGACGAGAACAGAGCGTTCAGAGCCATTAGACACAGCCCACAGGGATTACTGCTACATACCCTTATCTCATGATTTCATACTCTGGCATCATTTAAAACAGTTATCTGACTTTGTAACATCATTTATAGGTTGAAAGAGACAGAAAATCATAATATGACCCCTTTAAGAACTTCAAACGAGACCTTTTTGGTGTGCAGATCTTTCTTTAAACTCCCCTGCAGGTAGTGATCCAACACTCCCTGGGATGTAGCCCTTGTGTATCTTTTTATTACCTTTGCAGTGATATTAAAAGGTTAACACGTTCACACAGTCTGCGATTTTTTATAAGCCGATCTTTCTACATCTGATAGCTGCAAGTCTTTTGCTTTTAGTTTGAATTATGTGCTCACTTTTTTTTAAATAAATTTGTCTAATATTTCAATGTTTGTTATTTTTAAAATATGCTGCTCTGCTGCCACTTAATTTGTCCATGTTAGCCACTTGTCATTTGTTGCAAATACTGCCCCTTCTATGTGCATGCAGTCACATCTCGATCGCAAAACCTGGCATTGATTCACCAATTTAACAACCAGCTTTATGTTACAGCTTATCCTGATTGCTTTTGTTAGGTTTAATGAAGCCAGGTAACAAATAGATATCCATATGTTGAACTTAGTACCACAGGCCTCTGGAGAGGGACTTTAATCTTTTTCATCATATCATCACACAGTTCAGAAACACAGGAGCAGTTTATTTATACCAGATTTTGTTGTACATTTAATTATACATTCACTCATCCATACACTAATTTGGATAGTTTCACTCACTGATTCATACATTCACTTTTATTCACCTGCTTCCTTTCTCTTTGTCTGTCTTTGTGTCCGTCAGCAGGCTTTAGAGATTAAGAGATGAAAACAAAGCGGTGGACAGAGGGAAAGGAAAGATGGATGGAGTAGAGGAAGGAAAAGCTCTTTGGCAGATCTGTTAAAAAATCTAGTGAGTAGCTGAAGAGTTTCTGGCTCGATCCCCAGTGTCTGACTGTGCCCACTACAACGCTGTGAATTACAATGAAACTCCTGTGGGATGTTCTTCTTTTTCCCCTTGCAAGAGGAGGCTAAATTATTAACAGGTTTCTTTCGTGTCAGCCATTAGTTAACAATCCTTAACTTCCTGACTGTAAATGAACCTGTCAGTGCAAATCTTTTATGGTTTATTTTGGGTAAAGAGGTTTACCAGCCTTAACAAGGAAAGTAAATGGTGTTAGGTTTTGTCAGTGTAGCAACATCCAATCACCTGACTCCTGTTTGCCCCCTTTATTAGTGAGAACACCACAAGGTCATGTTTATTTGGCATTAGCAGCTTTTCTTTATTCTCCGTGCAGCATACATTTCACTCTTGTACAATTATCCATTAACACACACAACTCACAAGCCTAACAGAACCAGTCCTAATGCTGCTGAACCCAATTCCTGCTGGTAGCAAACTTGGGCAGAAGAGGATAAAAAATGTTGCAGAGGAGAATACTGTTCAGGAGAGAAAGGAGAAAGAGGAGTGCTCACAGGGAGCATGGGACCATAATGAGTTCTGTGCTACACCCTCCATGCGTCACTTCTCACGTGGCTCTTGCACTCCTATCTCTTCTTCCTCGCCTCCTTTCTCAATATCCTCCACTTTTCACTCCTCCTCTCTTACCTCCTCACGCCCCTCCCATGCCAAGGCAGGGGCATGAAGACAATGAGATGTATGGAGTGTTTTCTCTCCTTTTCCCATCTCATCACCCCAGTAATAAATGAGAAGTATGCATGGGCTTCATACACATAAAGGCCTTACATTTGTGTGTGTGTGTGTGTGTGTGTGTGCGTGTGTGTGCATGTGTGTGCATGTGTCAGGGTCTTTATCTGGATTATGTTGTCATTTTGTGTGTGTGTGTGTGTGTGTGTGTGTGTGTGTGTTTCTCTGTGTCAGCGTCCCAGAAAAGGCAGACCTTAGGGAGTTGTGCTCCACTTTCACTCCTTTATTAATTCACCCTTCACTCCCACTGTGTTTGCCAGGATGGACGAATGGAAGGAGAGAGAAAGAGGGTGTAAGAGGAAAGAGGGGACAAATGGACTGAAATGAGTTCAAAGGAGAGTGGGGACAGACAGTAAACAGTCATTTTTGTTGTTCCTTTGGCTCTTACGGTCAGTACTTACAGTGTATCAAAAGTCGAAATTAGACATGAGGATGTGGTGTACTTTGTGTCTGACTTTCAAAGACCCTGAACACTTTGTGTGTTTTTTTTTAAAAGCAATCCATTTTCACCACTTAGCTCATCCTTGAGAAAGTGCAGCTCAGTTAAAATGTCCCAATCTGTGTAATTTTATTATGAAGGGCCAGAGGCGTAGCACAAAAAATTGGGTCCCATACACACGCATCCCCAGTGGGACCCTAACCCCTCTAATCTATCCATTGTCACACAAGTACAAATAGCTGAATCAACAAGAACACACATTCATCTGCATTTTGCTATTGGGATTGATCAGTAATAAATTATTGAAAGCACTGAAGAACATCTATTCAACATGAAATCACAAAATCAGCCTGTAATTACCATATTAAGCTCAAATTATGAAGTTCAAGAATATTTTAAAACAATGTCCATCCGTTTTTGGGTCCACATTATACTTAAAGCATGAGACAAAGAAAAAAGTAAGGTATTGTTTGAAAAGACAACCGTTAAACTGATTGAAACACACTAATAAACTGGTGTTACCAGCAGGAATACAAGTTCTAGTCGGAGGGTGAAACCCTCAGATCATGAGTTGCTTCATTGTAGAGAGAACTGCTTTTGCAACAGTAACAACACAATAGCAAACATTACAAAAAGAGGGATGTGATTTGTGGATAGAAATACTAAGCCTAGAAAATATACTAAACATAATTTTTGGCTGCAGCTTTAGGCTGTGTATCTATTTATATCTACATACAATATTTGTATATTTAATTTGTATGTTCATGCATACTGGTATCTAGGCTTACCCTTTCTTTTTAAATCATAATCATACATTCGACACAGGCCTTTGTCTCCATAACGCACCTCACAATGACTCATCCTGCATTGCCATGGTGACAAGCATCCCCACATTACTGGACGTCATTTGGTTTGCTTGGACAGACAAATTGACACATATGCAGGCAGGCTGCTGCTCTTATCTCACTGTTGAATTGACTTACTGTTTATCTCTTCAAAAATTAAAAATCATTTGACTTTATTGAGCAAATCTTCCATTTAATTTGAAATCTGCAGAGATTACTTTGTTGTTAATGAACTGATTGTAAACAAGAAAGAATGAAGCAGAAGTTTGTGCTGAGGGTGCAGCCAGTCATAGAGCTCTTAAAATTAATCACCACATGTAAAAGAAAACAAGTGATGTACAATATGTGATGTAGTCAACATTAAAGGCACGGAAAGAGTCTGATTTTGAGACTCTTCTTAATTTAAATAAATTTGAACTTATCAAGAGAAATGTTTCATAACTGTTGTGACATGTTGGATCCCCTGTAACCAGTAAACTCGCAGTTTGGAATGTTCCACACAGGTGTTTTTGAGCATTTCACAATTTTCCCTGTTTCTTGTTGTCCCCACATCAAGTTCAGAATAAACATATACTAACAAAATCACTAAAGTTCATGAGTTAAAATATAATATCTATTGTTTTTGCACTGTCTTTAATTGAGGATATGTAAAATTAAAAAATTCTGTTTTAATTTTGGTTGTACAGACTTTGCAAGAATGCAGAATAATCCAGTTAATCCAAGACACAAGGTTAGTTATTCAAACCATGTCAGACTTCGGCTTTATTAAGTCATGTTAACTCAGTGTAAATTTGTATAATGTGCATACAACCTGCATTATATTTTATGTAATATTTTATTTAACCTTTTTTAATCTGAAATTATATCCAATAAGGAAGCAGTATGGCATGTTAGGCTTGATGTAAAAAAATAGCTAAACTGAACAACAATTACGTGAACAGTGACTGTATTTAGTGAGACTGACATTTAGTGCAGAAAAAACAGGTTCTCTTATTTGCATTTATCAGTGTTAGGATTTAAAAAGAAGAAAACTGAATCATACCCTACTCTAAGGAGCGTGCTGGCAGAAGGCTGATTAAAGAAAGCACACATTAAAAGGGCTGGAAATCTTTAGTATAACCCTTCCTTTCACTCTTTACTGAGGGCTGATAACGTCCTCCATCAATACAAAACATGTCTATGTTACAGCTGTGACATAACACCAACCAGCATTGTCACACCAATATTTTACGCTTGTTTTCATCTTGAATGATTATGTTAATGGATTAGATTGTTCAGTTTTTGTAAATTAACAGAAAAAATAGGGTAGTCCACACTAAACATTTTTTTTTAGCATGGGCTGCTAACTAGCTTTCTATATAATTTGTTTTGATTTTTCTGTTGTTTATTGTTGACTCCCCTGTATTGCATATATCATCGCATTATATGGTATTGTGTAGACCATAGTATTATTTTCAGTGAGGTACCTCTCCGGCATCTGCTTTCTGTTTCACTTTCATATCTTAATCTTATCATCTTAATCTAAATCCATCTACATGTAGCACTGAGGAGAGGCCTGTCATTAGCAACCATGTTTTTTGTGGAATTACACGTTATGACAAAAAAATCCTTGCTTATGACTGAAACATCACCATATTAAAGCTAAGTTGGGACTATAAAACTTTAGGCCAACATTAGCTGCTTTTTTTTTTTCTGGACAAAGCCTACATTTTAGCAACTAACACTTACTGCCCAGAATAGCATTAGGTTTTTAAGATAAGTAGATATAGGTTTATAAGATAAGATAAAATAAGATAAGATAAGTCTTTATTTATCCCATAATGGGGGATATTTTTTGTGTTGGCAGCAGCAAAAAGTTACAGAAAGACAGAAACACATAGTGCACAGTAACTCATCAGTTAAATCTCGTTCTCAAACCTTCTCTTTTGTGAAAGTAAAACATTCTCTTAGTAAAAGGAATAAAGATGCTAAAATTTCAACTATTAGTTGCATGTACACTGTGAATTTTGTACATTTTCAAATTAGTGGAGCCTATTGCAACAATATCATTTTTTACCATTAAAGAAGGAGTCAGCCTTAAAGCGTTTTTACAACCAATACATGATGTCAGCATTGATCACCAAGCTCTCAGATTAAATCTGCTAGCAACAGTTGTCATTTCATCAAACTAAGTATAAGGTTGACATTGAAAAAGCGAGACTTGATTTTGTTTTTGGTTTTTCTGACAACCCCTTGCAACCCCTGCGTTGTAAATTAATGTGTTGAGTTAAAGTTGTACAGATGTATCACTTATATACAAAGAGGGTGGGGCTCAGCAAAGGGTTAGTTGCTTCACGTTGATTTTTGTTTGTTTTGCATAGGAAACCTATATGAAGACAACACAAGACGATTCCACAAGAAGACTGCAAGTAACTGAACGACCAACAGACACCAACATGTTCAGCAGAGCGTGGATCCCATAAGGCCTTGGAGGGGCCCAGTGGGTGGGGTTACAAGGAGGCAGAGATGAACCTTAACGACAGGCCGTCACCTGGGGATATAAGCTCCTCCCACGACTGATCTTCAGGGTGACTGACAGCAGGACCAACACCTCATACGCCAGCAACTGAATCCTTATCGGTCCATCGTACAGGTAAGAAACAAGGGGAAAAGAGAGGAAAAGAACTTTTGCATCTCAAGCTGTCAGACTTGATTTCGTCAGTTTTTTCGGCAGCTTTTTCTAATCATCGCCCTGACTATGCAGCCGGAGGAGGGGTGATGGATATCAGAGCTGAATTGTGAGAAGGAATAGGGTAGAGTGGCTAAAGAGATTGAACAGTTTGAGACAGCAAGATAAATCAGAAATCTAATATTAGTCCTATAAAATAAAGAGGCAGAAGTAGGATGAGTGGTGCACAACCTCAATCTGCCTTCATTGCCTTCTCATGCCTACATTAAACTGCCTCCCCAAAGAATTCAGTCTTTTTCCTGTCCTCGCTTCCAGTGTATTCATGATATGAAGATAATGCAGCACACTTTCACACATTCAGACTTTCCTTGAAAGTAGTCTACATTTACAAGGTTGTACAGACAAAAGTTAGCCAAGAGCAATTGTGTGAAGAGTGCATGATTGCATGTAGTAAATTCCTTTCTGAAATAGTTGCCAGTGATTTATTGTCAATTTTTTAAAAAAGTCACAAAAACAGTCGGATGCATTCCTTCCATTTCAGTGTTGGACAGGTATTTTATTTAAAGCATGCTATAAGACTAAAGGTGTCAAAATAATAGAAGAAAGAGATGTCAAATAACTTTAAAAAAAGACAGGTAAATACTATTGTTTGAGTAAAATTAATTACTGCCAGAGGAAAGTAGTTCAATTAGCACACTCAGAATATTCTTATCTAAAGACTTAATTGCAGCTTACTGGTATGGCATGATTTTTTGAGTATTTGAAAACTTTGTGTTCCCATGTGTACGGAGATAAAGACAGAACGTTCACAGACAAGGTCATATATTAAACCTTTCTTTGCATAACGTTTAGTCACATATGCCAATTTAATTTCTCACTCTCTGACTGGTGTTACTCTGGAAGTAAGCTCATGCAACAAAAAATTACTAATTTTTGGGTAGGTTCACAACTTTTTTTAGTAAAAGAAGAAAGCCACTCACAGAAGATCTAAATTCATATATCAAAAGTCTTAAAAAGAGCACAAGAATTTTGCTCCAACAAAAGAGGTAAATAAAAAGATGTCAGTAGTTAAATTGCTGGTTTGTCAGTAGTTCTGCAGTGTTCAATCTTAACTGGGTTTTGTATACCGAGCTAGTATTGTCCCCCCTAATATCTGTTATCAACATTCTACCATGTGATAATAAGCATCACAAGCACACAGGTATTCAGGTGACTGTGAAACTGCAGCTGTGGCAGCAGTAGCAGCTGGCAGATCAGATTTGTTTTATGAAAATAATGGTTGAGGTACAAGAGAGAAAAAAAACAAAGAATAAACAAGAGAGTGCACCTGTTGTTTGACTCCATTCAAGATCCAAAGCTGAATATACTGATTTAAAACAAATCCTGTGTAACAGGCTTTTGACTCATTCAAATCAAAATGTTTCCAAATTAGATGCATGACTGTACATTTCATGGTAATCTGACATTTGTGTCAAGTGGAGATATTCGCCAGTTTGGGTAGTGAAGTTCATTGTGTTGACAGCATGATTGTGTCAAGTATATTCCAAGGTAATCAGCCAAATGGTGATTCATGTGGTTTTCTGAGCACCAATTTTTGGTGGAGCGAGAGGAAAGAGAAAAACAGTTTTCACTTGTTAACAATGAAAAGCCAGTTCAACTTAAAAATCTAGGCATTTTTTCACATCTTGCTTTCAAAGTCAACCATTTCAGTTAGTAAGTAAGTAGGTAAGTAAAGTTTATTTGTACATCACCCTACACTTGTGGTAAAAATTACAAAGTGCTTTCTTTGCAATAAAAGGTAAAAACACAACAAAACAAAATCAACTCGAGGAAAGCACATCAAGTAAAAACATTCATCCTCTTGGACTATCAGACTCCCAAATAAATTTAAAGGAGCTATGCACAAAATCGATTCAATATTAGTGGTCACAGTTCAGGACCAACCTTACACCGAAACAAAGCTGCGTGTCAGCCACATCTCCCCTTTCCAGCGGTACTCCACCCGCCCAACCCCCTGTTCTCAGCAACTCTGATCAATGGCATCGCCATGTTTGCTTTGAGAGGAATTTCAGGCTCTTGTGGACAAAAACCCTCTCCATATTAAAAACTACACAATATTAAACTAAAGAAATGATCCAATGCGATGGATAACAACCTTGGTGACCAAGCAGGTACTGTTTTTTTGTGATTACTACATGTGAGGAAGAATAGCAGTCAGTAGGAGTCTTTCTACACTCTGTGCCGTGTCAACCTGAGACTCAGCTATGCAAAACCACTGAGTGCTTACCAAGCTGAGTCTCACAAACCCAAAACACATCTAATTGTCTATTTTCATGATGCTTGGCAGTCAAAATCTCAATAACAAACACAATATGCCAGCATTTATATGATTATTGAACAACTGGTGCTATTAGCCAAGCCACTCATTAACACTAGCTACAGCAGCTTCTCGGGCGGCAAGAGAGGCCAGAGCCATGCTAATAGCGTCAGAATCTCAGTCACAACACGATATAACAACATTTATGTGATTATTGATAGCTTCTGATGTTAGCCTTCCCACCCATCTGTAACATTAGTTGGACTTGGGTTAAATACAAAAATATGCTCATAAAAATATGCCAAGCTGCTCCTCACTCACTGCAGCGTTTTACAAAGGGGTTGGGGGCCGACGGTTCCTGAAATCTGATGAGTGATTTCTTTATATAGCTCCTTTAAATTCAGATTGCATTATATCGTGTAAAAGTTGGAATTTCAGAGGTGCTTGCGAAGAAATTTAGGTATTCATAATTAATCCTCTTTTGAGCATAAACGTCTAGAGCCATGGAAATAGCAGTCAGGCCATTTGTCCAGCCATCTTGCTCCAGAGCAAAGTCTTAGTTGCCCAAAAAATAGAATAACTTGTTATTTGTTTCACAATCTTTTGTGTTGTAGACAACAACGTTGTTTCAGGGTGAGAGCGTACCCTGTACGTTGTTACTGCTGAAAGCAGTTGTGCTATGGTTAGTGAAGTTTAAGGCGACTACACACCAAACTGACAACAAAGAACAAGCTGCAACAATGTGCCATCAGGCTCGAACGTGCTGCGCCTGTGCCAAGGCAAATCCCTCTCCACAGATACCCAAACCGTTGTCATGATTAAGCATCATGTTTTGAACCCACTCTCGCTAATATTCCTGCTTCTAACTGATATGTTTGATAAAAAGTTAAAGATGGCTCTCACGAAGAGGCAAAGCAGAAAATTAAGGAAGAGCCGCACTAAATGTGTGTAATCATGGAAGCTAACTTGGTCTCCTTACTGGAACAGCCAATCAGGGTGATTTCTCTTACTGATGAGTTGCTGATTCTGATTCTACATGTTGAATTAGCCAAAAAGCCTCCATCAAGCACAGAGCAGTTCTGACGCTGCGATTCACCGCACTGACCAGAGACACCTACTCTCTCTGACAGCCCTGACAAGTCCGGATCCCCAGCCGTCAACCCCATGTGCAGGAGACATACAATTACTTCAAAGCACTAACAAGAATTTCTAAGAGACCTAAAATTCAAATGACCATCAACTGGCGGCCTTATATTATTGTAAACTGTACATTTTGCTCAAGAGTTAGACTCATTTTTTAAAAGGAAGATCTGTGAAGTGACAGCCGTCGCTGGAATGATAAAAAACAGCAGCAGGATCTTAGACCGTGTTTGTACTCAACCTACATCATAGCCAGGTTATGTCACTCTTGTGGATAGATTTTCTCATTAAGTTCCAAATGTCTGCTATGGGAATAAAGTTTATTGCCCACAACATTCATAAGCAAAGTCAAGCGTCAACAGTTGGATCTCTGACTAATGAAAGATTATTTCCCATTGTGCTTCTTTTACATCAGTCAGAGCAATCTGCTTTAATAGCTCAAGGCAAGGAACTTTATAAAAGTGATTTGTAGTGATGTAGTACAGATCCCACTTATGAAACTTTAAACATTGCTGGATATGTGTAGTACACTTTTATAGGGGCTTCCAAATCAGGGTTGTTATCATAAACTAATACTTAAATAAAAATAAGCGGTAAAGACAATGTCGTAAACTGAAGCACACACAAAAAAACCCTCGTCTTGCAAATGTATTTTATATGCATGTAAAGCTAAATTTGACACCTAGCCCTTACAAAACAAAAAAAAAACCTACTGAAAAAAAATAAATATAGATGTCCCCCACTAACCACACCTGTTCACCATATCCAATCACTAGACTGCCTTAAACTGGTTACACACTAGAGCTTATCTGATTTTTAAAAACATGGAGACCACAGACATAAGGACAATTTCAACCAATTTCTTAATATTCTAATAATCTGAACCCACACACTAGACAAGTCGTTCAGACCACAAGACCACACACCTGGCGTTTGTGGTCACAATTTCACAGACACATGATCCCACAAAAATAATTTGGTAATAATTTAACCTTTGATACTAAAAGTTGCTGCTACTTTGATAGCATTAACCTATTCACTCACCTATTACATCCAACAGCACCGCAATTTCTACCCACACCTTTTCCTTGTCGGCCCTCCTGTGGTATGTCTTGCATGAGACAGCACTCGCATTGTTGCCGTAATTCCACAAGCTGATCTTCATTTTATTCCACTTGGCTTGGGGCACAGTTTTGTTTATGTTCATTGCCATGTGTGCAACTGTAAAGTTTAACGATGCAACATCTGGTTGGTGACGCCTCCCGCTTCGCTCTCATTAACTATTGCTGGTATTGCTGGCACAACTTTGAGATCAGGGAGGCACAGACTTGATCAAGAGCAGTAAGATACATAATCGTAATGAGGCCACGCGCTATTTGGACAAGTAATGAGGATGTGGGGGGCAAATCGGGCTCAGAATTGGGCCCCAAATCATCCAGTGTGTAGCCAACTTTACCTACCTGCCCTCGTTTTGCTTTTCAGCTCCCTCATATTTTTTCGAACCCTTTGTCTCCAGCTTGTCTGTGAACATTTCTGTTTGTGTTTCTGAGGATTTTCTGTGTTTGCTACTTATGTTTTGATCACCTGTGCTTGGATTACCTGAGTTTAGTTTCCTGCTTGCTCACCTGCTGTTCATCCACCCATCAGTCTGTAAGCCAGTTTTCTCCCCTTGAAGTATTGTCCTTGCATCAGCCTGTTTTCATGTGTTTGCCTTTGGGTCAAGCCGGCTTTCTCCTCCTGTCTCCTGTCTCCTGTAACACTAAAATTAAATGTGAAAAGTAAGTCTAAACTAAAATTCTAAAAAAATTAAATGTTTGTAACCTTGCTCTAAACAAAGAATTAATAAGAGAATAACCAATCAAATGTGATCTACAACATGTAAAACACACACACTGTGTGTGTGTGTTAGTGAATTCATTCGAGTGGGTGTTTGTGTGGGTGTACACAGGCCAGCCATATTGCCGTATTCACCCTCTGTCCTTCCTCTCTGTCTTTCTCTCTTTCTCTCTCTCTCTCTCTGTTTCACTCTCTCCATCCACCGTTGCCATGGAGACCAGTCCTACTCATCTCTGTTCGCTGAGTCAGGAAAAGGAGGGTGTAGTTTGACGGGGGTGGTCCCATCAGAATCACTAGGTGGCATCTCAGACCCATCAACCAAACAGCATCAAGCTGCTCATAGCAGTTAGGAAATATCAAGTATTTAGCTGTTAGGAACATAAAGAGATGATACTCTGAAAGACTCTGCATGGCTTTTTATGGGGCCGACCTCCCCTTTAAGCAGCATTTCACTCACTTAGTAGAATAAATTTTGACCTCCTTTTTTTTCGACCACAAGGCAAAATGTTCATTTACGCCTACAGGAAAAAGTGCTTTTTCAGTAGTAACGGTACCTGTGGTAGAAGTCCAACAAATTAGCTCATCACAAAATAGATTTGCTGTTCTCTGCATCATACATTATTCTCCTTTTTATCCCCATAATTCATAACTCACTTGTGATGTGATGTAAAATAACAGTAAAGGAATAGTTCTACATTTTGGAGAGTCCTGGTCCCTTGTGAATAATGGCTCTGTGGGTGTGCTGCCTTCCATACATATTTAGCCTACATATTAAGCTCTTGCTGGACAATTGTTATGTGACATCATCACTGTTACTGTTTATCAACTAATTCATTTCCCGTTGCTTGAATCCTGAGTTCAGAATAGCTCTGTGTTTGATCATTCTGTGAACAAGGTACTTGACAGAGACGCCTGTGCTGACAAGACTGATAGCCATTGCAGTCATTTTAGCTGTGCTGAAAGTAATCCCTTACTCAACCACTGGAACAGAGGAGTAAACACCTCTGTGCTTCTGTTTCTGCACTGATGGTCAAGGGTGATTCTTGACTTACAGCTTTGGCTGTCATGACGTGGCTAGGAACGGTCTGTTGTTCTCCCATGGCTGTTAGAAGAATGTTGATCTTCTTTTGACATTGGTTGAGCTCATTCATAAGTTCTTTACATGCGTGAACTGGAGTCATGGCTAGGATACTGTCTGTGTCACCAGCCCCGAGAACATCTGAATAAAGCTGATCTTTTTTTTAACTTGGAGTGCAGCTTGAGCACCGTTTCAATCAAATTTTGACCTGTTCCCAATAAATAGCTTTTGAGTCCCAGCTTTTGAGTCCATATGTGTGAATACATCTGTGGATTTTTTTTACAAACTATTTGCAAAATATCCAGAATGAGGGAGGTTTTGTGTTCTAAACTTGTGCAGTAGGCTGACAGCAGGAAATACAGTCACCTGCCAGTTAATTAGATAGCCTGAAATCCCACCTCTGTGATGATTATAAATATTTAGTTTTTGCTGAAAATGTTGTAGAGAGGTATTGATTTAACATATTGATCATTTTAAAGATATAATGTTATTGGAGATTGTTATATTGGCATGTGTTTCCTTTATTTTGTCATATTTATTTACATCACTGAGACTAGGCTAAATAAAAGAAACACCTCTCTTGTGTTTATCTTGCCACAAAAATGTACACAAACATACAACAAACCTCATCCTCTGGGAACAGTGTTTCTCTCATGTTGACCTCTACAGACTCAGTTGGGGGCTGAACTGTAATTAAGACGATACAACTGAGCTGTAATTAACAGAATACAAAGAGTATGTGTTCTCTGGAAGGCATGAGTAACTTGTACATGTGTTTAAAAAAGAAGGTGAGAGTTTCTGTTTCTAGATTTGAAAAGCAGTTTACTGTGTGTGTAAGATTATGTTGGCATTATTTGCGTTTTGTATTTTTGGGACAGAGTGCTTCTTTAAATAGCGTCTTTGTGAGTGCCATTCGCTGTAATGACTCCGTTGTGTTTGCAGTTTCTTCTCCATGGAAGAGGACAGCAGAGCAATAGAGAACATTTGGGCAAGTCCACAGTAATTGAAGCAATTGCAAATGAACCCCATGGGAGTGAATCTTCAGGCTGAGCTGAACTGAACACAGTTAATGGCTTTTGTGAACAACTCTTGTGTGATTCACTCCTGGGGCCACATTACAGCAACATCCGAATGAGAAAATCCTATCTTAATCCCACTTAAGAAAGCAATTTAGAGTTTTTACGAGGCAGAAGGAGTGTTGATGAATGCAGCATCGGTTGTCAATCAAGCTGGAGTGTACGAATCTTGAAATCACCCTCAATCTGCTGCAGGGACACCAAATAACTTAATCTGATAGCATGATTCATGACTGACTGTATGCTTCAGATGGAACCAGGAAAACAGCATAAATATGTCTTGAAGGAGGAATTTCACTGAACCATACTAGGGGCGTAACGATATGTCTCAATTTGTATTAGGATACACGGTTGACACAGTTGACACGGTTGACGACGATACAAGAACGATATGGGCTCATTTAGAGCAAAAATATATGATACATGAATTCAAGGACTAGAACTTGACATAGTAACTTTTTTGCCAAAAAATAGAGGAAAAGAAAATGTCTGTCTCTAGTAGAGGAGGTAAAACACGTTGAACATGATCCCCCATTATATGGCATGATGCTGCTGATGCAACATGTGTGCCCAGAACGTCGGAGAATGAACTGGACTAACATTTACAACTATTTACCATTGTAAGTGTGAAAAATACATCCACATAACTGACGTGTTGAATACAAAACGCAAATTCTTAGAACTGATAAAACTAAATTTTGCTTTGAAAAACCATTTTAGATCGATACAAGTCACACAAGAAGGACAATATGCCGTTTACCCGTCAGTATAGTTGGATCACAGGAATACAAATCAATGCATTGATACAATGGATGTACTGTCACACCACTAAACCATACACAGCAATAATGGGTACTCACGGATGGTTGGGTGAATAACAGGAAATGAATGACTCATTGATTCTTGGTCATGGTATAAGATTCTCCCCTGAGCTGCTTTAACACAGCTCACTGCTTTGTCAGAAATCTCAAAGTCACAACTTCCTTCTTAGTTACTAAAATCTTTAAAATACAATAACTTTCCAAAAACGAAAATGTGTGAAAGCTGAGTCATCTGTGGGAATGATCCATTATGAGAACTAACACTATAGCATTGTGTAAAATTGTTTAGCAATTTCCAAAGCATTGATTCAGGACAATGACTGTAAAAATGTCAAAGTAACCATGTGGGACACAACTAAATCCGTTTACATTAGCAACTGTTGAAGAACATGACTCTATCTAATTTTTTTTTTCTTTTTTATGGCAACGACGGTGCAGCAGCCGATAGCTCCTGCAAAATCTGCTACATTTTAAAAAAAAATTTCCTACTTTTTAAAAATCATTTTGGTCCTTTATGTGGAGGCATGGACTGTGTACAACAGAGACGCACTCATCGACATAGCAAAAGAAGTGTGAGCTTTGAACTGAGTGCAGAAGACTGTGGGATGATCTCCGCCCATGGCCTGCAGCGACCTGCAAGTTACATCAGCAGGACCAGGTGTCACAGAGAAAAGAGGAAGGAGAGATGGCATCAGAGATGGACCTCAAGATGTCACTTTGCCAAGCTTTCTGTCAAATGTATATCTCAGAAAAATAGGACAGAGATATGACTCGGGCTCACTCAGCAGTGGGAGATCAGACACTGTTGTGAACATCATGTGGTTAACCCCTCATTCAGCGCAGACAGGACACAAAGCTCCTGTTGGCAGAGAGGAGGAGGGCTCTGTGTCTGTATGAATAACGCTTAATGCTCAGGTGCAGTCAAAGTGGATGTTGTTGTTGTTGTTCACCAGATGTCGAGTTTCTGACACTATGATGGCTGCCACTTTACTTGCCCAGAGAATTTATCAGTGCTTACATTGTTGCTGTTTAGGGATCATACAATATTTATATGGGGGTTATGGTTAATTTGGATATTTATTCCTTCATTTATTCATTCATTCAATGAATAACAAGAGTAGGACCTTTAGTAGGAGTCTACTTACGCTGTGGGCAGTTTGGACCCAAGACTCAGCTATGCCTTACATTTGAATTTGATTTTTGCGCTGCGAAACTGATAACAAATCTTGATTCTTGATTCTACAAGAGTGAACCACAACCACAATGTAAAAGCATGTGATAGTTTCGTCACACTATTTTACTGATAATGACAGTTTACTGAGTATTGTAATGACATGAACACTACATTCCACAGGTGTTGATTTTCTGAATGACTGTGTTTGATATGCTCACCTATTATACTGTAGTTCAGTTTATGTGGGTATTGCATAGGTAATGTTACAAGGTAATGTAATTATGTGCTTAGTTTAAGTGTAAACATAATCACAGTAACATATCGTTGCTGTCGAGTGACACAGGCATTAAAAGACATTTGCAGGGAAAAGGGTGAAACCTGAAAGCTTCTATTGTTGGCTAAACTGGGATTTTTAATTTTTTTTTTAAAGGAATTCCCTGTTTGGCCAAAACAAATGCAACTTGTGCCATTTGGAAAGTTGAATTTAATGAGTGAAACAGCTTTTTTGGCTTTAGCTTTTTTCTTTATTTTGAGTTTGCCAGATGGATTTTTAAGGATATGAGCACCAGTGATGGAGTAGACTCTTGCAACCCAGATGGAAATTACCCAATTTGTTTCAGTTCGATTGATTTTAATTCAAACACCGTAAACTATTCAGTGTTAATGCTGCTTTCCAGAGAAAAAAGTATGAAATATAGGATCATTTGAACCATTCAAACAGCCAAGAGTATGTTGATCTAGAGTACTGGTGTCCAGATTTTTCTTATAGGTGACTTTGTTCCCTTGCAGACAAAAAAAACGCGTTTTGTTTGGAAAGTAGCCTTCATATGGAATGTGACATATGGATTTAAAGAACACTGTCATTTTAATTCTGTCCTCTATGTGACAATGAACATTTTTAGATGCTTCTAATGAAATGGTAAGCTCTGTTATTAATTTGTAACCTGAATGTGCCTTATAGTTTATTACACACAACCATATGGGAAGGCTCCATTGGAAACTGTTTGAAAAAAGGCAGTCATTTTGAAAAAGTACTTGACAGGTGACTGGATAAACATCTGTTTGTCACTGTCTATTGTGGACTAACTTCGACCAATTGGAGCCAGATGGCAAGTCAAACTCTTACAGAAACAAAGAGTCAAAACATATTTTCTGTCAAGAAAAGTCTTCAGTATCATTCTTTGCTCTTCTTTCAATGAAGAAATACCCTCCAGCTCTGGTGGAACTGATGCTATAGCAGCTTCTATGCTAACCATGTCCATAGCCACCAATGTTTTCTGAGTGAGCAGTTGCTTCTTGCAGCATCACACACATAAACCAGGCCGGACATAATGCCAGTACTTCCTCAAAGGACGCTGATTGGTCCAGTGCACAGTCTCATGGCAAGAAACGGGTAGCTTGGAGCCTGGCAAGATGGATTTGTGTGATACCATGATATCGTGATCTTACAAGTCAAGCTGCCTTGCAATGTTAGTTGATTTGCTAAATCTGATCTAAACCTGTTTTGCTACCCCACAGGCAATGGGTGGGAGTGATGAAATTCCCCATAAATCTAAACAGGCAAGAAAGAAAGGCCGTTTTTAGTGTCTAGAATTTCCTAGAAGACTCTACAGCTACCGGCTAAAACTACATGCCATTTCCAACCAAATTAATTCCCTCACTTTGACCTCCTTAATGAAATTTTACCACACACATGACTGTTTATGTGGGTTGCCCATGTTTTGCAGCAATCAGCGCCTAACAAACAAACACTACAAATACATGTTTTCAACAGAGGAAAATATGCTTAAAGAATAAAAGTATGCATCCGTTTATATACACATAGTACAAGTGAAATGCGAGCTGTGACGAGGATTATCTGATTGAAAAACCCACCTAAAATGGGTAGGTATGCTTTTACTTACATTTCTCACTGCATGGTGAAACTTAAGTAAACTTTATTCCCTATATTGAAGGTAGTTGTAGGCTTATTGTTGATATATTAATGTCCTGATGTAACTCTGGAAACACATGCGATCGACCAAATAAGAAATACACCCGCACATAACTTTTTTAAAAAAGCCACAACTTGTAGGTTTTTACACCTCAGTTTTCACATGGGCTAAATAAACAACACATAATGGGTTAAATGAACTTAAAGGCTGTTCACTCATTTTGTGCTAAGCTCAACTACACTAGTCTCCTGGTGGCTGTAGCCTTATATTTAACAGACAGATATAGAGTGGCATTGATTCTCTCAACTTACTCTCAGCAAGTAATACACATTTTCACCAAAATATCCACCTATTTTGTAAATACTACCCGATACATTGGACAGCAGGTGCATTATTGTGCACTGATTAACATGATCCAGGATCTAGACGTTCATTGCCTGACATCAGACAGAAGTGTCAATTCTGTTTCCATCTAAAGAATCAGTCAGCTAAACTCAGAGGGGTGGGCGGATTCAAAGGTCTAGACCTAGGCGAAGACATTCATCCGTGTTGTCTCTATCCATCTTCGTTTGCTCCTCCGCTGTATTCTCTATCTCTCCTCAGGTATTCTCTCTTCTTCTGCGGTGGCAGGAATGGTCGCCATAGCAACAGAGAACCTACAGAGTAGAGAGGGAGAGAGAGAGAGAGAAATGGAAAGAGAAATGGAAAAGCAGAGAAGGAGGAAAAAGGGAAACTTTAAGGCTGAAAGCCACACTTTGTATCCATTTCTTCCTCACAGTGTCTGTCTCTCTTTATATATATGTGGTGTCTTCTCTTCTTCACATAGATTGGTTTCCTAGAGCTGCTTTTAGAGCTTTCATCTGTTCATTGTATACATCCCTCCAGCTTTATTTCTAATCCTTCATCTATTCCTCTGTGTCCTGGAGTTAAGGGCCAATTATACCTTCTGGGTATGGTACACATAACTACATTTTCCCTTGTGTGTGTGTGTGTGTGTGTGTGTGTGTGTGTGTGTGTGTGTGTGTGGGTGTGTGTGTGTGTGTGTGGGTGTGTGTGTACTCTATTGTAACTCGGGGAGAATGGATTCTTGCTTGAGGTAAAAACTGCTTGTTAGCTGCATTATTTACTTGTTGTTGCATGTTGTGGGTTGATTTAAGGCAGAGAATCAAAGTCACACAGGGTGTCTCCTGACTGCAGGGCAGTCTCATTATTTGATGGCTTTCACTCGACTTTTATTGGTACAATTTTAGGTTTGGTGAATGCAAAATAAATGCCCTCTACTGAAATCTATTAAGAACGAAGGACTTATGTGAAGTTGAAAAAGTCTGGAGATTCACGTTGCTGAAATGGAAATGATAAAAGGTTTCTGTCCCTGTGTGTGTGCTGGAGAAGCAAGAGAGTGTGTGTGTGTGCATGTGCCCATGTGTATCTCTCTGTTTTAATCTCATTCATGTATTCAACAGCAGGCAGAAAAGCTGACGCAAGTGAGAGGGAGAGGAGACATGGAAGTGAGAGGCAAAAAGTGTGAGATTAAGTGTGAGGAGGAGGAAGAAATCCACAAATGTAGCCACCTATCCAACCATCCAAAGTGCTAAAGGTGATATTTGACGGAGACATTAAACATATAGCACATGTGGCGCATGAATAGTGAATGAGAAGATGAAAGAGAGGTGAAAAGATGTAGGACTTTAGAAATAGAGGACAAGGAAAATCAATTTTCTTCTCTTCTAACTTAAATTTAGTTCTGTAAGATTTATTAAGGATCGAAAGGCAAATATCCTCAATTGAGGACCAAAATAATATTGTTAATACACACTCACTGTCCACAAATGTATCTCAGCTTGCAGACTTACATCGCAACGTACCCAGCTCTTCATTGTGTCCATCACTGTTTGCTTTATGCTGACAACAAATGGAAGAAAGGAAAGCAGACAAACATTGGTTGAGATAAATCAGGCAAACAGCAGAAATGGAGACATGGTGACACAACAGATGAGGAAGAGAGAAAGATATAAGATGGGTAAACAAAATGAAGGGTTGAAACTGAAGGAAAAAGAGGAGGATGTTCTTAACCATATCCGTCACCACCCATAATTTATCAGCAGGGTTGGGAAGGTTACTTCCCAACAATTGTGCATAATGTGAAAACCCCCTCAGAGTCCAGAAAGATCATCTTCACAAGCGAACATGTCTTGGTTTTTGAAGTGTAGATGAAATCGCTGCTTTTTGTCTTTTGTCATCCGGTTTGCGATTTCCCCCTTCAGTTCCGAAGAGTGAATTGCTCCACTACTTCACTCAGGCATGCGCATTTCAGCATTTCAACAATGCATGGGGAGTCATTCACTCACTCATGGAGTCAGTCAGTAAGTCCCTGACATGATTCTATGGCCATTACCTTCGGTCCAGCCAAAAATAAATCAATCAATCAATAGAGTTTTTAGAAAGATGTGGAATCAAAGTATTATTTTTACACCCCAAAATTATTTCGATTAGGATTTTTTTTTTTTTTTTTTTTAATTGTGGGGTCCAAAGTGATTGTTTACCTCTGTGTAAGTTGGCCAAAAGCTTGTGAACCAACAGTATGACAACGTTGGTATCTCTATTTCTTAACTCAATATGTTAAACTTGTAAGCAATAGTTTCTAATTTACACATCCAGCATTTACAGAGCAACATTAGCATTCTTCTGGTTGTATCTCTGTCCGACTGACAGCTCATTCTCTTTTCGCTTTTTACTTCCCCAACACCTGCAGGTAAATATGTGACTCTTTTGCTGCTAAATCTAACTGTGTATTTTGTTGTTTGGTGTGGAGCAGGTTGTACAGAGTAGGTTCTAGAGCTTTTAGCTGAAAAAAGCTTCCTGAAAACAACACTATGAGACAAAGAAAGAACCATATCGGTAAAAAGAAAAAAAACAAGGTTCAGTCAGGCAGTGCACCAATGAACTTAAACTTAATATAAAGCTAATATAAAGCTCTGTGAAGTCCAGAGGAGCTGCAGAGTCAGGTGATATATCAGGTCATCACCATGACTGACCATGAGTCTTGGTGCTTTTACATTTTAATTGTAAAAATATTGATTATAGCCAATAAAAAAACATCAAAAAGGCAGTGTTCTTATTATATATAAAAAATATTTACAAGTGTTATAACCTCGAAACAGTGGTTTGAAGTTTGTTTCTATTGACAACAGTCTTTTCCAAGATATGATATTAATACTCAAGCTAATCAAATAAAACTTTCATTACCTTACATTTGTGTTGTCTTCATGTAAAACTGTAAAAAATGACTACACTGGTGATCACATGTTTGGATCTTCAGTCTTTACTGAGGAGCTCTGCCTAGGTGCAGCAGTTTGATGTCATGAGTGTGACAATAGCCTGTGTGCTTATTCTTCTTCTACAGCTTCTTTTTATTATCTGCTGATCGCAAGCCAACTTTAAAGGTGCATGTCACCACCTATGTTTCAGAGTGTGTGGATGCTGAGTTTGTTAAGTCCATCAAAAGCAGTTCGGCTTCATATAATCGCCTCCATTTTTTGACCAATGAGGATAAATAGCTGACAATATAATTTACTAATATGAGCCGATATTTTATTGGCTCTGAAAAATATCAGTATCGCAGATTAGCTAAAATCCTCTTGCTGCCCTTAAACTCTTGACAGCTTCTTGTTAAACAAATAAAAACCAGTACGCATAAAAAAAAAAGATAGACATAACAAAACATAAAACTTAAAACCAACACAGAATACTCAAGCAGCTAACCACTGCTTCCTTGTGAATGACAGACATTGTGATGACGACGAGGATGAGATGGATGTGGGCTTGGAGACTATACTTAGGTTAGATTTGAAGAATCCAGCCTCAGAGCTGGGATGCAGCTGCCAGTAGATGCTAAAATATTTTGCTCTAGACCAAAGTGTTGGATGGATCAGGAGGCTAAAATTGATACACATTCAAAAACTGCTTTTCTGTGCTGGCATTCAGAGAAATGTATGGTATGTTTGTGCCAAAATAAAAGCAGTGCTGAATTACAAAGCCTCCTAAGCAAGCAGTTCCCCCGGTTAGTTTAACAGCTTCAGTACTAAAAGGCCCTGTGTACAACTTTCCACCAGCTCCTCCACTAGGCCTCCCCACTCTGGAAGCACGCCAACCCACAGGAGGTTGCCAGTCCGTTGTCACTCATTTACGAACTGTCGTGGCAGAGTAATGAACACAGACAGTAAAATGAGACACAAATGGAAACAGAGAGATCAAACATTTCAAAGTAAGACCTACTGTATAAACACAAATTGCCAAATTTCCTCTTTAATAGTAGGAAATGATCACTGAAAAGCAACGTTTCACTTCCAATGATATCATAAGAATTTGTCTCAAGTCACTTGTACCATGATCAGTATTTTTTTTCCAGAGTCTGAGGCTAAAGGCTGGTTGTGCTTGGTTGGCAATGGCATTACAGGCAAAGACAAGATTCCTTTATCTTTAGAGTGGTGGCGCCAGTCTGTGCTCTACTTGATCACTTCGAGCAAACTTCATGCACAACAATAAAGACAAAACAGCATCAATATTTTGTTTGAGCTGAATATGCTGTCACTTAGATCAGCAAAAAACGACAGTTTGTCTCCACTGCACTGTGTCGATCTTTAACAAGATCATTAAAACCAGAGAAGTGATGCAGATACTCAGCTGCACTTAAAAAACTTCTATCAAACCTTAAGAAATACTCATACATCACCCTCACATTTTTTACCCAACACAGCCATGCTGTGCTGGCCACAGTAGTGAAACGCTACAAATTAGTGCTACAAGTTAGTAAAACGTAATCATTGTTTGACATGATACTTTAAAAGCAGGATCCAAGTTCTGCTTACTTGATTGCTGTCGCCGCAGTTCATGCACTCAAGGACAGCTACACTTCCTTCATATCCATTATTCATTGGTAAGACCAAAACAGCACCTCAAATCAACGACAGGGACCACGGAAAGTCAAAATCAACCACTCTTTCTCATTGACCGGCAACTACGGAGGATCTTGATCGCTGACGAATCAGAGATACCATGTGGTATGAATGCTCACAAGCTTTGAGCTTCTTAGACAGAGTTACACAAACAATCATTTAGGATCCAAGAAATTTTTTAAAATACTTAATTTATAATCATGGTAATTTTGGGGGGAGAAAAGCAACACTTTCATTTTGAACCTTTCTAAAAACTCTGTGGATGGGGCACCCGATGGCTCAGTCAGTAGAGCAAGCGCCCCATATACAGAGGCTGTGTCCTCGCGCAGCGGACCCGGGTTCGATTCCACCTGTGGTCCTTTGCTGCATATCATTCCCCCTCTCTCTGCCCTGTTTCCTGTCCTGTATATAAAGGCACAAAAGCCCCCAAAAAATCTTAAAAAAAAAACAAAAAAAAAACAACAACTTTGTGCATGTATTGTTATTTAAAGGTTATGAGTCTACATGTAAATGTTATCCTTATGTTGTCTTAATACTTATCATCATCATATCATCATACAAGAATCAAGTCGCTATGCTTTACTGCACTTCCAGTTACCTAGCAACACCCATTCACAAAATGCCATTTATGGCACTATGCGATATAGAAGCTGAATGCACTCTCAGACTTGGAGAGAGAGGCAAAGTGAGAGGACATTGCAGAGATGTGGTTTCTCAGGGACTTGGAAACAAACAAGTGAAAAATCCTCTGCGGTGTTCTGTGTGGAGGAGGAGGTCTGATAAAGAAACATCAGGGGCAGCTTGTAGTTTATACCAAAACAGACACTCGTCACTCTACAGCTATGTATTCCTGTATAAGAATTACATCTTTCTTGACACATAAACAGTTGAGTCAACCTGTAGCCTTTCATATATTCAGTCAATAGAAGTCCGACATACACTTGTGTCCTTTCCTTTATTAACATGTCCTGTAGCACCTCCTACCTTCCACATAATCCCATGTACTGTATTTCCTGTCTGTCCTCAGCATGTCTCTCCATCGTCAGTGAGTCTTTCAGCCAGCTGGACAGCCAGCCAATTAGTCATCTCAGTGGGAGCAGACTAAAACTTGGGCTCTTCCCACACCTAATACCTAACAGATCTCAAGGCTTACAATACAGACAGTAATGGGCACTGTGTACAAGACAGATTTATAAACTGCAGCTTTTGGCCCCACAAAAAAGAAAATAAAACATTGTGATTCATGAAATACGTCTCCATAGCAACCATGGATATTTCATATTGCAAGACTGTGGGACAAGGCTGCCCACTGTTCTGCTCTGCTCTTGTCTTCTCTATTCTACTTTGCTCAATTATTGTTGTATTTGTACAGTAGATCATTTTGGCCCCAGAACTGTGGAGGCACAGGAATCACTGTCACTAGCTATGTTTCCATCGCCCTTTCTTGATTCGCATCTAGACGTATCGCATTGGAAAATTATGATGGAAACGCCGTAATTCGCACTAAAATCCCCTGATTCGCACAAACTGAAATACGCTGGCTAGAGCCGGGTTTTGGTTGATTCGAAAGGGATGGAAACAGATATATTGGCATTAAGTCTGACGTAGCACACTTTCACCCCAACTGCTTCCGGTTTTTGCGGGTCACTCAGAAGACAACAACATTAGATTAGTGTGGACGTAGCACCCCTGCCTCCATCCTCAGATCAGACAAGACAACCTGCTGAATTTAAGCATATTACTAAGCGGAGGAAAAGAAATTAACAAGGATTCCCTCAGTAGCGGCGAGCGAAGAGGGAAGAGCCCAGCGCCGAATCCCCATCTGGCGGGTGGTCATGGGAAATGTGGCGTACAGAAGACCACTTTGCCCGGTGTCGCTCGGGGGCCTGAGTCCTTCTGATCGAGGCTCAGCCCGTGGACGGCGTGAGGCCGGTAACGGCCCCCGTCGCGCCGGGGTCCGGTCTTCTCGGAGTCGGGTTGTTTGGGAATGCAGCCCAAAGCGGGTGGTAACCTGCGGAAAACAGTAGTTTTCACCAAAGTTCGTGCTTTTGGTGGAAACACACGATTCAAATTTCTTTTAATGCGCATCTCCCACTGATTCGAATCACTTTTTGATGGAAACATGACTACAGTCATTTATCAAAATATACATTTTATCATATATTAGACTATTTAGAATGTGGATAATTATGTTTACATAAATGAAACAAGTATTTCTTAAGCTTGCAGTGGGATTGTTCTGGCCACGCTGCTGTTTTGATGTTTCAAAACATTTTGCTGATTTTTATTCCTCTAAAGACGACTACTAACAAGTTGAATAAGATTTCGGATGATGGGGAACTATGTTAATATGTCAGCATCCAAAACAGTTTAGTAATGCAGTTGATGCTGACGCATTTACTGTTGCTGCCTGAGGCACAAGCAAATCCAACAGCTGTTTAGGGGCTCACAGCCACTGACTGCTCCACAAACAAGCAAATGTGAAGATGTCAGTTTGTGTTTTTATTAATAGTATTTATTTACACATTTTACCATTTTTGCACTATGATTTTTCTGGCGTTATAAATCTAAGATGGTTATTTAAAGAATAGCTAAGGAGGTTTTTCAGTCTGTGACGTCAAAGTGGAGCAGAAACATGAGTAGAAGCAATTCAATTACTTAAATACAAGAGCAAGACTGATGTGAATTGATCATTGACATCATATCGGTTTTTGATCAGGTACCTCATACCAAGATATTTCTATTCTACTTTTTCTGTCAGTGTTTAAGAAACACATTCAGGCACGGGAAAGCCTTTGTTCATTCGGTGCGTTTGTGTGTGTGGTACTGCCCCTCTCTGCTGTGATTGGAGTTGAGTTAGTGTCTCCATGAATCACTTTATGATCTCATATCACTTATTCATAGGCTTATGAATTATGAAAACTTCAATGAATCGTTCATGTACACAACATCTCTCAGGTTATAAGTATGGCCTGTATAAATGGTGTTTTGTATGAGTTGTTTTGCACTGCTCTCCTCTGGTGTATAGCATTGTGCGGTTCAGTATGGTATAGTATGGTTCTGTATTGGTTGTATTTACACATGGTGAAAATAATTAGCTTT
Organism: Naso thynnoides; assembly: GCA_029783665.1. NCBI lineage: Eukaryota > Metazoa > Chordata > Actinopteri > Acanthuriformes > Acanthuridae > Naso > Naso thynnoides. The sequence goes on along the minus strand of JAQLOL010000020.1, from coordinate 7,191,630 downwards.
GCTGTGTTGTCTCCTCTCTTAAATTAAAATTTCCAAAAGTAATAAAAAAGAAAAACAAAGAAAGTGCTTTGTGGCCAATGTGGACAGTTGATGAGTAAAGAAGCAAAAGAGATACACACAACACATTGGAGTCTTTAGAGTTTCTGTTGACTTTTAAAGGTGAGCCATGTAGTTTAAGATTTGTTAGCATTGTTTTGAGTTGGTTGCACTGAACACAGAATATATACAAACCTTTTCTAGAGCAAATGTGCCACAGAATGTAATTTTTTACAGACTACACCTATAGCGCACAGACGGCTTAGGGTTGTGTGAGTCACAGGCCTCAAGACGCTGAGCTGTAGTTTTAGAATTGTCTTCTGTTGCTGGACCTAGCACAGCGCTGTGTCACTTCAACTTTTTAACTTAGTTTGTGCAATATGTAAACATCTACAGACAACAGTAGGCTGAGGGATAAAGTTAGCAAGCAACCACCAGCTGGTACTGGCAAAATAAATGAGAATGATCTAGACTCTCAGAACAAAAACTGCCAATTATACCGGTACTTAAACTAAAAAAATAAAAGTGGTCTTTGGGCTCAGGGAAAGGTATTAAATATTTTCGAGTCAACTGGCCAGATGAGCCTTGGGGTCAACAGTATTAAAGTCCAAGTTGAGTCGCAAGTCTTTTTAGATTTTGTCTTTTGTTTAGATTTTGAGTAATCAAATTTTTGACCTGAGTTCACACCTTTGGAGGTATGTATTGAAACTGGTGTGCTGACCAGGTAGCTCTTGCCTCTTCTGTCTTATTGGAAGCTAAGGAGCAGTTGTAAAAGTAATTGTAAAATTGTATAGTTCAGGCCTCCAAGGGTAGGCACGAACACGCTGTATTGTCAAGCTAGTCTTCACGTGTCTCTGATTCTGTTTAGTTCCGATCTGTCTGTGATCACTGCGAGGTTTCTGAGCCCGTTTTCATTGCCCGCTTGCTGCGATTTTGTTTGTTGTGGAAATAAAAATTTCAACTGTAATGAACTGCTGAATGCAGAATAAAGTGAATTCAAACTTTGTGGCCTCTTGATTGAATTTTTCCTCCTGGTACCGCACAGCTTTAGGGATTGATGATACTCTGCCACCATGTATTCATGTTGAAAAATACATCAGCCTTCTTACAGGTTCATTAGGCAGCACGGTTTTAGCACTGTCACCTCATAGGAAGAAGGTCCTGGGTTCTATTCCCAGCTGGGGTAGGGCCATTTTGTGTGGGGTTAGCAATTTCTGTACACTGAAAAAGCTCCCACTATTTCATTACTGGTTCACATTCAACATTTCAATCCCAACAGATCTTCAGGAAGAAGATCTGTTTGTTCTCTGTTTTTCTTGATAATCTGTTTGGATCAAAACGTTGAATTTGAACCAGTAATAAACCAGTGGGAGCTTAACCAGTATGCGGACTTTATTAATCTTTATCTTCATCAGCGGGTATGTCCGGCACCTGGACATACAAGTGGATGTGCATGCACTACCTTTTTCCTAGTTAGCATTTTCTCCAAGTGTTTGCGTGGGTTTTCCCCACCATCAAAAACACACATGTTAGGTCTATCTCCAGTCAGTACCCTTGTCTGAGGTACTAGCAAAGATCTGGCATTGGTCCCTGGGGGCTGTGGCTGCCCACTGTTCCCCAGGGATGGGTTGGTCCACAGACCAAATTTCCCTGTACGCTGTGTGTTATTAATCAAATGCCTTTACCTGTATCACTTGAACTCAACCTAGGGTGGCCATGATGTAACAATTCAAGGTTTTCAAGCTAGTTATCCTCTATTACCCTTTTGTATTTTTTTTCCATCTCCCTGCAAAATGTTGTTGCCAAGTGATCTTGGCTAAAGCTTCTCTTACTGGCTAGAAGTGTATTTGTTGCTTGGCAACATTAACTTAGTGAACATCTTAACAGGAAGCAACTATTGAAGCTTCAGTGATTTAATGACACAACTCTTTCTGTTGGTTCTGCACCAGACTATCATTTCACTGCATGACATCCTGTTACCTGCAGAGTACCATACTCATATGTCTCTTTGGGAAGCAATTGTGAGTGTTTTTGCATTTGTGTGTGTTGAAGATTCTTCTCTTGTGAATACAGATGTAATGACACAATTCTGTCATCAATTATCCTCTCCTGAGAGACACATTTGTACCTCTTTGCTTCTCAGAAAAATCACTGGCCCTCTAACAGCAACTAACTCAGCTACATGCCTAAACCATATTCCCTAAACTATCCCTAAAACTGTCTTAATCCTTTAAGAACCTGCTGAGGAACTGGTGTCTGGACAAAATGTGCCAACTCCTGTAATATGTCTTGACTCAATGTCTCGAACTGGTCCTGATAAAGACTGGAAGAGCACTCATGTACACAGGGGTGGAAGGACTACCAAAAAAAAAAAAAAAAAAAAAATCAACTTAAGTAGAAGTACTGTCACCTTGATGAGAATGTACTTAAGTGGTAGTAAAATTATTGGTGTAAAAAAGTGCTCACCTAAAAGTGAAAAGTACCTAGTTTAAAATGCACTCAGTAAAAGTTACACTTTTGGGGGGGTCGTGTGTGTGTGTGTGTGTGTGTGTGTGTGTGTGTGTGAGTGAGTGTGTGTGTGTGTGTTTGTGTGTTGCGGGGGATATCACCTCTCCATTTCCATCTGTCTCCATCTCTGCACGCCAGCGTCCCTTTGCTGTCTGGGTGCGTGTGATTAACTGTTGTTCACCTTCTGGCGCTGCACTTAACCACAGCCAATCAGATGGACAGTTACTGGCACACCAAATGCAGCACCAGTTCAGGGAAAACTTGGAGGAACTTATTGTTTAAGCTTTTTTTTAAACTTTGTAATGAAAGCTTTTTTTAATGTAGTGAAGCACAGTGAAGTAACATTATTGATTTTAAGAAATACTCAAAAGTGCAGGTACACACAAAAGCTACTCAATCACAGTAACTTGTGTAAATGTAATTGATTACTTTCCACCCCCGCACGTACATATGAGAATGTTAACGCATGTCAGAGCTGGGACAGCTTGCAGTTTTAAGTGACATCTCTGGCCATTGCTGTTACTGTGCATCATCTGCAGAGCAGGGAATCCTGCTGTTGTGATATTATGAACATCACTGTTGAATTTCCAGCCAACACTCACAGAATATGTAAGAGGTGTTGAGGGGGAGCTGCAGTTTGGTACCCAAAATAGGCGAGGTCTCTAAATATACAGTCATGCAACCTATGCTTTATGGCAGATCCATGCCTGGCGCTCTAAACCAGAGATGCCTGAAATAGAACTTGTGGGCAAAATCAGCTGAATCGGGGCTGCCTGAAATAGGACCTGTGGGCTCTCATTGAATGAGTTTGGCCTACCACAGTGTTACACAGAAAAATGAAAATGAAATTAAAATATGTTCATTTTCATATATTGTATTTATGTATGTTTTTTTTTTTATTAATTAATTAATTAATTTTACATCTTGTGTTGTTTTGTACCAGAGGCTGCTGAGAATACCAG
>JAQLOL010000020.1:7175968-7186038 GCA_029783665.1 Naso thynnoides | reverse complement strand
TTTTTTTTTTTTTTTTTTTTTCATACTTCAGATTTTGCTTGTGTTTACATATGGCATACTACATTCTACTTTTTGGTCAAATCAGTATGTACTGCTAGTGTAGTATGCAGTTTTGAAAATAGCAACAGTCAAAGAGAGAGTCGGACAGAGAGAGAGAGGAGGAAGATGACTTTTTGAGTGACAGAGTGACTGGCTGGCCAGCTTCCTGTTTCCTCACAGACTGTTGTTAAACTCAGTCAATCTCGAAGAGTCCCAGTGCTGCCATCTGGGTTTAACTGGAGCTTTATCCAGGAACTGCCAACTGGCACATATGGCACAAGGATACTGTATCATTTGTTAGAGTAGAATTGTTGAGGAGAGTGAAATAGAGCCTGGTATTAAGTGTCACAGGTCAGTTTTTTATCCACTTGCTCAGACCACTTAAGGGGGAGTCATGTGTCTTATTTATTTTGCATTTCTGAAACCTATATTTGTCCATTTGACAATATACCTGCTCCAGTTTAAAGCATTTTGATGCTGTCATCACCTCCCTCATGTCTGGTTCAGACATGGCTCTGGTTCAGTTATTATCTCCAATGTTTGGATTCGAATCATAAGCATTTAAAACAAGCACATCTAATCTGACACTATTCTTTTGGATGTCAGCTTTCTATTAATTATAGCATCCTGGTGAGTGTTGCATAATTGAAGGACCACACTGCCGACCACAAGTCCTTACACCAGAGATCTGCAAAATCTGATCACAGCACGAAGTAGATGATTTGTCTTGGTTATTTCTTTTTATTGTTTTGGCAGATAAATTCCTCTTAGACAAAATTAACACTCTTACAGTGTAGCCTGGAGGATGCCAGTGCAACCACAGTGTGATTTCAAGCTATTGTGGGTTGTTGTTGCAGTTGTGCTTAAGGGCTCCTCAGCAGCAGAGTTACAGGGAAAGGCGCATCACCTTTCAGAAAAACAAATCATGATGTTCTTGGAGTCAAACTTGCCACAAACCTGCTTCTTTGATATCAGCACACTTATCTTAATTCCACACATCAGGATTTAAATTTGAGAAGTTCAAATGAATCAAAACTTGGAATATTTTAATCTTAAGTTTCATCAGACCCTTCAAATGGGGCCAACAAATTCCAAGCGTGGATCTTTTGCAGCTTTTATTGTACGAGTCATTGTGCGCTGGTGACAAGATTTTTTTTTTTTTGGTATTGAAATAACAAAATAAAATTACCACCTTGCTCTTACTTAACATGCACATAAGTTAAATACAAAGTCATGGTTGCTAGGCTACAGGAGCGGTGCGTCGTGACCCTTTGGTAAGGAGAGGAACAGCTGCTGACTAAAACAGGAAATGCTCCATAGATCAAACCCTCTCTTTAACCGGTTTAATTGCTTTGGCCCACGAAGGCCCACAAAGGCCCGAGAAGGTGTGGCCTCCGTAGACCTTCTGGACTGCTGTCTTTGAAGGATGCAGCCCCACAATTGGGACACACCTAAAGAGTTCAATGGTAATTTACTTTTGTTTGTACTTTTTGCTGCTTTGAATGTATTGTATTTTACATTGTATCTAAATTACGTCTAGCATCAATGTTCAATGCCAGTGCAGGAAGACATGAGCACTTATCAGGGCAGAGTGTAAGGGTTCAGAGGTCGAGATGGTGAACAGGCCTGTAACTCATCTGACTTTCATCCAAGAGACAAGAGTTTCTGTAATTATTTATTAGCAAGATCCACAATCTTTCCATAACCCAACAATAGTTTACTTGCATTTACTATCTTTTCCTTTACTTAATTATACTGAAGACTTTATTATTATTTAACTAATAATTTGCTCAGACAAGTTGCAAAGACTGAGCAAACTGCAGCTGACTTGTTTTGTGGATTTTTTTGCTAATATTAGGTGCAACAATTAGAACTTTGCTGGCCTCATACTGACTGTGGATGACCTGACTGGGCTCAGGTGCCCCAGACAGACCAATAGGCTACTTGACTATGAGCAGCGACTTGCCATGCATTGAGATCAGAGCTCTGGGTAGGAACATCCACTTAAGATCTATGATGTCAGTCACAAAACCAACATCTCTGCAAGTTCTGCCACTATCACAACTGTACTACAAAAACAGCTTATTACTGATTTAAAAATTTTCAACAATTTTATGTAAGAAATTTGAATCCTTTTCAGTGGCAATATACATTAAAAAAGAAACAACTTCATGTCCTGAAAACAAACATTAATTTAAAATAAGTGATGACAAGTTATTTTGCTGTTTACTGAGTCAGTCATCACTACCAGCAGTAGTTCTGTGAATTCAAATTAGCTTCAACAACTGAGTGGTCATCATTTTTGATTGATGGCAGCATCATCTTTCATATTCAGTTTCAATTTTGGAAACCAAAACGTCAAGAGGAGGATGAAGAGGTAGAGGGACGCATTCCATCCCGGGCACAAGTCCAAATACTTTGAGTTTTTGGCAGAGGGGACGTTTGCTTATGTTCTGGCAAACTGACTCTCAAACACAAGTTTGATCTTCAGAACATGCTGTTGCTGCTTTTGCTGCGTAGACTGAGAGACCTGCAGGTTTTGTGTCACGGGTTGGCTGCAATGTGTCCTAAAATCTGGGTCATGTCTTTGTGGAGTAAAAAATATTTGGACAGTGAAAAGACGTTACTCATTATGGCCACTTTATTTGTCATTCTGAGCATTTTCTGGTCTGTCTGGTGTTGTATAATAACTTCTGTAATGATGTTTGTGGCTCTGGAGGACCTTTATGTCTAAGAATAAGAGATATGATGATGTCATTAAGGTTATCTCATCTTTGGAATGGAAAGAGCTCATTTGTAACAGAAAGGGAGGAGTGGCACTTTGAAAGACGGGTACTGCCTTCACATCGTTGTTGGTCACTTGTAGATGGATGTTGAATGTGTGAGGGTTAAAAATTCTGTGAGTTGGCAGAATAACACAATAAAACAGTTTGAGAAAGAGCTTGGTGCTTGAAACGTCATTTTGCAATTAAAAGATATAATGGGAGATTTGGGGTGCAGTATTGCTTTTTTCCTTGTTTCTCCTTGGCAGAATAACACAACATTTATTAAATTTAGATTTAGTGACAGACCAGTAAGACTTTGGTGTTTGTTAAGTTTTTAGGCACTTTTGTTTTTTAAAGCACCAAGTTTAATCGACAAAAGTTTCCTATTAGTAATTATGGCTTGGTTGTTGCCAGGATTGCTTAAAGTCAGGGACTGATTATTTTTCTTTGATAACTTCCGTCTCACATGAATGTGGCAAAATTGAAAAACACTAAGATGTTGAATCATCAGAGGTGTATGATCTGTTATGTTTGGAGTGCACTCTTGGACTCTTTGACTATGATTTTGCCAATCTTAATCGCTGCCCAACAAATATATTTGAGTGGCTGCGACTCAGGAGGAGGTAGAGCAGGTCGATCACCGAGTTGATCTCTGGGTTGTCAGTTAAATCCCACTCTTCTCCTGTCCACATGTTAATGTGTCCCTTGGTAAGAAACTGTACACTAGGCTGCTTATGGTAGACATGGCAGCTCTATTGCCAAACAATGAGTCAGTTAATAAATAATCAATACAATTTTTATCTTTAATGCTAATAAATTAAATGTTTTAGCAATCTTCTAAGTTGAGGGTCCTACAGTATAGAGACTATAGGAACTTTGTGGTGAGAAGCAGCGATACCATGTGGTATCAACATCGTTATACTATTGGCTCACAAGCCTCTAGCCGTTTTAGAAAGAGGTAAGCGAATAATCATTTTGGACCCTTTAAAATAATTAATTCACAATCAAAATTAATTTTGGGGGCGAGGGGGAGAGCAATACTTCTATTCCATGCCTTTCTAAAAACCCTGTGGCATTATTTAATTGGTCTATTCATGTACATATACGTTACCAATATATCCTTTAAAAATAAAGACATTCTTTTGATGAGGCTTCTCAGCTGTAATGGTAAATGGACTGTATTTATATGGTGCTTTTCTAATCTTTTGACTACTCAAAGCACCTTCACAACACAAATCTGCATCTGTCCATTCACACAGACAGTCACACACTAATGGAAGAGAACAAAGTGTCTCCAAAAACTTATACACAAACATTCATATTTGAGGTTCAGTGTCTTGCCCAATGACATATCCACATGCAGATCGTGCCCGAAATCGAACCACCGACCTTCTGATTAGTAGAGAACCCGCTCTACATCCAGGGTCAGCCGCCACAGCCACTGTGACAAAATGGCCCTTGTCCTTGTCTTAATAGCCTAGTAAAGTGAATATTTCAAGGTACTTTGAACTTGGACATCCCAAAGGGCTTTTTATCTGTTTTTAACATCACATAGACCAAATGAATAATTGAGAAAACAGTCAACTGTCTGATTGTAAGTAGGGCAGATAATTAATCATAAACATCCAACACTTGAAAAAAAAAAACATATATGGAAAAAAAGACAACTTGGTAACATTGGGCTTTTTTTGTCCACAGAATGTTTTTCTCATAGGAAAAGAAAGAGGCAGCATGGCAACAGTGTGTGTGTGCGTGTGTGTGCGTGTGTGTGCGTGTGCTGACATGAGATGAAAAGGGGACTTTTTCCCTCTCTTACACACACACAAACACAGGTACACACCGTGTGACTTACAACACACAAACGCGCACCTTCGTGCGCACGCGCAAACGCACCTACTCCGGCGTCCTCGTTCCATCTTCATCCATCTCTCCTCCCTCTCTCCTCTCTCTCTGCGCGCGGGGTGGATGGGAGGAGACGCTCTTGCTGAACGTGTTTTTCCTGCAGCGGGCTTTAGGAAAAGGGAGAAAGAAGAGGAGGAAGGACACCGCTCAGAGACTCCGTCACGGATCCTTTCAGTCGGTGTGATGTTCATAACCGCACACTGACCTTTCTCTTTGCCGGTGTGCCCGCATCTTTACTACTACTTCTTCTTCTTCTTTTATTTTTTACATGGAGGCGGAGCGAGGTATCTTAAAGAAACCTAACGAAGAGATCTGACTGAAAGCGGCGTGTTTAAGCGATTTGGATATAAACGTTACCCAGTGATCCTGAAATGAGTCTCACTGCCTGGTTTGATGTGTGTATCTCCTCCGTTCCCTGGCCCCGAGGGTACTAAAGATGCGGCGGGCACCTGTCCTGGTTTCACACCGGCTCGGTTCGTCCCGGTAGACTGATTGTATCCGGTGCTGCGGTGTTCACGGGGACCACCAGAGTGATTTCTTTAACAAACTGGATCCGCCACCAGCAGCCAGACAGATGGATAACTACTCTACTTTACAACGTAAGGCTACACGGGTTGACACATACCTGCTGCAGTATTTGTCATGCGGTCTGTTAATGATGGGCTTCCCTCCCCTCACAATCACATCTATATAGAAAAGACTGTTCTTATCATTATGCCACCGTTGCAAAACTGTCGTTTTTATATCCAAAATCCCCTGTAATGTTCTGTCATATTCATCAGAAGCTTTTAAATTTTATTCCAAGGCGCCTCTTGATTTTCCAGTGAGGTGTCATCACCATACATTTTTTATTAGGCTGTAGCTGTCATGCGACAGATTTAATTATCTTTCTGAATATTTGCATCATTACTGCTACCAAGCAACAAGAGCTGACACTGTGTGCTGTATGTGTTTTTTCCTCACTTCTTTTGGCCCGTCTATCGAGATGGTCCTTGCATTCTTTCATGGACCCTCATTCACGGGCCTCTCAAGCTCTGTGATGAGCTAATGAAACAGCAACGACTGCAGGAAGAGAGGGAGGGTGTGTGTGTGAGAGAGGATGACATATGATGCAGTGTCATATACCCTCCTGTCTTGACATGTAGCCCCCAGTCATTATACCATGATGGCTTCATGCTTTCATATAGGCCTAAGACATTACACACACACAAACACGCACACATGCACACACACCTGTTATATCCAGCAGCCTGGGGTGTCTTAGCTTATTAGCCTATCTCGCCCATTATTTAGCTGTATCAGTCACGCTTGTAATGACAAAGGCTTGTTAACCATCCAGTTAAATGGTTTAATGCTGCTGTTGTGCACCTGCACAAGGTTAGACAGTTTTATTGCCTGGATCATATGTTTTGTGGTTATTATGTGCTGTGATTTTTTTGTCAGGTCTTATCACTGAACAGCACACATCTTTTTGACTTGCAGCCAGGGCAGTAAAGCAACATGCAATAAGGGTTTCTTCTAATCAAAGGGAATATTTAATTACCCTCTTCAGTGCAACATATTTCAAAGCTTCTCTTGCCTCTAAGATGAGTCTCTTAATACACTTTCTTTTCAGCAGGGCTTTGTGGTCACTGCTAATAACCTTATTTGGTATCATTTTGTGAACAGGCCTTTATGTGTTTGCAGTATTGGTCTCTGTCTTTGTTATCATGGAGCGAATGTCTGTTAGTAATATACAGAATTTATAATGCATTTGATTATCTTCAAATGTAGTGATCTGTTTTATTTCCAGGATGTATGTAGTGCTGCCTCTTTCTCTGTGCATTTCATGTATTTCTTCATCTTCCTGTTGCCTTTATAGACATGGCAGACGAGCTAATTCCTTTTTGGAGACTGCAGATTAAAGCTGTGGCTGTTCTTTCCAACATTAAAAAAAGTATTGAATAATGTCATCCAGTGATAATGTACCCAAATACATTTACTTGAGTAGGCCGCTGAACTTGGTACGATTTTCCAGGGTCTGTATTAAAGTCTTTGCATTTTTCTAACTGAACAGATAAATGGTTGAAATATTGCTGCTGCAATGCAAAAAAAAAAAAATTAGAACTGAAGTTTAGAATTAGCTTTATAAAATTTGAGACTTTTAAAGAGCTTAACACTTTCTTAAGTGGTTAAAGTCTCTCCAAGGAACTTTCATTTTGTGGTGCAAGTGATTTGTTTTGGAAGAGAGTGAAAGAAACATGCCACTTATTTGCACAATACCAGTTTGGCCATAAACACAAAATATTGAAGTTTTCTAAAGAAAATTATCCCTTTTCTCCCAACCATAGATAGATTCTCTTCCAGTCTGGTTGCTGTAAAGTGTTTTGTAGTTTTTCCATTGATTGAGCGGACCCAGCAAAGACATTGTAAAAGATGGGATAGTATTCTCCAAACGCCTTACTGACGGACTCATTTACTGACATAGGTAAGATGTGATGAAGTAGAATTAAGTTTAGACTGCTTCATAACCAGTTCTAAATAACTTGCAGTGACTTTAAAACCAAATGCTGATGTTAACATGTTAACAATCCTTCTATACATTTACGTCAGTTGGTTTGGATGCTTTTACTTTCATTTGGATTGGAGCAGTTTTGCAGTGAGGTACTACCACCATCACTGAAGTAAAGGATCTGAATAAGGAGTATAAAACTTATCTGGGTATTTAGAAACTTTAGAAACATGTTGTGACAGCTGTTGGTAGCAGTCAAATGAGTCAATTATTGATCAGCAGATTGATAGGAAATTAATCTGCAACCATTTTGATATTTGTTGTTTAAGTAACGTTCTCCAGCCTCTTAAATGTGAAGACTTGTTTCTTTTTGCCATCTTATACAAATGTCCTAGGTTTGGTTGGTGAAAAAAATGGTTTAAAAGATGATCATTGGACTAATTGATCAGTAATGAATTTTTTTTTTTTTGTCCTAATCGAGAATTTCACTATATTTGTTTTTGGACTGTAGGTTTGGTGCTCCACTTATGATAGGAAGCTTACAAAAACAGAAACACTGTCAGTATTTAAGATGAAAATTATGTTGATTTCCTTATTTCTTTACAGATTAGACTGTCATCATCTGATTTCCATGGCAACAACACTTATCTTAGTGTAACCAATGGTGTAAGCCATTTTATTTTCAGTCTAAATCACAGTAAGCACCTCTAGTGTTGAGTGTAATGTTGGATGTTATGAGGCTTCAGACTGATAAATACATTCATATTCTCTCTTCAGAGAGCAAACTTGCATGCAGCTAGAGGACGAAGCTTGGCTCAGTCTCTTTCTGTGCTGCTCCACTACAGCTCTGACAGGACACTGCTGTTCAGGCTGCTGATGCTGCTGGTTGCCTAGTGACTGTATCCATGGAACTGGCTCCCATCGTCATGGTGATGGGCCAAGGGAAAGAGACCCAGTGAGGGAAGGGGAACAGAGATACCAGTACATCTGCAGTGTGTGTTGTGATGATGGGGATGAATTGTGATATTATCGAGGATGATGACGATGATTATGGTGGTTTGATTGAGACATATTTGTGTTGTTGGTTGGGGCGATGTCGCTGATGATGCTGAAGGAGCTGTTTATTTAGACTAAGTTATATAGAAAACAGTCTACCCCCTAAAATCTCACAAATAACAGTCTTTCAGAAAGAGCTTTGGAGCTTTTTGAGAGGCAAAGAGCTTGACACTGGAGCATTTAGGATGCTTTCACAAAATCATTGTCTGTTGGCCACATACTAAACTTATAGATGTACATTGGAGAAATATGATTGAGCTACTGGATATAGCTGCAATTATTAGCTTATCAACACAGAAGTTTATTCTGTGATCATTTGGTAACTATTTAAGTCATTTCCATTGAAAATTACATCAGGCTTTTCTGATTAAAAGGTTTTCTGCTTTTTTCTGTTTTATAATCTCATAAACTTAATATATTGTGGTCTTAACCCAGTGCTCGGTCAAAACAAGATCATGTATTTGCTATGGGAAATTTTTGACTTCTTAAAAAAAGTGTTAATTTAATAATCAACAAAATAATGAGCAGATTATTTGATAATGAAAAGTCAACAAGTTGCAGTCTCACTTCAAAAGGTTTGGAGAAGTTCTTACAGTTTTTTGAGAAAACATAAATCCTTTGTTGCTTAAGTTCAAGCTGACCAAAGCTGCAAAACACTATCCAGCCACCTTTCATGCCTGCTGAGAATTCATTTTTTTGCATTTTAGATTGAGGATGACTCGAAGCAGCGCCCATTTTAAGCTGGAAACCACACACTTATAGTGTCATGCAATTCTGCAGCATTTTCTTAAACCACCAAATCCATGCAAGGGAATGTTTGCAGGATTTTAGAGAAGCAGAGAGGAGAGGAGGGAGGGGGAGGAACAGACAGAAACATTATCCTCTTTGTCACGGCACGTACTGTACTGTAGGTTCACACAGGCTGCGTGAAACTGTTCCAAACTGGGCTCTCAGAGGATAAATTTATCTCATTCGCTTTGTTCATTTAACTGGTTTAATACGATTTTTTTTTCCTTCACTGTGAGTACAGATTCATATGGGAGCATCTGCTCTGTCTTGTCTCCAGTCTCAGTGACAGTGTTGCCATGGTTGCATCATGCACATTGTTCGCTCCAGGTATAATTCTTTGGCTCGAACAAGAGATTCTGGGTCTTGTTACTGTAGAATTAAGAATGAAATGTTTAATTTCATTCAATACCAACAGTGTCATTTTTGCTTTAATGGGTCATTCTGCAGTCCATCATGTATTCTTACATGCAAAATTATACCAATTTTGCTGCCATAAATAAGTCAAAGTTATCTTTGTTGCGCTTGTAGGACAACAAAATCTTGTCACCTAAGGGAATGGGTGACTTTAAAGCACTGACAAAAAATAATGAGCATCTGTGAGTTAAGACATAAATTACAGAATCACTTGTTGTAAAAAAAATTCTGCCTTTATTGCTAAGAAATGAGCCAATTGATAGTCATCAGAAAATTAATCTCCTGTTTTTATTTATTAAAAAATACTCTCTTGGTCAACCAGTTGAAAGACATTGCTGCCTTTCTCTATTGTCATTGTAAATTAAAAATATGTTTGTCCTTTGGACTGTTGGTAAGACATTACATTTCAAGATTTTACGTTCAGCTCTGGAATATCGTGATTTTCATATTACTGCTACTACATATACTTGTCATATTGTAGATTAATCAATAATGAAAATAACAGCCATTATTTTGCAGTGTTTTTGAAGAATTTACCCATTGTTTACCTTTTATTTTAAAAAAAAATTGTCAGATAAAATGAGACATATGATGATGTCACCTTGAACTCTTGA
>JAQLOL010000020.1:7164703-7175868 GCA_029783665.1 Naso thynnoides | reverse complement strand
TGATAACATCACCTCGGACTCTGAAATATTGTGATTTTTTCTTAAAGACAAAAACTAAATAATTAATCAAGAAAACTGTTTTATGTAAATAATTTAAGAGTAATATTGATAGTTACAGTTACACTTTTTTTTTTTTGGTGAAAAAAAAAATAAACAGTTTGCATTGCATATTAATTGACTTATATCTCTCCTCTCACAGCAAAACTGAGAGTGAAACCTTTTTAAACAGCCAGGAAACAAACCCGAGATGTCTCTGTATTTTTGTGCTGGTCTTTAAAGAAGCCTGAGACTATCTGTTATTGTCTTTGTCTTTATCATTATTACATTCATCCATTCTTTTGAGTTGTAGCCAAAATTATACCCTGAGGTGCAAATTGTCCATTACAGCAGTGTCATGTGATTCCTCAGGCTTCAGTGTCCACAGCTGTGGCTCAGCAGGCTGCTTTTTTGTAATAACAGACAGGACAGGTCACAGAGCTCCTGGTAGTTTCTTTCTCAACAATGTGCTTATCCATTGTGACAGCTACAAGAGCGCTAAGTCGGATGACCTGTCACCGGCAAGGAGGAATTCAGGCCAGGATAGTGTAGCTATTACTGTGTGCAAAGCTGAGAGTCCATTCTGAGATAATGCAACTTTTCAGGGCTGTGTGTAATAGAACAGTGGTGAGGCAGCATGGCCTCATACTCTAATGTTCCTCACAACTGGTTCACAGAGAAGATAAAAGGAGATGCTGTTGTGCACATTATGTAGTTGCAGTATAGAGTTGTGTGTTCATAATGCACAACAGTTTGACAATAAAATGTAGGTCAGCACTCCCTTGTTTAACAACCTTGCAGGACTGTAGCAAGGTGTTTCTCACTGTCGCTAGGCTGTGTGTGTGCGTTAGTGTGGATAGCAGAGTCTTTCACACTTGTCTAATGTGTCATACGCCGTGACCCAGTGTTTCTGCTGAGTCTGCTAAGTTTGTGTGTGTGTGTGTGTGTGTGTGTGTGTGTGATTGTGTGTGCCCAGTGTTATTTTCCTCCATGTCATCTCCATGTTTCCTACTTTCTCAGTTTCACTCTTTGGAGTACTGGCTTGGGACAGGTCATGTGAGTCTATAGGGCATTTTATTCTGTTCTGTCAGAACAATGTAACATCATTAGATTTGTTAAATTATCCACTAATCCTCATACATGCCTTTTTTTCCTTAATCTGCTGTCATAAGCTAGTTAAATTTTCACCTATTTCTGATACTCAGGTGGATTGGGTATCAGAAATAGGTGAATATTCTTTCTAACAGGTAAATGTTAAAAGGAAGGAAAGTTAAAATATAAATAAATGAAGTCCTTTGTATATAAAAACGTATTGCTCTTAGTAATGTTTTGTAGCTTATTATGTATAAACAATCACATGGCCCCACCCACAGGTAGAGGAACCTATTTGCTTCTACTTATTTCACTTTTTTAAAAATACATTTCTAACGAACATTTCTTAACTTTCTTATGTGCTCCACTGCAATGAATTTTGGCAGGACGTAGATTCAAAGATAGTCATGCACGTTACTCAGCAGCATAACCAGAGCATTTCACTGGATATTAAGTCTTAATAACAATGAATGTGTCAGGCATTGATTTGCAGAGCATCTGACTTAATAAGCACAGTATTACTAGAAGGCATTTTGGGGTTGAAGCTCACATTTGTCTGCAGCTGCTTTCTGGAAAATACTCTTCCTTTCAGTCATACATTGTTTCCAGGATACCTCATATACCTTTTATTAAATGGCAGTTGATTCATTCAAGCTTTCTGTTTCGTAAGAATGATCACCTCTGTGTGTCGGCACAATGAATGGTAAATTTAGTCACTAAAATAATTTATTTCAAAACAAGCTCAAAAGTGAGCTTTCTTAAACCCTGATACACAGAGATTAAAACAAACCCAAGCTATTTTTGTTGCAGTGTGTTTAAGATTGTGCATAAATAGCTGACTGCCCTGCCATAGAACACAGATGTCCACTTATATTATTTTATTGTCCACATTTGTAAGTTTAAGAGCTTTCATGAAAAGAAAAACATTGGAAGATTTGTTCAATTTGTGTCTTTTTTGAAGTCAGAAGTGTAAGAGTCAAATAAGTTTTAATACTTTGTTTCTGGTCTATTAAAGAAGTTGAACTGAAGACCTATAATTTAATGAAAATAATCTCTTGAGTCTCTTGAGTTGCAGTTTGCTCCTGGTTTATTCTATTGCATTCATCTCAGCTTTCAGGATGTCTTCATGCTTTAGATGATGTTAAAAGCCAGTTTTATTTCTGATAAAAATTTGAAATTATTGACTTTCCCAAAACACATGCCAAGTCTAAACTGATCCAGTAATTCCTGGAGAGGGAATGTAATGTGTGACAGTCTCCCAGGAGACAGTAGAAGGAAGAGAAGACAGGTCGTTCTGCATCCTGTGCCAGTTGGTTCACGTGTTGCCCTGGGCGACCTAGTCTCCTTCTAATGAGACAAAGGCCCAGGCAGCCTCATGGTCTGAGCTCTTCATTAGACCTTTCAGAGTGCATCGAGTTGTTTGAATGTGTGAGAGAGGGAGCCAGAGAGTGACCCTAAGGCTTCTGTTCGAGCCTTTAAGATCCCCTCATCCGTTTCAGACTCACAGCATTTAGCATGGAGGTAATTTGAAGCTTTTGAGTCTATTAATAAAAGCCGTCTCCATGTAGCAAAAATAACCACAGACTCCATAGATGAAAGAGCACAGATGAGATGGAATAAAAGCAGAAACGTGTGATTGAAATGAACATGTGATTAGAATTGGTCGCATCCTCAAAGAAACTTTTAGAAAGCAGAGCAAAGAAGTGAAGAGAGAGACTAAAAGGAAGAGAAGAAGACGGAGCATTGAGTTGAGTGCAGGAAAATAATCTCTGTAAATCGACAGCATCTGTCTCCTGTCCTGCTCTGTCTGGCTCTGCTTAGCTGTCACTGGCTATCAGACAGGAAGAGAGTGAGAGATGGCTTGTCTCAGCGCATGCTGGAGTTTGCTGCTCTATGACCATACCATCCGAGTAAAATCATCTTTCTGTGATTATGTGTTTACGTCCTTTATTAAATGAGAAATCTGTAGTTTTCTGTATTATTTCACAGCATTGACTCTCAAAACTTGTCCAAGTCTCCTGCCTGTCTTTAGCTCTCAAAGTGTCACAGTAAACTTGTACACAGTCCCAGCCCAATCGTTGCTACTGAAGACATGAATTTTAATAAACAACCTAAAAATATACGGTTAATTTTTCTATTAGACTTGGGTTTTTTTTTTTCAACACCTGGATTTTGTAGTTTCTAGCAAACATTACTCATTGGGCACTATTTTTTGGTGCAGATTTGGTGCACCCCTGTAAGATATTTCATTTACATGTCAAAGTACTGCAGGTTAAAGTTAACTGCATAAATGGTAACTTCTATTTTATATCAGAGCAGATTAAGTTTGTGAACTGTATGACTGATGTAGGAGCAGGACTTGGGCCATGTACCGTAGCTGGGCTCCTTCCACCAGGATCACAAGAGGAAATGGAGGCTTGGCATGATGCCACTTCCTTTCAGGCTCAGAGGAGGGATTTTTTTTCCATCCTCTCTTTGGTGGCAGACAGAAATGAATGCTTTCACGGGAAGGAAAGTAAAAAGGATGACAAAACCAGAGATGTTCCGATACCATTTTTTCCATCCTGCTACCAGTCCTGATACCCAAGCTTGGGTAGCGGCTGGTTCAGAGTACTGATACCAGCTATAAAAATAACAATTCTTTTAAAAAGTAAGGTGTAATCATAATTTAGTAAAATAAAAAGATTTAAATAAAACACTATAACACAGTAGTGCAACAGCATCTTAAAAACTAAAATCTAGGACAGCCCAATTACTTACACTACACTAATTAAGCTTACTGAGAAGTAGCCTGGTACTGTTTAGCGGCTAACAAATCACATGGTATCAGGTCAATTCACTGGCTGGCATACTCACTGATAGCGATACCAGAATTTTTGGTGGTATCCGAGGCATTTTCGACATTGGGATTGGAACAACTCTAGAAAAAACTCTGCATTCTCTGTTCACTTATGTAAAATTTATCATGTAATTTTTAAAAACGCTTTTGAAGAATTAATGAAGAATTGCTGCCTTACCCAAAAGCATCAACAGTCACAGGTGGAACAGGTGGGACTAATACCATTAAAACTGACTGAATTACACCTAAATGGAACAAAACCGTCACTGAAGTTGTTAAGTCGCCCCCTCCCCATCTTGCTGTGAAAAATCCAAAAGTCGACTTGAAGATGGTTTATACTTGTGTTTTACTGTCAAAAGGGTTTAGATGTTTATAGAAGAGAAAAGGAGATAATTCTTTGTTTCTACATTTTAATAATATTTGTGTCACAACCTGCTGGACTTAAGCTTCATATGGAAGCATAGAATCTCAACCTACATCCCACAGAGTTTTGCACAACCATGCAAATGCAAAACATTCATTACTACAAGATTCCAGAAAGCGTGCCGTGTAAAAGACCTATAAAATATGACAAAGACGAGCCTGGTTTCTACTCAGTGAAACCATATTTGAGTAAAACTCCAGTGAAAGATTTCGTCCATCCATGACTTCTCTGGGGTGAGGTGTGGTAATTTTCTTTGACAGAGTTTTTTCTTTACATTTAGTAAAGTCCCCAGGCTCCTGTAGGCACCGATGTGTGGAGAACGTTAATAGACCACTTCACTACACGTGACTGGGGAGACCTCTGTGTGCGTGTGTGTGTGTGTGCGTGCGCACACTGGTGTGCACAGCATACTGTGACGCTGTAGAATGTAAGTGTCCATCCATGCGTGTGCCTGAGTGTACTTAGTATGTGAAGCTACATGTGACTTTGTGAATTGTATGTGTGTGTGTGTGTGTGTGTGTGCGCGTGCGTGTACTGTATGTGTGCGTTTGCATGCGTGTATTTGATAGAGAGAGAGAGATGATTGCTGACTATGAGTTTTTCAGTCACAACATTATTGTCATATCAGCACTAAAAACCTTTTCCTTCAATCACTTCCCTCATTTCCGCGCGCGTGTGTGTGTGTGTGTGTGTGTGTGTGTGTAGTTTGTGTGCTTAATGCATCAGTGACTCCCTCTTTCTCTCCACTCTTTCTTGCCTCTTCTTGTTGACTGTCTCACTCTCTCTGTAGCGTGCAGTATACCAGTGTATGTAGGCCAGCTCCCACAGGTCTTATGGGCTCTATAGGTGTCCATTGGACTGCCTGTATGGCAGCTGTAGCATGGCAGCCTGTTATCTACCTTAAGCATGCAGTCTGCAGGTTCATTTGCAATTCAATCATGCCTGTTGACATGTGCATCTATACAGTAGATGATGTTATTTTTCAAAGTGATCTGACACATTTGAACACTAAACTTCCTTAACAATAATGTTTTGTCTTGGTTTTAGAAAGCAGTCATGAAGTATAATGACGATTATCAGTCTTTTAATTTGTTACCCCCCAAAAAATGAAGGTTTAACCTCTCACAACATCAGTTTCATAAATCCAGGGGCTGTGAACAATTTTGTCAGTGTGATTTCCCCATCTAATATTTCTTGATTTACTTATTTTAAGAATTTTTGCTCATCGTCCGACAAAGCACATAAAAAGGCAACACTAACAGAACCTCAGAGATGCAAATTTCCATGGGATTTCCTGTTGGTTTAAGATGTTGTCACGATCACTATTACACAGAGATCGTTTGCATTAGGCGTCAGTACACATTCTACCTGTTGCAGTTTAAGGCTCAAACACACAACACATTTTTTTCTCAACCAAATCACTATTTACAACTCTGTTCCATTCCATTTCTCCCCTCGGTACACGCACTAAAACCAAACTCAGCAAACATGTAACACCTTCTTTCCTCCACTTTCACAACATAGTATTGTTAAACAAACCACAAGCAACATGAACGAGTCAGAGTTGGTCTTCAAATATTTGCCAGTTTGGAGGTGGGGGGACTTTCTATTTTTTGTCATTAGCTGCAGCCAATAAAACCATTTTTTGCTGCGCTATATCAATTGGGAACATTGCATTGTTCTTATGTTTTCTTCATTGTTCTTATGTTTTCTTTTTTCTTTTCATTAATTCAATTCTGTAATTTTATCCTATTATGATTTGATTGTTCTTATTTTTTTCTCTCTTTCTTTCTTTAATTCAATTCCGTAATTTTATTGTATTATGGTTTGATTGTTCTGGACCCCAGGAAGAATAGTCCTCACGAAAGTGAGAACTAATGGAGATCCATTAATAAACATAAACATAAACATTCTAGACAGGTTGAAAAACTTAACAGCGTAGTGTCTGGCTTAATAAAATCATCCAGAGGTCTGTGAAGTTTTGTCGCACAGCTTCTAATGATGCATCAAGCCACACAGCAACAGTTAGTCAGACATAATGTCAGCGTTGGCTAGTAGCATCAGTAGGAAGGAGGGCTTACCATTTCTTCCTTCATTAACTACAGCCGATATAATCATCATTACTGCACTGTATCAGTTGTTGAAGTCCCAGAAACATCGGAAAACTCAACAACGTCGTATCTGCGTTCATAACATATTGCCATGGTGTATATACTTGTGTTGTACAGCTCCGAGTATTAACTCACAGCACTGTTTTGACTGCCATGTCTTATTCAGCATCCAAATGTCAGGATATCTGGATGGTCATGTCGTTAGGACATTGGGATGCTGCAACGTCAGTGACATCGGGAGAATGTTAACACTGACTGGCTGTTGCAAACTGTAAAAAAGCCAGCTCTTATTTTTTGGCATAAAAATGTTTTTTGAGTTATCAAAACTTAAAAACGTAAGTTTATAACATTTCAGGCAATAACTTCAGTTAGTCCAGCAAACTAAGTCTTTTTTTTTTTTTTCAAAACCATTGAGTGAGTTGACAATACAATATCTTTCAGTTATGATTCAATACATAGAGTAAAAGTTTTGATAACTCTTGTATCATTGTTGTGGAAGGCAGTGAAGCCAACTTTCCGAGTCCTTGTTTGCTATTTGAACACCTCTGAGGCTGGCTACATCACATTAACTCCTCCCAGCCTGTTGTCTCACATCCAACCCAAACAGCACAAATACTTCTCACTGATGTCGGCCCCAGAACTGCAAATCAGTCTATATTCATAACATCTGAAAAGTACTGAATGCCTGTGAATATTTTAAGATACAGCGCAATATTGTCCCAGCTTATCGAACGTCTCAGTTAGGGTGGCTTTGAGTCGGCCTACTACCAAACAAAAGACTAGTTGCTTTTTTTTTAATCTTCCATAAGTCAACGTAACTCAGAAACTCAGCTTTACTTGTAAGACAGTGTAATGACATACCATTTCAAAGCGAAGATGACGATTGTGTCAATGGCACATTTATTTAGTCTTCCTGAACACGTTTCAAGGAGGTCAGTTCATTGAAAATATTTTGTTAGGGTTGTGGTGTAGTGGTTAAAGCACTTGGCTGATGACCTAAAAGTACCTGGTTCTAATTCCAGTGTTGTCTTTATAATTTGAGTTAGCAAAAGTAAGAATCAAACGTTTTTTAAATGTGACAGTAGAGTTAAGTTGAGTTAAGAGAAGTTAGAATTCAAAGTTGAGCAAACTCAAATGAATACTTAGAATCTCAAGTTTAATTCCTAAACTTAAAATTTTATTACGAATTCTTCTATTCTTATGAGTTTTACAGTGCACAGCTTCACACAAATTCACCCTAAAAAGTTCAGTATTGTCCATTTTAATTTGTTTACTTTTGCAGAGCCTGCAGTTAGTTTACAAAAGACATTACATGTAAATCTCAGAATTCATTGTTCATTTTTCAGAATTCATGAATCAAAGCAAAATTTTGAGGAACCTAAAACCAAACAGAAGCCTGCCACATGTTAGTAAACAAAACTGTGGGCTGTGCTTTTGCCATAACTTGTAAAATAGTGTGGGTGTTTTGTTTTTTTTTTTTAAATGAAATGCTTTCTCTACAAAACCATACTCAGTGCTGGAGCGCTACTTGTTAGAAAAATGGTACATATTTCTGATCCTAAACAAGCTCACAACAAACACCATAAATTAAAAAAGAACTGATTCAGAAAAGTAATAGATGGTTAAATTAGTGACTTTTTCCCACATATCAGACAGAATTAAAGGATCACCAGTGAAAGAACATAAAACCCCCATAGGGTAAAACATCAATTTCAGTGATGTTGCAATTATTTTCATCATTGATTAACATGACAATTAATTGCCCATTTAATTGATACATGTTAACAGGCTAAAACAGGCTCTCTGCAGTCTCTCCTCTTGACAGTGACAGTGCATACATATCAGATATGAGGTTGAAATATTCAGATGAGTGTGAATTAAAGTAATGAGTGTTGTCCCCACTGCATTTAGTCAATCAAAGGTATGCAGTGAAGGAGACATGACAACGGTTCATTTTACATTTATAATCTAACGGAGCATAAAGAATCTGAGCCAAAAAACATAAAGTAAGTCTTAATAATCAAATGTGTACAAAAAATCTTTCTTTTTATCTGTGTCTTAACATTTAAAGCTGCTGACTCTTTGGTGTCAGATTTTGGCACCAGACCACTTTACCAAAACGGCATTTTATTATTAACCTGAACAAAGCAGCAAGAGGAGCTGCTGAACAGTTTGGCCGGCCTGAACCTCAGGTGCCGTCAGTGTGACTGTGAGGAGAGACGGTGAGCACAGAGAGAAAAAATATGTGTAGCCTGTGTCTGTCTGTGAGGGATATTCAGTCAACACACCACAAACAAACGCACTAAAACCATGTCCTTGTAGTTTAGTGCTAACTTGACATTGTAAGACCACGTGGGGAAGAGCACCGACAATTTTCTACGTTTTAAATGAATGTATTTATTTAGGAAGACTGATTAGAAAAGAGGTAAAATAGATGTCAAATCCAACAATGACCTATGTAACAATGGAAAAGTCTTAGCAGTATTTCCAAATATTATCCCTTGTCGACAATGAGCTGCTTTTTCGTTTTTAGTCTGGAGACACTTAAGGTAAAATACAAAAGCTACAAGCTGAAAAACATTTTTTGAGCCTTTTTTCCTATGAAAATAGTAAAAACACTTCCAACATGTAACTGGAAATAATCATTTTAAACCCAAGCCATGTCCTCCACACTGAGTACCAGCTACTTCCCTCAAGCAGACGTTTTAGAGTGCTCTTCGTCCCCCCATCCATCAAAGCCCTCAGTGACCAGCTAGCCTGAGTGTAACCCTCTGTAATGCAGCTCCCTCTGTCACGTGTACATCTTTTATGATGATTCTATGTTATGAAGATACTGTGTTGTGCCTAAGACAAATTTCCTTCTGGAAAATAAAGTTGATCATATTTCTCCCAAAATCACAGATTGTTTTTCATTTTTCGGTTTGTGGACGAATGAAAGAAGTGAGATACAAAATATTAATAAGTGAGCTTTAGAAATATTTACACGTTTTGTAATTATGGTTGATCTAGTTTTGTGCAAATAATTAACTCACTTGTTTAAATGATTGGTTTCTGATACTCAGCTCTATTGCGGAAGACCATCCAAATTATACTTTGTAGTTTCAGCTTAACTGATGTATATGTTAGTGTAGCAACCATTGGATTTTTTTTTAAGGTTGGTTGAGCAGTTCTGGTGAAATATAGCTGATTGTTGAGTGTCATTCCCAGGTCACCACGTACTTTACCTACAAGGCAGCTAGATCTGTAAGATATTAGGTTTTAGGAATTCATCTTCCCACCTTCCAACAACAGTAGCAACTCTTCCTGCCACTGGCTCAGTCCTAGGGTCTATGGGTGATTGCTGACAAAGTCTTGCTCTTCAGTTAGATTATTGTTTGAAGGCTCATGAGATGCCAAAAAACTTCCCATGGGTTTTGTAATACTACGAGAGAGAATTTCTGTAAATCTGGAAAGTTGATTGGACAGTCATGACTTTTTTTTCATTATTTTTTTTTTGTGTGTGTGTGTATCTCATCTGCTTATCCACCAGGCTTAGACTGTGGTTAAAATGACAAAATATATCTCTACACCTAAATGTGACACCTTATTGGCAAGTTGTAATTCTCCAGTGTTGGTTTGTAAGTCTATATCAAAGACAATGAAATTGAAAACATTACAGAGAGGAAAACAGATAAACAGAAGACTGAAGAGTGACAAATAGCAAGTACAGACTGTACGTAATCCCACAGTGCTTTTGTGAGAGTGACGTATTGTTCATTTTTGCATCATGGGTGTGAAAATTCAGAGTTAAAGTTAGTCTTGCAGAATGTATGCAAATACAAAAATATATATTCCTAAAACACTTTGAATCGTGATGGTGGATTTTGATGGTGCCCAGGTATGTGGGAGTGAAGTGTCTCACCCTTGACTGACTGGCCTGAATTTGCCTTGTGATGCCCACGTCACCGTGGCAATGGCATCGTGTTGAAAACATTTAGCAGAGCGCCTTTGTGTCGTGACTAGTGGGCTCCACACCAGTGTGTTCTCACAGAGCTACCTCCTCACTCTGAATGCACCTCCCCTTCTGTCCAGACAAGGGAGGAGGTGTACGTGGTTCCTTTGCACTGCCTTTGCAAACAAGCTGTATCTGTGAGATGCTCAGGGGAAATTGCTGATGACTGGTGATCAAAAGATTATGCTGATGGTTACAATGGAGATGGAGATGTCCTCTCAAACTTGATAACATTCATCAGACAGATGGTGAAGCTGTAGATGCTTAAGAGATAACTAAGTGGTTTTCTTTATTAGACGTGGGATGATATTCAACAGTTCCACCCAGACGATTTATGTCCATTGTTTATTGTTTGCTAAAAAGCATGCTGGTCTGGTTAGCTGAGCCCATATATTTAGTAGCATAACCAATGTGTAGGCTATGCAAATGAAAAGACTGAGCTAAAGGCCTTCCCACGTAATTTAGATCTGTGCTTTGACATTATC
This sequence comes from Naso thynnoides, assembly GCA_029783665.1. Lineage (NCBI taxonomy): Eukaryota > Metazoa > Chordata > Actinopteri > Acanthuriformes > Acanthuridae > Naso > Naso thynnoides. The sequence goes on along the minus strand of JAQLOL010000020.1, from coordinate 7,164,890 downwards.
AACAACCAACAGGGGACTTTCCGTGCCAATGCAGATATCAAGCAAGAATAATAATTGATATCTGATGTATAAATTATATGTATATGTGTGTGTTTGTATATATATATATATGTGTGTGTGTGTGTGTGTGTGTGTGTGTATATATATATATATATATATATATATATATATATATATATATATATAT
>JAQLOL010000020.1:7121685-7133591 GCA_029783665.1 Naso thynnoides | reverse complement strand
GTGCACAGCTGCATGAGTAATGAAAAGTATCTCGAATAATGACGTTAAAGCGATATTTCGCCTTAAAACAGTTTTTTGTGTTTCAATTACTCACCCTTAAATGTCTTAAATTAGAGATTTTTTTTTTCCTTCCGGCCTTCCTCCACAAGAAACAGATTTTTTTCAGAAATGTGAGCCACTCACTTTTGCTGCTTTTGCTGGCAGCCTATGGAGATACAGTTTCAAAACATGAAAACCAACTTAAAACATTCATCGAATAATCTTAACAGCTTCGTGTGGTATAATCCAAGTCTTAACTGTGTTGTAGGCTCAATACCTCCAGAACACTTTTATTTTGAATAGAAAGCTGCTAAATTCAGCGCATGCACTAAAAGGCTCCAGGTGTTTTATGCCCTGCTAAGCATTTGCATTTGATACAGGATATATTGGATTCAGTGGCCTGTCAGCCGAATTAAGTGTTTGGAAGTATTGAGCCCACGACATGATAAAGAACAAAGCTATAGAGATTTCTGCATGGATAGTTTGTTGCTTATAGTTTTGATGTTTTGAGCCTGTATCTCCATAGGCTGTCAGCAAAAGCAGCTTCAGCAAGTAGCTCACATTTTTGGAAAAAAACTGTTTACTGTGGAATAACACTGGAAGGAAAAAAATATATTCTTCAATTCAATACATCTTATGGTGAATGATTGATGCACAAAAAATAGTTTTGCAGTGAAATATTGATTTAATGAGTACTTAAGTATGCCAGTAATCCCTGCTACAGGTGGTGGCTACACAAACGGCACTCAGAAGAATAGTGTAATCGTAAATGACTTTTCTCATTTAATTGGATGTTTTCAGTGTGAAAAGATATGGGATATTTCTAACTCGGTACTTTAAAAAAAAGCTGCATTTCAGGGTTTATATTTATTGTAAGAGAAAACAACTGTGTCTGTGTGAATGAGCTATTGTGTTTATTGTTTAGGAATGTTGAAGAAGCTGACGACATTAAAGGTAGATGACAACCAGCTGACCTCACTGCCCAGCACCATTGGGAGGTAAGAAATCCAAACACACACACACACACACACACACACACACACACACACACACAATCACATTTCTTATACTTTGAAAACTCCTTCAACAATATTCTGAAAGATGTTCTCAGCAGGTTTCTCTTTGGCGGGTTGATGTTTTCCTGTTTATTACTGTGAGTTGCTGTGTGTTATTATGCTGGCTGATGATTAAGGGGGTTCTGTGTGTTGTGTTTGCTGCGTTGCCGTGGCGTTAGTGCGAAGCCCAAGCAAGGGTGAGTAACATTAGCCTACTGGATCCAGGGGTGTGTTCAGAGACAGAGAGATGTTCAGCTGCGCAACAGATACAAACACATGGGCTCACAACTACATGGGGCCATGGGAAGCATCACAATTCATGCAAATTACATGCAAACATGGAATTTTATCAAGTTTCAAGGCGTTTTAATTTTATCTTTTTACTTTTCCCCAATTTTTGTATAATATTTATAATGAAATTTAAATAAAATCTACATTATTAGTTGAAAATGTACCATACCAGCTCTGATTAAACCTACAGGGTTGGGACGGAAATGATTGCATGTAAAATGATTAGCGTAATTTGGTTATAATATGATAATACATCACAGTCCAGTTTCAATCCTGGAAATTTAATTATTTGATTTTGAAAAAAGATGAACGTTTGTTGAACTCAACAGAAACCATTTTGAGAGGAAACATATTCTGATTTTAGACAAATTGTCATTGTCGTTTAACCTCTGTACACCTCAGAGATCATCTATTGGGTTGAAATTCTGCTCACCTCACATGACTGTAAATGACAGATTTCAGAAAGAAAAACTTCAAACAGATTAATTTGAATAACTTGATTCTGTTTCATCTTGCTGTTTGAAAAATTGGATCTGACTCATTATGGCTACTTATACTGTGAACCAGTTTTTTCTGTGATGGATTGCACTTTTAAACACTGACGTAGTTTTTTGTTTTACATTCACTGACATACACCAGACTAAAATGTCAATTTTGCAACATATTTGTATCTGAGCGCTTTGTTAACATTTTGTCTTCCTGAACAGATCCCAGGTTTTAGCCTCAATAAGTAGTGCTGTAGATCCAATGCTATCCCTCTGATTAAACCAAAAACACCTTGAAAAGATCCTTTTCTTACCCTTTAATGTTTTTAAGTTTGGCTTACTAATGATGACTATGATTACATTTCAACTCAAAATTAATACCTGTGCCTGAACTAAGGCTAATTTTCCCCCCTAACAGCATCAGTACAATAGGGTAAAAGTTGTTCATGTACACAGAGCTGATCCTATGCTTGATTAGAAAGAAATCAATAAGCAGTGCAAGTCTTAAAGTGCTATTCTTTTTGTGAAAACAGTAAGTAAAGTCTGCTGTTTTACTTCCACTCTTTTGCCTTTTAAGGCCATTCCAAATTACAACAAGCAACAAAACTAGCCACCATGTAGAGCAGGTAGCAGTGTAGAAAGACATGTGCAAAAGTGCAAGCAGGGTTTAAGTTTCTTGTTGAGCATCGTATCACCTGATGCTAAGCTCCAAACATAATGACGATTTGAATCTAGGGACTTAAAGTGTCTTAAAGTGACCCTGTTAAGAACCACTGAGCGGCTGTGTTTCCTTTCAACATCTGCCACTGAGCGTAGGATTACTATTATAGCAGGTTGGCAGATGGCAGCCAAATAATAACAATTTTAGGAGTCCTGTTAAAAAAAAAAAAGTCATATCTGACACATTCAACTCTAGCTGTATTTTTTGTGGGAGACATATTTACACAAACAATGCTGAAAACAAAATACTGAACTAACCTTAAAGCCTGATTTAAAAGAATAAGCACCTCCTCTCCTCTCTCCTGTCACACCGTATGGTGGCCCAGATGGTCATGGTCCATTGGGAATAATAACAGCAGACTAATGCAATGTTAACAGTGACAGTACACTAATGTAAAATTGTTGTCTCATTAGCATTAGCCTGCTGTTAGCGTGCTGCTCGGGCCAATGATGGCAGTCAAAGGGGGGTTAGGGTGTCCTGTAGAGGGCCTGCTGTGGATGTCACTGTGACTCTTGGTTGAGTGGAGAAGTTGAGATCCAGGTTGAAGAATTTCAAATGGGATAAAGTGGGAAAAGAGAGGAAGAGTGGTCAGAAAATCAGACCAGATCCATGTAGGCAACACCAGACTGAGACTGACTGATTGGTGAGTTGTGGATTAATTGAACGGCCTACCGATTAATTGGAAGATTCTTCAATGTGATGATCTTTACCTTCTCTCAACACTCTCCTTCTGAGTTGTCGCTGTAAAGACAAATTTCCCTTCTTATTGTAACACACAGGATCAGGCTGGTGTCATTCTCTATTTTTTCTCATAGTCAGCAAATCCCCTGAAAAGGCCCAAACCAACTCTTTGGTAAAGTCGTTTCACGCCAAGTGTGAATTTTGATGCAGATTATTCTCACAGAAATTAAAAAAAATCACTTTATGTGTTCCAATTAAAAACTTGCATACCAGGGCGTAACTTTCATGTGGAAAGAAAAAAAATCTGCCTCCACTTTGTCATCTGCAGAATTCCATCTGTAAAACTACGTGCTTGACCAATGAAATAATTTGTTTGTACGTTCATCTTAATGCCTTTCCGTTCCTATCTCAGTAGATATGTGGTGTACTTCGATTGTAATCACACAAATAAACATGTTTTAGAACATGTGTAGTCGCATATTGAAATATGACCATTAGGTCAAAGGAAATGCAGAACTGGAACACAAAACTGCAGATTTTTTGCACCGGACTCAATGTGCATGCTTTACTGTACAAAGGAAAATTGCTGCCTGCCTATCACGCTGGTGTGAAAGAGCTTTTACTTCTTACATCCCTACCCTGTGTTGTTGCACTCAGCTCATAGCCCGTTTGTTCCTACTGAAATCATCAATCTTGAAAGCAACCCAAAAATGAGGAGTTTTATTTATTCATTTATTAAAAGTCTCAAAAATGTTCTCTGTAATTTTTAGCAAACATTTCTCAGTAGAAAATGTTAAATGTGTTTGGGACTATTTTCATTGCCAGTATTTCACAGCAGCAGGCTGGTGTGTGGGATCGACTAAAAATAAACTCTGTTTGTTCATTATAATAATGAGAAACCTGTCAGTCAGCGCAAAGGCAATACTTGAATTCATTCTTAGCTCAGTCTTTTCACAGGATTTGTTGACAATAGGAAACATTAAGAGTAGCACCACCCTCATCCATTACAACTCATTTTTAGGTAATTAAGGTTGCAGGTAGCATAATTTTCGTAGCCTGTAGAGTAATTTCTTTTTATTTCTCTGTCATCTTCTCTGCATCTCTGCATCTACTCCTTTCACCCAGTCTGTCACTGTTGGAGGAATTGGACTGTAGTTGTAATGAGTTGGAGTCATTGCCTCCCACTATCGGCTACTTGCACAGTCTGAGGACCTTCGCTGCCGACGAGAACTTCCTCACAGAGCTGCCCCGGGAGGTAGGACATCCAACATACGAAGAACTTCCATATAACATTAATGCAGTGCTTTGACGCTGTTAATAATAGATATTAGAAAGGATTAATTGATTGAACCAGTAGTTGATATATGAAGGAAAGTCAATCGGCATATATATTTATAATAGTGTCATTCTTTAAACAAAAATTACAATAATTGTTCTGCTTTTACTTTACAAATTTGGAAAATGTGTTAGTTTTCTTTGCTGTATAACTGTCAAAAGAGTCTCCTTGAGTTTTTTTCTATCTTTTTCCATTATTCATCTGACCAAAAAAGCAATTCATGATGTTACCTTTAGCCATTTTTTCCAATTTCTGACTGCCTTCGTAGACCAAACATTAAGAAATCAGCAGTTGCAGCCCTTATATTCACAGTACTGTAACATAGCCAGTTTGGAGGTGTCGTTCATGCAGCAGATCTTGTGTGTGCATGTGCGTGTGTGTGTGTTTCAGATTGGTAACTGTAAGAATGTGACGGTGATGTCACTGCGGTCCAACAAACTGGAGTTTCTTCCTGACGAGATCGGACAGATGACCAAACTGCGAGTCCTGAACCTCAGTGACAACAGGTACTCACACACACACTCACATAGATACACACACACAGATAACCAAACTGTGACTCATTGTTAATAACACACTCACACACACACTCACACACACACACACACACACACACACACACACACACACTAAGGCAACACTTTCTCAATGGCCGTTTTGCTTCTTTAGCTGCTCTCACAGCCTGCAGTTGCCATGGGAATGGGTGAGTGTGTTGCTATGGTTATGTGCTCTGCAGGCTGTACAGTGCGTGGGCAGAAGAAACATCTCTTTCCTTTCTTTCTCACCCCTCCCTCTGTGTCTCTCTCAGGTTAAAGAATCTTCCGTTTACTTTTACCAAGCTGAAGGACCTGGCAGCTCTCTGGCTTTCTGACAATCAGGTATCTCTCTCCTCCCTAAGACTTCGCCTGCTGACAAGCATGCAGCACTGACACACACATTACATATTATATATTGACCAGGTAACCAGGCCTTTACTTGAAGCTGTTTGTAAATGTTAAAATGCCATTTCTAAGTTCAGACATATTTTATCATATTTATAATAAGGCCTCTCTGTTTTGCTGTCTGTTCCCATCTTTTCTGTAAATTTGCCTGAACTGCTATTTGCTTTCATGCAAAGTCAATGCCCCCGTCCTCTGATTCAGATTAAACTTCTTACAGTGGAATGAGTTGTTTTATTTCTTATTTTCCCCTAATATTTTTTTATAGTGAAACAGCTGCAGGAGGTGCTGAGTTTTACTCACAGTAGTATGACAAGTACAACATTACTCTCTTGTCACAATGATGGATATAATGCAGTGAATTATACTGGATTTACCACAGCTGCCACCACAGCACTGGTTTGTTTTTTTGTTTTTTGTTTTTTAGTGCCTTCCATTTTTTTTCCTCTGTTGTAATTTGAGGTTGGCTGTTATTTGTTCAAAGAGCCTGTGATAATTACTTGATAACGTGCTTGCTCACTGCTCTCTCACAATCAGCATTGCAAATGAAACGCAGACAGGCTTACATCTGTTGTCACCTGAACTATTTTTCACTACAGACATTTAAAGCTCAGCTAAAAGATTAATCAAAGATGTTATTTGAAATTGAAATCAAAGTCACTACAACACAGAGTCCTTACTAAGTGCAAAAGAAAACAAGAGAATTTTGAATGAAAATGCAATTCGTACAGTGGCAGCTCAGCATAACATTTACATTTAAATGGACACTTATTCATGCATATTCTGCCATGAAATTTAAACTCAAATTCAGTCTTTTTTAATTCATTTTTTGCACCAATTCATGCATTTTATCTGGACATGTGACAGCTTTGAGATATAAATTTTAAGCCATTACATTTTCATACAGCTCGGAAAGGTTTCTGAGTGTTTTTTTTTAATTTATACACCAAAACATAGAATGAATACGATGGATTTATTACTCATGCTTTTTGTGTGCACTGACATTTATATTTCCTCCGCATTTACATTTCAGTGGACATTAATCCGTGTTGTTTTGAGATGAACATGCAAATTAAAGATCTGACAATTCATTGGAATCACTTATAGCAGATGACAAAATGCGTGTTTGTTCCAAGTCAACATCTCAATAAAGTTTCCTGTGGTCAATCAGATATTTAATGACCTAACAGTGGGAAACAGAGGAATTATTAGGTCAAAAGAAGGAGATATATGTGATCAGTGAACATCGCTACAGGAATTTTCATATGTATCTGTGTCTGTGTTCGCAGTCCAAGGCTTTGATCCCACTTCAGACAGAAGCCCACCCTGAAACCAAACAGAAGGTTTTGACCAACTACATGTTTCCTCAGCAACCACGACATGATGAGGGTATGTGTATTTGTATGTGTTTGTATGTCAGTGTCTCATGCTGTGTAAACACATTAAGAAATTTTAAAAACATTATTGATTGAACAATCCCTTTAAAATTAGACTTAAACTTATTCTTAAACACCTACTAAGGGATGTCCAAGGTAAAGTGAAAACTGTTTTTAATTATACGGGGTTCATGCATGCTCTGGCTTTCCCTTAAAATGTAAAATATTGAATTTAACTCAGCAGTCAGAACCAAAAGTTAAAAATGTAAGCACCACTGGCACTGAGTAACAGGAGTCTAACAACACTGATAATGTATTTCCATTAGCTGTTGTAGGCTGTGGACAGGACAGGGCCTAAAATAAGGTGTCAACTGAAAGCTTAGAGTTCAGCGACCACCTGAGGATCAGGTTGCAGCCAAGGAATATATGTTGAAGCTGTAATTAGGAGAAACAGAAAAAGATTGTCAGCCCAGCAACTGTCTAACGGTACTTCATCGCTGCTGTTAATGTGTTTTGGACTAGATATTTGATATTGGGGGTTTTGGTCTGACAAAGGTCTTAATTGAACCTGCTATTTTGGTTGTATTTTTAAAGGACCTGCATTATTAGAATCACAAGAATTTAACATTTCCAATGATGTGTGACATGAGTTGAATCTGAATGAGTTTAAAATAACAGTAAGTGCACTTAAAGGTGGATTGCCAGGATTTTACTAAAAAATAAAATATAGACATATACAAAAGTAACACTCCTCGATCATCACCTCTGGGCCTCTGTATATGTGTGTTGGTGACTGTGTATGGAAACACACCGCCCTCTGCCTGTATTTTAATGTTTTGGCTGACTCAGGACCTGCTGTGGATGAGTTACCATAAAGAGAAGAGCGATGTAGACGCGCAATCAATTTTTAAGTAACGATAGCACAACTGCGCTTCTCCGGAGCATTTATGGCGTGATCGCAGTGAACTCCATACTCCCCAGTCAATGACAGTGTGCAGGTGAGGTTGAGAGCAGCAGAGCACAACTACTGGACGCCCTCCAGAGAAAGTTACGAATGTGTACATAGCGCAAAGGGCCCAGTTTGAATGTTGTGTTTACAAATGGCAATGAACAAATGCTACCGACTCCACCTTTAAACAAAGCTAGTCTAACAATCTACAGACCTACTGTAGGCCTACAATAATAGTTTTAACCCCATCACTGACATGTCTGTCTATGTGTGTGCAGATTACCAGTCAGACAGTGACAGCTTTAATCCTACTCTGTGGGAGGAGCAGAGACAGCAGAGGATGACTGTGGCCTTTGACTTTGAAGACAAGAAAGAAGAGGAAGACAGCTCTGGGAAGGTCAAGGTCAGCTCTTCCTCTGTGTTTCAGTCTGTCTGCCTGATTGTCTGTCTGTCTGACTGTCTGTCTGTTTGTCACAAGGGTCCATACGAAGCAGCAAGGGTTTCTATCCAAATTTTGCAAGGAAAGTGATGACTAATGGCTGCTGGGAGACCTCTAACTCTTAAATTAGCATGAAATTTTCCAGGTTGAGACAGCATTCACTGATTTAAAAAAAACAAAAAAACAAAAAACTGAAGCACTCTGGATCTGTTGCATCTCAGAGTTCATGTGAGTCTCATGGGTTCTGTAGCAATAAGAGCCATTGAGCATACAAAAGTGATTTCAAATTTGTGCTTTCTCCAAGCAATTCTTTCCCAAAGTGCCCTTCTGTTTCTCCTCTGATTTCAGTGGTTTATTTATTGGAGTGTCTGAAAAAAAAATTGAACAGTCAGCACCACAGTGAAAATGACAATAATCAAACCAGCAGTCTTTGACTGGAAACTAGCAAGAAACAACAACCGAACAATGAACAAGGAATGTTTTTTTTACAGCATTTATGATGTTGTGTTTGAGAAGTATTTTAAGTTTCGTGTAAGAAGATACATTCCTACTTAAAGCTGGTTAGCCAACATTTGGAAATCAAGCTAGCAGTAACATGAGACTCCTTAGAAAGCAACTCTGCTCCACTCTCCTCTGTTTTTGCTTGTGCTTGCATTTATTTCATTTGCTGACGCTGAGGAATAGTTCGCCCAATAACAAAAAATTCAGTCATTATGTACTCACCCTCATGCCATTGGAATGTCAGGTAAAGATTTTAGTCCACATACCACTGCTGGACTTGTACAGAAAAAAAGGTGTTCATCTCCCTAACAATTGCAGTGAATGGTGACTAGGATTCCAATTTAAAAATATACTGTAACCAGTGTCTTTAAAAACATCGGGTCAGTGACACTTTTCGAAACAACTTGGAATGTCGAGGCTACAGGAGACTTGGATTACTTCAAACAAGCAGTATGGAGGCACTGTATGTTTTTTTTTTCCATGTTTTTTTTTGCGTTTGAATCCCAGTCACCATTCACCACAATTGTTTGGGAGATTACTGCAACACCTTTTTTCTGTGAAACTCTAGCAGTGTTTTGTGGACTGAAAAACTTCACCTGACCTTTCATTGGCATGAGGGTGAGTAGTAAGCACAAAAAAAAGACAAAATTTTCATTTTTGGTTGAACTATCCCTTTAAGTCCAGTTTACACCAAAGATTCATGACTAGACAAAACGCTTGCAGGGAAAGTTGCTGTGGAGCGAGCCGGTTGATCCCAGCTCAACTCAAGGCGGCTGTAGGTGTCACCTGCAGACACACTATTGTCAGCAGTGGCCAGTTTTAGAACATAAGGTACAGCACTTGTTGAAACAACCAGTCAGCTTGTAGTGATGTTACCTGTCACCAAGAAGTGCAACAAAGAGAAGCCAATAGGAACGCGTGCTACATCTGAAATTGATTACAGTGATTGGTGGAAAATACCATGTGATGGTATAAATACAAAGCCAAGCCTGAGTGCAGACCATACAGAGCCACGGGGAAGTGCAAAAGTGTAGTGTTTTTTTAAACCACCTGAATTACAATATGCTGAAAGGTTAGTATGGAATTTCAGCACAATGACACTAAAGATAAACTGCCTACCTCAACTTTAATGTTTACTTAGTGTGTGTCCTTTTCATATATGTGTACACTCAATCCATTTTATTTATGCTTAGGTGGAGATAAACCTAAAGCGATACCCAACACCCTACCCTGAGGACCTTAAGAACATGGTCAAGTCAGTGCAAAGCCTTGTGGGTAAAAGCGTACACCCAGGACATGGGCACCAGCATCAACACCAGCACCAGCACCAGCTGAGCACAGGCACTGCCACTTCGGCAGGAACCAACATGGAACACACACACCTCAGCAAAGAACAGTACGAACCACCATGGCCCCTTCCCCCTAAAGAGGTACAAAACACACACACACACACACACACGCACACACAGACACACATACAAACACAATCACGTCCACACTCACACTCAGACCTATTCAAAATCCTTATACAGTACACACTAAGTTCTGGTTCATTTTAAAAGATAAATGAAGTGCATGCACATTCTTAGTGATGAGTTATCACCAAATGCAACAATCTTCATAGCCTTGAGATCCCTGATCATAAAGGTTTAAGACGAGCAGCACAAATAACCTGTGTGTGTGTGTGCGCATGCGCTTGTGTTTTTCAGGTGACCGACAGAGAGATGCAGGACTTCTCTCAGGCTCAGCTAATGGATCAGGGATCAATGCATAACTCCGGCATCGACATTCCCAAGAGGAAGGACAAAGAGGACCTGACCGAGAGCTCTGAGGTTGTCACGTAATACACTGTACACTGTAACCCCACCACCACCAAACACATTATGTATGTCCATGAGTTCTAACACAAGATGAATGTCCTTCCTTGTGAAACATTTCCAAAGACTATTTTTTGAATATTATCTGAAATGTTTACAACAGTGTTTACTAGCAAGTAGTCTCCTTCTCTGTCTTTGCTGGCACATCGCTGCGTTTGTTTGTGCATTATCCCCACTTGTAGGTCAGTCGAATAGTGTGACACTGTCAAGATCTGCCAGCCAATGCTAAATACTGCTATATTCCTTTTTTGTCTAAATGCAGTATTTTTTAGATTTTTTTTTTAATCAGTTGAATGCTCTCTTTATTCGTTTATTCCCCACTTTCTATTCTAGCAACACTCACAAACTATGGTTTCACAGACTTTCAGGACAAGCATTCTTAAATCGCAAAGATTCTGATTGAGAGCTATTTTGTTTGTAAGGTTGAAGAATTGATAATCTTCAAAGTTTTGACAGTATGATTTAGTTACTGCTTACATTCTGCAGTCGTTGGTCATAAGCCTCTCAATCTCCTATCTGGGCGGTCCAGCTATAGCAACCTGATATGAACCTGTGTTGTTTTTCTTTCCACAGGACTCAATGGGCGGCTCTCCCAACGACATCCGTATCTCTGACATGAGACCCACCCTAGTGGAACCGCCAATGTACAAACCAAAGGTGGTGCTGCTGGGAAAGGACAAGAAAGGTACTGTGACAATGTGTATGATCAGCAAAATAGAGACAAACACAAACAGGTTCATACATGTAGACACGTGAAACACTTCAAGTGGTAATTTAAAGTGTCCCATTGTGAAGTGCTTCGGGCCATGTTGTAATAGTGTCCACTAATTAGTCACGGTGGTAAGCGGATTAATTTCAGCACATAACAGAGGGAGGGAGGGAAAACCATAAACCTCTGTGCTGAATCTTTATTTCAACTCAAAGTCAAACCCTTTTTACTTGCTTCGCCCAGAAGGTCTCAGTGTCATCACTGTGAAGCCAAAGCCAAGTAAGTTTTATTAATGAGCTAGAAGCTCATTTCACTGCCATATCCAAAATCTGTTTTTTGTTCTAAATAATCTAGTGCATTAATCCTGTCTACTGAACAAAACAGTTTATTATCTCTTCTCTGTGACAAACTCTAATCCAAAGCTTCATCTTGTGATCTTCTTTGTTTGGGAACTCAGTGTGAGATGACTAAAGCAAAAAACAACTTGTTTGTTTTTGTCCTCAGTGAGT
>JAQLOL010000020.1:7095557-7110287 GCA_029783665.1 Naso thynnoides | reverse complement strand
TTTTTTTTTTTTTTTTTTTTTTTTTGCAGATGTTAGATGGATATCTTCTCATCTGACAATACAGTAAGACAGTAAATAAGCCTTTTTTTTTTTTTCAAAAACGTGTTGCTAATTCTATAATCAGAATAGACAATAGACAAGCCAATCAGACACAATAGGGAGGATTTCTGAAGCAATGATGAAAACCTTGAAACAACATGAAGAATTGTTATGGGATATTCATACGTCATGTCCTCTTAGCCTGCCACACTTATCTACCTTGTCCAAACAAGTACAACAAAAGCTGGCCCTGATATTTGGACAGAGCTTTTGGATGCTGCTGCAGTGAAACGTTTAAGCACATTTACTGTCCATATGTGAAATTTTAACTTGATAATTAGCCCTTTATCAGTTTTCAGTTAGGGATAAATCTGATTGCTTGTTTAAAAATCCACATATATCTAACTAATTTGCTGCCTCACACACTACTGTTGGAATAAACTGATCCGCCAGTTGTTGCCTGTACGACACGATGTTCTCTGTGTGTTTTGACCGTTCACTATAGCTAACATTTCTCTGTGCTTTCAGCAACTCTGCACTGCTGTTGTTGTTGTTTTATCAGTGTTCTTGCTGTTTGTTTATTTGTGTGTGGAGCTCACAGTGTGTTGTGAAAACGCTGCAACCTGCTGTGCAGGCTCCACCCCCCTCCCCCTCCCCCGACATTCACCCGTGTCATGTGATGTTGTCTTCTCCAATCAGAGTGGTGTCCTAAAGCACAACACGCTCACGCTGGGCATGCTCTGTCAGGGCGGGGGTCACGGCCAGGGGCGCAGCAGCACTTTGAACTTTAACCTTTACAATAACACTAAGCATGAGCCCCCTGCTGGCCGCTGGCTGCCACTACCTCCTCCTCCGTCTGCTAACGCTGTGAGTATCCCTCTCAGAACAATGAACCCCGTGATACTGTTGTTATTACTGCGCACATTGGTAATTTTAGAAAAAAAATGTTTAAGCATTTCACCTCAACTGAAGCAACCATAAACTGTTATTCAGCTGTCTGCCATTATTGCCGTAACTGTAACTTCCTTGTCTTCCACCTCCAGCTATGAGTATCCGTGAACTGAGTATGATTGGCCTTAGTTGACTGAATATGACTGAAATTAATCTAAAACATCAAATACAACAGCCAATAAAAAGATTCTGGTGATGAACTGGACTCAAGGATGAGGCACATTACGACATTACGACAGGGTTATCCAAACAAGAGTGAAGTGAAGAGAGTGAGGTAGCTCAACTAAATTAATTTCTCTTTAGCACCTTAAATTTTTAGGTACAAGCTTATGTCAATACACATTTTTCCTGACACATGAAGCTCTTGGGCATTGCATGTCTACACCACATTTAAACATTTTAGGGTTCACAATTAGGCACGCTTGTTTGTTTTTATTAATATTAAGGTTTTTTCAAATGATGTTTATACACTAAGAAAAATGGTCACTTTTTTGAATCAAAATACATCTTAAGACCCTGAAATGTGTTTTTTCAAACAGCTTTTACTATGTGAAACGGTATTTTCTCTGTGAAAGGTACCCAGAGAGTCATAATAATGGATCTGACTGCTTTTTGTGGCAAAGCCTGCCCTGCTCTGCCTCTGTTTGGTTGCTTTAGTAGGTTAGGTTAGTTAGATTTAGCGGAACTGGTTCAGTTAGGATGGGAATATCCTGACCGGCCAATTAGGGGCAGAGATGGACAAATGAGAAACAGAGGGAGGCGGATCTTGCGAAGAAGAGCAGTGGGATCTGTTATAGCACCTCAGAGAGCAGAACATGCTACTTTACTTCACCTAGACGGGAAAATCTATCTACTAAGCTGTTACAGTCTGCTTGCTTAAACAGCACTATAGCAGACACAACATTCATATAAACCTGTCTTATATCATGGTCTTGGTGAATACTCAACTCAAATTTTCTGGAGGGTGTCAATGAACTTTTGATATATGGACACTTATGAAACTCCTCAAGTAGTCCCAGTTTAACAGTTTGTTCACTGTTCCACATTAATGCGCTGCACCTGCTTTAGAAATAAATTAAATGAAAAAAATCTGAATATTTCATCTCAAGCACCCAGTGTGTTCCTGCCGAGCAAGATCCTCTGGGTACCACAGGATGGCCCTCGTAACACACGAGCTGCAAGAAGTAGCCCACACTCAGGGTTTTAATGATAGTAGTAAAATAAAGTGGCTAAACTGTCTGATGTTAAGCAATGGCTATCTCAAGAAAAGGAGAGTATGCTCTGTGTTCAATTTAAAAAAGGTTAGTAACTGAGTTTGGATACGTTTAGCCACTGCAGCCCTGTTTTACTGTCGATCTGAGCTTTGTTCAGCCCGCTAACTCCAGGCTGCAGCCAATGATACAAATATTCGACAATCATTTTCGTAGTAAAATTTGTCATTGATTTGCAGTCAGTATCGTGGCTGACTGGCAAGCTAGACCTGTTGTTTGTCCACCATGCACAATGTTATAGACTTTGAATCTTGCAAGCATAACATAAGCTCTCTGGCTAACAGCTAAACAGACTAGTTTATGTCCTGTTGCTAAGTCATTTCTATGGCCCGTCCTATTTACAGGAGTACTGACCTATGTTTTCATTACATAACCTTCTGGGATTGTAATGATTATTCCAGTTAATAGTCAGGCTCTCAGGTGTTGTTAGGGAAACGGAGTTGTTGCTTGTTAAACATTTTGTGTTTTGACTGCAAAATGCATGAAAATTTAAATTAATGGTCTAATTATTGTTTTCTTTGGTAAGTGACCATGGTATTAGCAGAATAATGCCCTCCAAGGTGTCCATTATCAATGAGTGGACGCGCAGGCCTCCGCATCATCCATTCATTGTTGATAATGGAAACCTCTGAGGGCATTATCCCTTACGTAAACTTTGATAAAAGTTTATACATAAATAAATTCCCGAAATATTCATTTTCAGTAATGGTCACTCCGTGTCTCTCTGTCTCTGTCTCTCTTTCAGACCCCCTCCCAGCAGGCTGCTATCCTGGATAATGACCAAGAGGGGGTGTCTGGGAGCAACCAGTGGGCTCCTTACTCACTTGGCAGGAGGGATGTCCCACCTGACAACCTCATGAAAAAGGTAACTGTCTAATAAGAGGATCTTTTCTTGTCAACGTTACTGTGCTTTATCCAGCCAATTTTACTCTGACAATCAATATTTGGACAAATTTTACTTTTTAAACTTTACAGATGCTCGTTTTGCAGCTGATGTGTGAGCATAGTCTATAAATGCTTCCATAAGTAGGGATCTTAAGACTTTAACCGAACTAAAGAATGTGCATACATTTCTTTGAAATGCAAAAAAATAAGTATCTCTTGTATCCACTCTACTAATGTTGACATGACATGTCTAACTTCCCCTCCTCTGTCCACAGAGTGCCCACTCCCACAACCCTTCTCACCAATCACACAACACACACATGATCGTCACTTCCTCTTCCTCCTCCTCCTCGTCTACTACACCTCATCGTGTGGTTGGGCAGCAGGGCTACGATGGGATGATGAACAAAGGCGGCCAGTACCAACCAGGGATGCCCTTGTCAGTGGTCCCATCTGGGGGGCCTGGGCAGTACCAAGGCAACATGCCTCAAGGTAAATGGTTATACATTCAATGATGCGACCAGTTCCTTGTACTTTTGGCACACTGCTTTTGACACACTATTTATTGGGTAATTACTAAATCTTTGTCTGTCTCATTTAATAGTGTGGTAGAATAAAAACACACCCAATATTTTGCAGGGGAAACATCTCTGCATCCTGGACTTTGCACTGCCTATTGATATTTGTTGATTGATATTTGTTTCCACTATATCAGAATGATAATGGGTTAAGTCAGACCTTTATCCAGATTTGAACCTGAATTTGAACTGAGATGCAAAGACATAGTCGTGAGATAGCAGGACTTAATGTGTTTCATATCAACAGCCTAAATGTTTAACTATTTTAAATTTAGTTTTTTTTTTCCGAACATAAGATGCTTCCCCCTTTTTTTATTGTTGTTTACAGGCCATTCAACTTCTGGTCAGGCTTACCCCAGCTCTGCCTTGCCCATGGCCCTGTCCCAATCTGGGAATCAGCCCCAGTACAACCCCCACTCCTCCCATCAGCCCTCCCTCCCTGCCACCAACCCCCAGTACCACGGCAACCAGGGCATGGTCCATAGCAACCAGGTTGTCATGACCCACACCAACCCACGGCCTCAGAGTGCTCGCTGCCTGTTGCAGACTAAAGGCCAGAAGAGCACAGATGGTTTCCAGGAACAGGTATGTTTATTTTAAATTGGGCTGTGCTCAAGTGATGGTGGAATATATAACAGCTGGTTTTGAAAATATATAAATTTTGTGGATATAAATGTATTCATTGACAGTACAAGTAGAGATAAATGATTTGAAAAGCTAAATTTGTTCCTAAATGCAGGTAACTGTGACAGAATATACTGACTTGAGCTTCCTGGCTGCTACAAAACAAATGTTGCATTCAGAAAGGTCAGCACAGCTAACATGAATAATGTTCTAAATACAGGTGTAAATGATAGCACTTGTTGAGAGCAGTGCACCCAAGCAACAGACACTGTTAATTATAATTTTGAGATTCAGATGCTGACGTGTTTGTCAGACAAGGAACCAGCAAGCTAAACTAATCAGATCCAGCGTGTTAATAACAGGACATGATGGTTACCAGATCAGATACTCATGTTGGCAAGTTGCTTTTGAAGGTGAACATAAGCCACATGAAGTATTATAGTAACTGGGAAATTGAAATGCTATTTTAGCCACCAAACAGCAAAAGTTTAGCAGCAACAGGTCTAGAAAAAGCCATGGAGGCGTAGATCTAAATCTGGGATATTTCACAGATGGAGATCACTGTACTGGCTTAGGTGGGACATGAAGTCATCACACCATCACCATCAGTTGAGCTTCCTGCAGGGTTTGTTTTTCCCTCTCTAGTATGAAACTGCTTTCATGATGCCAGATAGAAAACTCTGGGAAAGATATTTGTGGCTCAATTGTTGTCACCAGAGAACTGAGGACCTCCAATATAGCTGCCAAAACGTGCCACACATCACATGACAGCTCTCTGCCTCTGTTGTACGTGTTGTCTATCTACTTTATGCCTGTTTAGAGATGATGATCTTTGTATTTCACTTCCACTTGTCTTTCTTTCTGTTCTTTCTTTCTCTCCTCAACCTCTCTCTCTCTCTTTAGCTGTGTGTGAGAATAGAGAAGAACCCTGGTCTTGGTTTCAGTATCTCGGGTGGCATCAGTGGCCAGGGGAACCCCTTTAAACCCTCCGACATGGTACGACCCGACCCGGCCTGCCAACCAATCACAGCTTCCCCAGCTTTATCTCAGAGTTGCCATGGAAACTGCTGCTCGTTACCGCAGTGTTTCGTCTATCTGTCAGTTCATCTGTCTGTCTGTGGGGCAGCAGTGGACTTGGTTAACTTCGAGTCTGCGGTCTTGCACTACAGAATGGTGATACCACAGCAGTTTGATTCATTTTAGCTAGTTAAAAGGTTAAAGAAGCCTGAGGTGTGTTTAAATATATCAAAACTTAACCTCTTGAAATATTGGAAATCCTTGTTAGCATCACCAAACAGGATGGGAAAACTTCAGGGAAATTATACTTGATTTGGTTAAAGTATATAATTAAGACCGATAGTACCCACTACACATGCACATATTTTTTGGTCATTCTTACAGAGTCCTCATCATATCATCAGGTCTCTTGGAACATGAAGTTACAGCAGCTAAATTGAATTTTTCAGTATTTAGAAATGGATTTGTGCCCATGTGCATACATGATGTGCTATTACAAGATGTGCCAAACTCTTTTATCTTTTCTACTTCTGGGTTTGACTGATGCTGTCAGTGTGTGCCTGTGCTGAGAGCCTGTTGGGGTTGCAGATCCCCCAGGCCTCCTGCACATGGCAGTCTGTCCTAGAAACATGCTGCTATAGTCAGTCTAAAGGAGCGAGGCAGCTCACGGAGCTCTGACAGCTATTTTGGGAAGGCTGCTTTAGTTCTGGGACACCGTGGGTGATTTTAGATGTTCAACACTTTGATCTAGGGATGGGAAGTATGGCAGATTTTACTGACTGTTATTCAGATGTTGAGTAACTGACGATACAGCTGGTCTAAAAATAGAGAGCCTACAAGAGGAGTTCTTTTAACAGTCAGCCTCTGTACCGCCCATGTGACAAACGGTGAATTAATTTTAGCTGTGGGTGTGAAGAGATAATATAGAAACTGTCAATTCATCATTTTACTTAAGTTTTATGTATACAAGTAGTGACTCAGTTGCTGACACGTCCAGTTCTTTAATCGCTCCCATGTCTACTTGGATCCATAAAGTTAATACCAGCTGCAGTATGTCCATTATTAATGCCACGTTGTATAGGCTTAAGATGGAGTGAGCACAGATAAGCTGTTTCTTAAGTTATTCTCCTAAACAGTTTGTCAAGTAATCACATTATTCATGCAGCATAAAATATGTGAGATATAATGTAAGTTTAGAAGCAGAAGCACAATTAGAAAATATCAGAGTCAGGGAGTATGTTTCGTTTAAATGTTTTATATGCAGTATATGATATGAACTGCATGTCTTCCCCACTCCCCCGAGACCCCTACACGTGTGTCCCCTACAGAGTCACATGGTGGATATGTGCCTTCTGTCACCAAGATAAAACACAAAAATTATCTGTCACCACCATGTTGCCTTTTACCCACCTTGTCCTGGCTTTGGCCCCCTTTTTATTTCTATCCACACATGTGAGGCGTCTCAGTTTAATGTTGCTTCCTTGGCTTTTCAGGGTTTTTCAGCTCAGGACTGATTCAGAGAGCCACTCACAAGAATCCACTTTTGTTTTTGTCCAAATCATTCAACAGATATTTTTCTGACTATTTGTCATTGTAGATGTTACAGGTTTAAAACTAGATCAGTTATTTCAGTATTCTTCAAATGTGAATGAAAGGCAGACTCGGGGCTAAATTGAGCTGGAATTTAAATAGTTAAAACGGCCTGTATCAAAACAGCTTGACTGATAAATTATACATCTGTGGTTTTGATCTCTTGAGCGTACTGCAGCGATAGTTGTTTTTTTTACAGGAGTGTGGCTCCCCCTTGTGGTCAGCTTGTTGTTTGCACCCATGTTCTGATTTATCTGGTCAAAAGAACAAACTTAGGGATCAGTAATCTTAAAAAAAAAGTTGACACTTTACGTTTATTTATTTATTTATTTATTTATGTATTTGATGTAACAGGCCCTGTTTTAGTTTTGCCCTCAACTTCTCTGATGCCTATTTTTCATTATGGCTCTAAACACAAGATGAATAATTAACCATGAAAAGTACATATTAGTGTTGTCCAAATGACCTTGAACTTTTGATTTTTTAATTTTAATTTAGTCTAGTTTTAATATAGTTTAATACAGAACCCTATTTCATAACATTAAATTTATTTTTGCCTAAAACAACAGAGAAGTCTCATCATCCTCCATTAAAGATTAAATGTATTTGAAAGTGTTTTTTCCATTAAATAGAATAATCTACCAAGGGCTAATTTAGATTGCTTGATGGTTTTCAAAATGTTTCCCTAAACTGTTTCCCAATCACATTGTGTCTGACCAGATATGATCCCACAAAGATTTCTAAATAGTATCAAATCTGTTATAACACCTGCCAGAATTCATTATTTGGTTTCTAAAAAACAAATTACTAATGATTTACTTCCTTTATTGACAGGACAGGGAACCCCGGCTTTGATGTATTAGCTTCTCAGGCTCATTTTGGGAACAGAATTTGGAGATTTAAAGAGCAGACCATGGATTTTTTGTTTGTTGTTTGGGTTGTTGTTTTTTGTTGTTGTTGCTGTTGTTTTTTTGTCAGATCTGGGTCATGAATGTTCCAAAATCCAGTTTTCTGTTCCTGCCGTTGCCAAATATGCTGTTGTTGCACACAAAGCTGCTTTCAAAAACAAACATCTGCGTATGTGTTATCACTGAATAGCAAAAACCTTATCCCCAATATTATCTGACCATTAACAAGCTATTGTTTTCAGCACTGTAGAAAGCTGTGCATTAGCTTGTTGTCAGACTGAACAATGCCTCAAAATGAAGTATTTAAATAGCTGAAAAAATCAGAGATTTTATAGTGAAAAGTTTTGCAGGGAACTGTGGCTTTGTGTGCAACTGTTTTAAAAATGTGTAATTGTTTCATTGCTGTGACTAACAATTTCCAGTTGCAAACACATTTGTAATGTACAGTGAGCTCCATATGTCATTGATGTTTTAAAGTCCTATTTCTCAATGCCTGGAAAGCACTAAGACACCAACTAAGCACTAAAACACAAGAAGTAAAGCACTAAAATTACCTGATTCGATCTGAACTAGAATTTCTGAAGTGGATGTTTGCAGTATGTTGTCATAAATTAGCATACACTGCAAATACGCACCATACTTTACATACAAGCTGAACCATTTCACAGCCACATTGTCAAATCTCATGATGACAAATCTCCACATATGAAGCTCACTGTATAAGTGCCAGTGTTACAGTGACATGTAACTAAACTAAACCCTCTGACATTTGCTCCTCTTTAACATGCAGCATATGTGTTTGTACTTGCATTCACTCATAGACTGTAGTATGTAGGTGCTGCTGCACTGTCAATACTACATCGAGTTACCCAGGGTCACCTGTGGCACATTTATCTGTGAAATTCACTATTGTGCGTTCAACTCGTGCACAACCTGTTGAAACATGTTGAGTCGATACAGCTGCATTGTCCCACACGTTCTGTGTTCAAAAACATCTTTCAGCTCTTAGTGAAAAGATGTTGGTGTTTTTACAATCTCTGCCTTGGGTTACTGAGGAAAATATGGGGGATGAAATATCTTCTGCCCTCCCTGCTACCTATTTCTTTCCCCTAGTCAGTGCCTATCCCACTCCTATTATTCCCCCCCATTCTTTATTAATTACCTGTGAAACTATGTTTCTCTTTTTCTGACATCATATCTAAGCCAAGTCCTCATCTGTTTATAGAGTAGAAAAATGTTTTTTGGAGGACTGTGTCTCTCAGCTTCTGTAAACCTTAAGATGAATGACAAAAACAAGCACTCGAGTACTTAAAATAAGTCAAATCCTCTCATGGTGATCTGCATGCCTCTCTAAATTTGGAACAAAGTGAATGCATTGGTGAACTTCCTATACATTTTTGGCAGAAATGTGAGTTTTGCGGGGGTGGATATTGAGATGAGAATGAGAAAGGCAAAGATTCTAAACCATCGTGTCCCTGTGTTGTCCTAACGGTGTATCATTTTGACTTATAGGGTATCTTTGTTACTAGGGTACAGCATGACGGGCCCGCCGCCTCCGCCTTGCAGCCCGGAGACAAGATACTGCAGGTAACATTCTCTCGCACATCATCCATTGGGCCAGAAAGAGCCACTTCCTGCCCAACCTTTTCTTACCCTTCCCCTAATTTTATAAACAGTGAGGCAGAGCATTCGGTAGGGAATTTGGTTGTTTACCTTTAGTGTGCAAGAGTGTATAAGACATTTTCCTGCCTTTATGTCCTGCCTCTGTGTGTGTGCCTGTTTGTCCAGACATGAGGCATGACCCCCACATCCCCATTCTCCACCCCACCCCCCCATTCATCATTAGCTTTGACTCCAAGGTTTGATTTGAGTAGTCTTAAATAATTTGTCATTTTTATCACATAACAATGAAACTGTTGACTGATCTTAGTTTAAGCCACTTGATCATACTGCGTTGGTTTTATCTAATATAGACTAGTTCAAGTCCAGTTTACTGTTACTATGGCAACCTCTTTTATCGAGGTAGAGTAGTAATTTGTTGCATAAGTTTATTGTGAGACTAAAGCGCATATGTTTGTACCAGTCATAAAACACATTGGAAAGGAAATATATATAGAATGAGTATTAAAAAATAAATATCAGTCTATGGGGCATACATGCATGGACTTACATACAGTATACAACCTTTGAAAAAATATATTTGGTACAAGTCGACACACATTGGTCACAATAAAGTTTTAGTATTGCAAGATACTTTTAGGTCAATTAACTCTTTTCTAACCACAACAGAATTTGGACTCAGAAGTATTTATGTGCTGTTAGAGGTGGCGTAATTGCTCTTAATATGCACTAAGTTTGTATAAGACATGAGCCTAAAACTTTTCTACCTTACATTCAGAAGGTAACTGAATACTGCAGTTTGCAGTAGGGCTCAGTTACAGTATGTTACTTTCCAGATGACTAAATTGTTCACTTAAATGTAAGGTGTGAAAGGTGTGAACAAGACAAGTCAACATGAGTACTTTGCTGAAATGATGTATTGTTACAACTCGAGGGGAAACTTTTTCAGGGGTAACAACGGATTGTTTTACAACTGAGTTCCAAACCCCACAAATAAATTAGCTTTGTTGAACTTCCTGTTTCATCGTGTCAAAGTCAGTGGGTTTTCTGAATAGGTTTTTCGGTTAGATGCCTGAAATAAGGTCTATAGTTAACATACGCTAAAGAGACTTTCACATTTTGATAAAAAACCATCAGTAAATATCCAATTGTGATTTTTTAGGCTTTTACGGTTGCTTATAAGTAGCTAAATTTGTCGGCAATTAGTTTTCTGGGACGTTGATCAACATAAAGCAGAACATTGTCCCTAATCTAACTTGCTAGTCCGCCTTTACAGCCTCGCTGAATTTATACTCATGCTCTTAGAAACTATTTTAAGTCAAACTTTTGAATTTGTTAAGTAATTAAGTTAGGATGTGAGTGTAGTGTCATAAGAAGTTTAGTGGTGTCAGTGTTGAAGTCATGAGACCATAGTGTAATTTGTTTGTGTCTTAACATTAGCTTTTTACTTCTCACAAACACATTTAAACTTAAAGAAATCACTACAGTTGTGAACATTATTCTAAACAAAACATGTATGCACAGTAAACTTCTGTTTGTCACTGAGCTTTTTTCCTGCAATAATTGCAACATAAATGAAAAATACTGGATTTGTATCATGGGAAACAGAGCAATGCTTAGGCTACTTCCTGATTGGCCTACATCAGTGGTTCCCAGAGCCTGGACCCTCTCACAAGATGCCCTCCAAAGATAAAAAATAAATGTTTAAAATAATTTAAAATTGCATATTTAACCCATCATTGTATAAATTGTGGTTAATTTTTTTAATCCTTTTTAAATTATTTTAAAATAATATAATGGCTGTTCTTTTGTGTTTACATAGGCCTAATACTACATGTGCACAGTGTTATATGCCACCTCCAGGGTTGACGGGGGTCCCCAGTCTCTGGCACCGTTATTTTGGGGGTCACAGGCTAAAAAGTTTGGAACCCTTGACCTACATAACACATCCTCCCTGTAGCTTCTGCAGCTCTCATTCAGGACATGTGCCTGTTGGAAGTGGACTGAACGAAGCCTTTTGTCTCAGTCACCTTCTGCCCATGCCCATTTTTTTGATGCGCACCATTTTCAGATTGAACGTGCTCAACAACTTCTCCTTTGAGCTCACACTGTCGTGTCACAGTGACATCACACTGTCACAGTTTCCACAATTACTTGATTTAAATTTGCGGGCTTGGGAGGAGGTCCGTGTGTCCAAACTGCACCAGAAGTCAACAGTGCACATCCCCTGGTCATCAGCAACACACCTGCCAAGTTTAAATTCAGTTTGATGCATGGTTCTTGTTCGTGGAGACATACAGAGAAACAGACAGAGATTCCCTGCTTAATTGAAGGAAGGATGACATAGTATATTAATATAGTGCTCGAATTATTCCCAAACAAAACCATGAGGATTGTATTTAAAGGTCAAAATGAGATGCCATTACAGATTTACCCCTCCACCCCTCATCTCTCCTTCATGTTTCTTACCCCTCTCTCCTCCCCCATCATCTTTTCTCCACAAATGTACAGTTTAGCTGGATGAACTCCTCTAAAAGCCCTTTTTTGTCTTTACCCCTTCTCTCTCTACAGCATGACTGTGTAGCTCCTCCTCCTCTCTCTCTTTTCCCCAACAGTGATGTGTTACTGAGCTAATGAAGGCAGTGACCCTCCATCCTTCCACAAACACCCACACACACATAAACATGTGCATGGAAATACTGCAGCACACATACCACCATACATACATGCACACACACATGCTGTTGACTGTGCTGCATGTTTGCCTTGCAGGCTAACGGACATAGTTTTTTACACATGGAGCACGAGACAGCCGTCTCTCTGCTGAAGAGTTTCCAGCGGACGGTGGACTTGGTGGTTCTGAGAGACAGCAGCACGCGCTAAAATATTTTCATAACAAACAAACAAACAAACACAACAACAACAACGCTTCTTCTACTCTGCTCATCACCATCCCACGCCACCCCACCTGCCCTCCGCTGGAGGCTTGTGGAACTGAAAAATGAGCCGCCTTTTTTACCTTTTTAGGGGAAAACACAGACATTTATTTGCCTATTGCTGGACCAAAGGCGAATACTAGTGCCAAATGTACCATAGGAAACATATCGGCTCTTCTGTCTACTGGCGGTCAGAGATCTGATCGACGACTGGACAGACTGCGGGAGGACTCGACACTTTGAGTTCTACAGTCATCTGCAGTTTGGATTTTGTGGTTGGTTTGTTAATCAGGCAGCCCTCTGATTGGTCAGTCTAAATAGTTTGTTTTTGTTGGTTAGTGTTCCGGGATATTTTTGCTTCTCTCTGCTGCCTTTCTTATTTTGCTGTTGTTGGTAGATTTGATACTGTTCACTCACCGTGTTCTTCATTGTTGCTCTTTGCTTTGTCCAGTTCTGTGTTTTCTATTTTCCTCTTATTTTTCACTTTCACTTTCTGCTTTGTTCTTTATTTTATTGTCCGTTTTTTCATTCTTCTCTGCTGTCTTCTGTTCCTGTCTGTAAGTATGATTGCCTCCAGTGTACAGAAATTTAAAAACTTAAGACTTTTTGCCTTGTGTACATACATAGAGCTGCAGCTTTTAAGAGCTGCACTCTCCTTGGGGCCTGGACAGACAGCTCTAAAAAGTTTATGGTTAATATAAATATTGTTGATAAACTACACTCTGAATTCTCTATTGTGAACATACAGGGAATATTTCTCCGAATGGACGATTTTCTAAACTAAACCATTGATTTTTGTTTGGTAAAGAAAACACTGTTCATAGTTCATCACTGCTTTGTTTCTGTTTGTTTGTTTTTAAAAAAACATTGCTTGCACAGCTGTGCTGAAAAGAGCTAAAGCAATACTTCTGAGGCTCTGCCCACTGAGACTTTCAGCAGAGCCAAACTCCTGCAGTGCCATCTATCCAGAAAGTCATGCTAATGTTTACACACACTGCCATGCACATGAACTACCAGGCAAACACACACGAACAGTAGGCATATGTGCCCCCTTACACAGAACATATGCAGTTGTGCATAATGAAGCCCTGTCAATAATCCAGCCCAGTTTTAGAGTTTAACTATTATACAATCAATCACACACACTGTAACATTATTCATAATATCTGTGCCATATTTGGAGGTTCTATTGTTGTATTGTTCCAGCAATGTTGCATCCCTTTTTAGTTGTTTGAGTTGTATGATAAAGTCACAGCATGCTTTCCTATCATTGGTCACTGTCAGCCAGCCATTTTCTTTTGGCTTCTAGAGCTTCCCTCCTCTGCAGAAGACTCTAGATGTATTATACCACTGAGTTTCAGTGAGACTGATATTCTGTGGTTGGTGCCATATGGACCCTCTGCCCTTCCCTGGTTGTATTTACACAGACCAAACCGTCAGAGCTTTACCTCTTTGTGGCCCAGATCCGATCAGCACACAGGGAGAGCAGCAGCATGTAGGGAAACTGGTTTTAACATGACATGTTCATCCACTCTGCTGAAGTGTCTTCACGTGTGGTCTCTCTGCGAAAAGCAACAAGGAAAAAAGAGAATGTCCCTACAAGAATCAGTTAGCGAGAACATACAATGTTTGTGTCTTAATGGGCAAATCTGTAGTGAATCAGAATTTCCCTTTCTAGACAATCAGGGAAAGATCTGATCTGTGTCACAAAGACTTTTGGCTACACTTGAATTTTCAGCGTGACTTTTGTAACCTGAGGAGATGATGATTGACACTAGTGTACATGGACATTTCGATTTGCCAACTTTGCTGGTGATGTTCACAGTGACATGTGAATAGGGTCTGCTCATGTTTGGATTACGGCATTTAGAGAGCAGGAAAATAAATGAGACTCTGATGTCGACAGTGACATTGTACGAGAGTTTTCTGGAGCCGTGTCAATCTGACCCTCATGGTTATGCTTCAGAAATTGTATTGACATGACAGAAGTAACCACATAAAAAAGACAAGAGGGTCTTTTTCTGTCTTTGTGTAAATGCAACACGTGTCTTGACAAAGTTTCATGATGGGGAGTTTCGTTCTGTTCTGTATAACTTCTGATGTTTCACCCAGAGCAAAACAACATCAGTGTCATTCTGTGCCCATTTTGTGTCAGCCCTCTTAATAAACTTTAGAATTTACTTAATTCAATATAAGGGACACAAAATGGCACAGTTTAGTCCTGTGGCTGAGAGATCTTAACCACGGGTTCCCACCCAACCCTATTTAAGGTTTGAAATATCAAAAATATTGTGATGAGAACAGAGAAAAA
>JAQLOL010000020.1:7085237-7095517 GCA_029783665.1 Naso thynnoides | reverse complement strand
AATTCTTTCTAAATATATTGATATACCTTAGCTTTGCTCAAAAATTGTAATATTTTATAATAATGACACTTATAACAAAGTTATGGATGGAAGTACGCACAGTATGACTTGGAGACCTACACATGTACTATCCAAAACTGTATAAAAATGTATTTCTACTGTAATTGTGAATTTGTGTTATACAAATATATATTATATATATATGTACATGACTATAAAAGCAGTCATTTTCTATGTGTTTAAACTACATAAGAGCCGAACAAATGCTGAGGACGGTGTCACTGTACATAGCTGTGAATGAAATCCACTTTAAAATGACTCATATTGTGAATGTACTCATGCTTTCTGCAGTACCTACACCTACCCAACTTGAATGCTGCTTCTTATGTTGTGTGACAAAAGTACTTTGACCTCCGAAGAGAGACCTGCTGTTGAGTTATAAGTTGGACAAATTTTAGTGACGATTTAACAGAACTATTTATTTCTTTATTTATTTGCACATGCAAGTTGAAATCCTTCCAGTTTTAAGTTTGAGTATTAATGCGGAGAAATGTAATTGCAGAAGTATATATAATATATATCATGTGTTTAGAATGCATTTTGCAGACGCTATCTGTACATACTATTTAAGATACAGTTTTTACAAAAAATAATATATGTATAAAATTGAAAAAATGCTGTGCAGCGATTATACTGGAGCCATTTTGGGCTTTGGGACGTACCATTTTTTCAGTATATAAGAAGTGTTTTGAATAATGTACTAAAGTCTCTATTGTACAAATAATAAAAATGTCACTATTGGTAATCTGGGTTCCTCTTGATGATCTGTGCTTTGTCTTTATGAGGAAGGAAAAGAGGGATATACATATGTTATCGCTGCCAGAAGAGAGAATAGTGTAAGGATAAAAGGGGACGAGACAAAATGGAAGAGGATGGGAAAAATAAGGTGATGAAAAAAGGAATAAAGTTATGAAGGAATTAGGGTGTGTAAAGAAGGACTTGAGGATATGAGGAGAGGAATGAAGACAGAAATGATGCAGATAAAGATTAAAACAGGCAAGGCAGGGGGCAAATCAAGGAAGGAAATAAAGAAGTGGAGGAATTAAAGAGGGGACAGAAAGATAAGTGAGGAAGAAAAATGCAGAAAGGAAAAGATAGGAATGATAGAAACATGAAGAGGGAGAGAAATACTACTGAAGGAGAAAGGAATAAAGTGATAGAAAAAGAAAACAGGGATGAGGTAGAATGGATAAAGCAGGGAGCAAGAGAAAATGAGTTGGGGTAAATAAAGGAATGGACAGATCGCCTCAGCAGGTTTGAAGGAGATATGAGTATCCTCTGCCTCTCTTTGGATTAAACTCAGAGAGGCAGAGGCTCTCATCATCCCAGCAGATGCTCCTTTGTTTCTCTTTCCATTAGTCTAACAGCCTGACTCTTGCTCATCTTTCTCTATCCATTCATCTCATCTTTATCTATTCTTGACATTTATCTGAGCTGTAGATCAAAAAGAACCTTTTGAGTTTATCAAGCTGCATCACAAACCGAGTTGCTAATTCAAGCAGAAACCCATATCAGAAATTATTTTTCAGTTCAAAGCAAACATTTGGTCCATTGTGGAAAGTATGAAGTAAAAAGAATAAATAAAAGAGAGAGAGAATTAAATGATTTGTCCATTTTACAGCAGGCACAGTAAGCCGATCCTAACTTTATCAAACCTGCTCATTCATCATCTAATTTGTCTAAAATACAGAGGAGTTAGTTGAATTGTCATTTGCTCAGTAGAATAGTTCAATTTCTTCAACTTATTTTCAAAGACGTTTTTTATGTATCTGTTATGAAAACATGATGGATTTGATAATGAATACTTATGTCCAGCATCTCTCACCTCAGTAAATGTAGGTATGGCCATAGTATAAATAATGATGTAGTGTTTTTTGATTTCATAACTTTCGGCTGCCAGCACTGAAGTGTAACATCTGGTAAGTAGGCCTACTTCTTCTGACCTGTATTCACAGAGTCATTTATTGAGTCATTGATTAACTTGTTGTGTAACTAAAATTTTAAAGCTCCTTTTCCTACATTTCAGAGGCAAGTATTGTCCTTTTAACTCCATTACATTTATATGACAGCTGTAGTTACTTTGCATACACAGATTTTACATATAAATGTGGCAGTTCATAAAATATGGTTTTCTGGTTATGGTCAGCTCCACATTAACTGCTGTAAAACCTTCAACAGGCACAGTGTGAGCACTTTTTACTTTGATTTTGTATGACTTTTGGTTACTCTTATTTGGATCGTCCACCCATAGATAGTTTATAATGTAATTGTGACATTTCAGTAAGATATTATTGGTTGACATTGCTGATGATGTTAAACATCTTCAAAATTTTTAACAAAAATTAATGAAATGGTTAATTAGGGTTACAGTCAGGGTTAGGTGGAACAATGTCAACAGATATGTTGTTGAAATGTTACAAATACTCATCACTAATTCACCATATAATGACATAACTCTGCATTGTGGTTTATAGTATAAACATGTGACTGGATTATAATAAAATAGATATCACTGCCTGAATGTTCTTCCCCGTGTCTGTCTTGTACAGTTCCTCACTGTTTCCTGGCATCAGTGCCCTCTGTAGAACAACTCTGCTCACTGTGGCACAGGCCCACAATTAACAATAGAGGGGCAATAGTACACACACACACACACACACGTACACACACTAACAAAGGCATTGACGAAAGCAGAATGATGTCCTTTTGTTCTCTTTACTCTTTCTTTTACACACTGGTTTGAGCAAAATAATACGTCTGTGTGCTGACTGACCAACACACACGTGATCACACATAAATTTCTTCCTACGCTAATTCATATGTTATGCTGACATCAGTGTGTGTGAATATTTGTGTGTATGTGTGTAAGGGGTACACAGCGAAGGTTTTTGTGCACCCACCAAAGCTGTCGATAAGCCTTTGTGATCTGATCAATAACAATACCAGAGACAGAGTCCATGACCTGCATTCAGCTGCTGCATACGCTTGTGTGTTGTGAGTGTGCATGTGAATGTGTGTGCGTGCACACACATCTGTGTGTGTGTATGCAGATGAGGCGTCCCAGTCACTTTACTGTCTACAAAGACACAGACGCACTGCCCAACATGCAGGACTAACGTGTGTCCTGCAGCAAATTTGCATTTTGACTTTCTGAATTGTTACTCTGACGACCATTGTCATCTTTACTGTCAAAAGAGTGTGACTGCTCACCGTGTGACTGAGTTAAATTAATGTGGTAGGCTGTGAAATTTCAACAGACTGGTGTCAGTGAAACACAGACTGTTAAGTGTACACTACACCAACTTGTTTGTTTCCCACACAAGAAAAGATCAGTAGCCTCTTTGTCTAGCGCACAGATGTGTTTAGCCTAGCTTAGCACAAGGATGGAAGCAGAGTGAAACAGCCAAACTCAATATGGAACAACCAGCTCCCAACGAGCACAAAGCGTCTGTATTTTGTGTGTTTTTATTAAACTGTATTATAGTAATATCAAATTAGACATTTCACTTTCTATAGGCTATTAGTCAGCCAGCTTTCAAGCTTCTTCTGACAAACAACTGGGCCGAAAAACTGAATGCACTATCTCAGAGATCATAGCAATGTTACCAGCACGTCTACTTCATGCCCAATAAGGCATTTGATATCCTAACAGGTTGAAAAACTCCTGGGTAATAAAACAGACACCAAAGTCACCCATAACTGTTAGCCCTCAATGGACAATTAGCTCACATGATCTTAAACCAACTGTACGTTAATATAGTCAAACAAACCATTGGCAAAAACTTGTATTAGGCATTTCTTTACTTACTGGAAAAACAACTGACATTAATTGCATTTTTAGATAAATTTTAGAAATTACATATGTGCAATACTATCAACAAAGTGTTAACATAGGACTTCAGGAGGCTGGATGCCAAGTTTTTGGTAGCCTAAATGTAGACCTAGACAATGTTTTAAACAATAGCAAGTGATATTATTAATTAATAACAGGTGTTTTTAAGACCACTAGACAGCAGGACAACTCTACAACAAACTTTTAAAATATTAACATTTAGCTAATGAATAATGTGGTAGCAAAAAACTCATTTCAACACTCAGCAAAACCAGCCACATTTGCAGTTGTCACATCTGACAACAGAATGATCCTTCCATCAAACAACTTTTTTTAATAGCGTTTTGAGCAAACAGGCTCTTCTTCAGACTTGTGTCTTCTGTCAAGTATGAGGAAGAGCCTGTTGGCTCAAAACGTCCCGATGCAATTAAAAAAAAGTTGTTTGATGGGAGCTCTGCCTGGTGTGCGGATCATTCTGTTTTTACTTTGTGTTTTACACTCTGCATCAGCCCCTTAGGTTCTGATTTGAGTCGATAAAGATGGTTTCCTTTTAGCTTTTGCTAGCTCTTGTGCTGGGAGCTTCCCAAAGGGGCATTGTTGGCTTGTGGCATTGGCAGTAGGCCTACCAACTATTTTACATATATTGATGAAACTTCATTAAAAGTGGTGGAATGTGTTCGAGATAGCCTAAGTAGGCTTTTAAGCTGCAATCAATCTTTAATGTGTTAAATGCTAAAGTATTTGACACTGGCTTCATTTTCTGCTGTTCAACCCAAACGTTTTAGGGATGGGCTACTCTTATCCTTATGAGGGAAATTGAATTTGTTTTACTTTTCACAAAAGCTAGGATGGATGTAGGCCTATACTCCTTTAAGAGGCGTTGTTTCGGGTAAACTAGGCTCTGGTAATTGACATGGATCTAGGCTGAGAGATACAGGAGGGACAAGCCTTGGATGGAAAAGCTTTAATCTACCCAACACAATAAAACTGTTTACCATGATAATTCTGCCAAACTCACACAGGGATGGGCTTGCCTGGACAGCTGCTAGGATTAAACCTGTGGAAAAATTAGTCAGGATCCCACACACACTTTGCTTTTTTAGATTGTGTCAGTATTTTTGTTTGTCTGCAGGCATTACAGCTCCACAAACAGACATCAACCTACACCCCAGTGCAAAACTTGCTATTTTGACCAGACATATATCTATAATCTCAATATTAGCCAACAAATGTATTCTAATTTTTGTTTAGCAGTAGCCAAGACAGTGAGAAGGGCCACAGATCTCCCTCATGGAGTCTAATCAGTCACCTAATTGAAAACATAAATAGTGTGTTAGCTGTTGATCCAGTGCAGGAGCAGAACAATACACTGCGCACAATATAGCTTGAACATGACAATACCACTTACACACATTTAATCTGCTTATGAGGACCTTCTCATCCCTGCTTTAATGATGTTTTGAAGTAAGTGCATGAGTGTGTGTGTGTCTTTCTGGTAAATGCGCGCGCGCAAGTGTGTGTGTGTGTGTGTGTGTGTGTGTGTGTGTGCTTGTTCATCCCACAGGACCGCCTAAACCGGTCGGACAGCGTTTTGACTCAAGTCATCTGAATGAAGAAATTGAGACCTTGCTTAACCAAAGCAAGACAGAGGGAGCGCTGAAGTGAAAGAGAAGAAGACAGAAAACAAGCTAGGCTAAAGTCCGCGCGCGGACGAACAACCGTCAACTGTCAACGGTCTCTCTTCTCTCAGCCGCTGTGACGGTTTTCACGGACTTTCAAACACTTCGTAAAGTTTTTCTTTTAACGACAACACACGCGGCTGCAGACTGCTGTGGCGTCCGTCGTTGCGTGTCCCACTTTTGAGGCAGGCCGTCCCGGGACAGACGCTCGCACACATCTGTAATAACAGATACACGGTCACAGCGACACACTCACACACACAAGCCCCGGGGAGGAGGACAGTGCACGTCACCATGCCCGTGCGACAGAAAGGTAACTATAAATTAAATGTTTTTGGATATTTCCCCGTATTTACTTCAGTCTCTGCAGAATATTCCCACACGTCTTGTGCTTTGATATAGAAACGACATGAGGAACTTTAGTTTGAACCACTCTAAAATGCTCTGTCGGTGTTTCTGGAGCTCAACCAAGCGCGCCTCTCTAGCCTCTATTTTAACGCTAGAGCAAGAAACTTGCTCCAAACACTCGCTTTTTAACGCCAAACTGTTTCATTGGTTTAAGTTAGGCTTGCAAGTTATGGGCATGTCACATTAGTAGCTTTTGATGGTTACTTAGACATGGTGGTAACTTCGGCACCAAGAAGTATTTAATTTTATTTTTTAAATCCGCTTTTACGTAACGTTACCAGGCTCTGAGCTGTAACGTTAACTCTCTGCACCAAACAGCAGGTAAAGATTTTTCAGTTTGAGAGTTTTTGACTCTGTCTAATGTGAATTATTAGCTTTATTGAAGTGGGCGAATGTGCAACTTATTGATAACTTATGAAAACATACTCCGCTTGAGATGTGTGGTTATAAATAAATGTGAATTATTCTGAATACCGCGTGGCTTGTCTTCTTTCGCCGCCAGAAAGCGATGCACAAAGGCTGAAGGCTGACACTTGGTCTGAGTTTGATGTTTATCTGTCAGCGCTTCCGGTTTAATCAGCTGTTCAGTGTGCCATTAGACCTGGAATGCAGTCTGCAGTCTTCCTTCACACCGTAAACTTGGTGCTCACACGCCCCTCACTTGAGCATCAGGGTTACAGAGTAACAAATTACATGAAATTACGCAATTTAATTACAAAATAAGTGTAATTGTAATCAGTTACAGTTACTATGAAAAAAAGTGCAATTAAATTACAGTTACTTTTGAAAATGTTACTGATTACAAAGGGCGTTACATCTAAATATTTTCTGTAAAACTTGAGGCTGTATGTTGAATAATATTCATTGTGTTGCTTTGCATGTTTTAATGTGCACAATGCCGCTTTTGTCATTTCCAGTCAAGGTCGTTTAATAAAGCTTGACGCTATTCTGATGCTTTTGATCGGCTCTCTTGTTTGAATTTGCAACACCCCACATCTGCCACTAACGCTGCCTGGTTACAACATTTGAAAAAGTTTGTCAGTTAAAAATATTCCTCAGAAATATGACGAAGTAATCAAAAAGTAATCAAATGTAATAAGTTACATTACTTTGATAAAGCAGTTGAAATAGTTACATTACTTACTACATTTTACATAAGGTAACTTGTACTCTGTAACCTATTACATTTCCAAAGTAACCTTCCCAACCCTGTTATGCATAAAGCCACGGTGATAAAAAATAAGTAGCTTCTATTTCCTAGGATATGGATACTCAATGTGCCATAGGCTGATGTTTTGTTTTAAATTACCCACAATCAACCACTCTGTCCACTAACAAATCAACCAAGAACACTTGACATATTTAAAGCAGAACAACAGTTTTCAGTTTCACTGTAACATTTTATTGTATTCAGGAGCTGACGGTAAACATGCACCTTGATCCACCTTGTAAAGCAAACAGCTGCTACATCCTTGTGAAGTACTGAGTGAAGACTTTAGATCCTCTTCTTTTCTAGTCACTGTCAAATTTTTCAATTCAGCTTTTATGTCAAAAACTAAAGCAGTGAATGAAACAGAAAGAGAGAGAAAACGTTTGTCTGGCTTTCTTGAGAAGAACAAGTAGATGAGGTGTATGTAAATCCTACTGACAGACCGATATCACTGATGCCCTCACTCACTATATCAAAGCAAGCGTAGTTCAGTTTTATTTTATTAATTTTAAAATGAGGACCTTGGATCTGTGAGAATTTTTAACCAGAGTAATCCTCCATTAAGTTAAGGGTTTTGCTCTCCTTGCTCTATTAAGAGTGCCTAAAGAAATGAGTTTTTCTGTCCTGTTACTTGCTATGACATTACTTCAATGTGTATATTGTGTTTAGATGCTCAGCGAGCTCTGGAGCTTCTCCAGCAGTATCGGGCCAAACTCGACCAGAGACAGCAGAGCCAGAGCCGGACTAAACAGGGCCTCGTGGAGGAAGACCACCAGCTGCAACAGTCCTTGGACAGGGTCATCAGCGTCTTCCAAAGTCAGCTCTTCAGTGCTCTGCTTGGTAAGGAAATGTTTGCCTGTTTGTCGTGCCCAGTCAGTCACTTTTCTTCTACACATCCTTTTATACATTGGTTCACAGCCTCCTTTTCCAGGTGACTTACGAGAATGTGAATACGGAGGATGGCCCTTTCAAAATTTAATTTGAGCCTTTGCCTGTTTACCTGGTATTAAATGCATTTTAATTAAGGTATTACCCAAGCCACATTCATTACCAGATAACAAGATGTTTAAATCAGCTCAGTTATGTTACATTGAAGGTTTACTCCACCTTAATTACAAAAAAGGTTATTTCCTCTCAGGCATAGCTTAATTTAGGGTTTACACTATACTGTATATTTCTGTATGTATCTTTTTCTCGAATTTTGACCTTTTCCTTATTAACTTATCTTGATTAATCTATCTTAACTTGAACTTTATTCATGTCAAGAGGTTTAGTTTGCAGTTTTTGAGATGTAATGTTTAATGTTATTGACAACATTATCTAAACACTTTGGCAAAAAAACCCAAAACATAAACTGTCGAGTGTACAGCCCAATGCCACTGTTTTCTATTGTGATCCGTGTGAATGGACCCTTTAACTTGGTTCTTATTCTATTCTTAACAGGAAGTTCATGAGCTCAGTGTTGCTACGTTGCAGCCAGTTATTTTTTGTTTTTGGTCTTGACTATTTTTAGAGATGATGTCTTGAACAATGACGGGGCAGTCAGTGTGCCAGTCAGGAAGGATGCTGTTCGTTTGGGACCAAATATAAAGACAGAAACTTGTGTGTGTGTGCTTTCGTCTAAATAAAGAGGAGAAAGTTTAGTTAAAGGACAGTTTGCGGACAGCAGACAGGGCTGTTAAAAAGAGGAGA
Organism: Naso thynnoides; assembly: GCA_029783665.1. NCBI lineage: Eukaryota > Metazoa > Chordata > Actinopteri > Acanthuriformes > Acanthuridae > Naso > Naso thynnoides. The sequence continues at coordinate 7,086,636 of JAQLOL010000020.1, read as the reverse complement.
GGAGCTCTTCTGTGTTTCTGTGTGTGGTTGCACTCGTTTGCATGCTGTCCAAAAGATGACTGTTCATCGCAGAATGGAGATAAGAAATTAAACATGGAGGCGTGATGTGGCCTGTCACAGAAAACACAGGGCCCTTTGTAGGAAATATGCACAAATGTGGAGAATGTGTAGCAAGTGTAAATTCCTTCCAAGAGTTAACAGTTTGCGTCTAACTGGTTGGCTCTGCTCATGGTGAACTGCTGCTTGTTGAAGGGAGAACACCGAGCACATGTGTGTCTGTGTGGTTGTGTGCATGACCACAAAGTGGTACTTAGCCTCTGGCCCCACCTTCTTTGTACCACGCCCATACCTTCAGCTCTTCTCCATTTCGTGAGTGTGTGCACGTGAGCGTGTGAGCTGTTCCACAAACTTAAGGCTGAGTTCCTGTTTGTGCCTTTGACCTTTAATCTGTCTCTGGTTTTAAAGCCGTACTACTGAGTAATTTCCTCCCTTGATTCAAGTTTTACGGCATTTTTATGCATTGCACTGTGAAAACTCCCACTCTTCTCCTTTTCCTTTCACACACCCTTCTCCAACTGTTTGTATACTTCCATACCATGCCCGTTTTGTCATATATGATCGCCAAACTTCTTTGGGTGAGGAGCCAGAGCCTACAACTATGTGTTTGATTTGGTGCAGAATTGCTTGTCATTTCTGTCTGTAGGGACAGGGAAGTGAAACCTCTAATCATAACAGTCACTTTGTAAGTTCTGTCATTGTGCTTGCTTCTAAAAGTGGAATGAACTTCTCTTTTAAGTGGGGAACCCTGAATGCTTCAGGAATAACTGTTCTATCGAACTTTGGCGGCAGTATTCTTGTGCTGCCACTAGGGGGCACCAGTGTATTAGCTTTGTTTAGCCACTGCCTCTGTCTGTACACCTTGCTGCATCTGTGACCAGCTTCAGTTTGCTGGCATATAAAAATCCAATGTGAAATATGAACAAGTAATTCTTCTGTACTGGGAACTCTGTAGACCTGCATTAATCAATTACTATTGCCATCATAGAGAAATCTGATGATATTTTCTTTCCTTTGGAAAAAATGTCAACACAATGTGCTGATATTTTGTGAGTTATTTAGTACAGATGCATGATATTGGATTTTAGGCCGATATCTGATATGCCGTCATTTTACAAATCAAGTTATAAAATTATACGGTATTCATTCCTTGTGCAAAAGAAGAAGAATACACATACTTATGTAATGTAAAACATGTAATATTTATTTTTGGCAATTTATGCTTTTAAATAAAACAAGTAATATGCATCCTACTTAAAACTGGATAACGCTCTTCTGAGACAATCATAACAATACCCACAACCAGGACAAATTTGGCCTGTTTCACAGTCGACAAAGTAAG